>JAOTOL010001607.1:355000-687500 GCA_034440575.1 Imbricaverruca yamaguchii | reverse complement strand
AACACAGCCGTATCACCTTGTTTGTCTGAAACGGATCCACACAACTGCGTCAGTCTGGAAACGGAGCAGCACCACCTTGCAGACATAAAGCAGAGCGACACGGCCGCATACGGCCATTGTGTGGTATTGTAACACCTTACAAGGTTAGCGTGCGAATATTCGCTTGCAACAGAGCAGTACCACCCTGTCTGTCTGAACAGATCAGCATCCTTGACGGGCAGACACTATATGGCATTCGTCATGGAAATTTTCTGTCGTGGGCAGTGCAACGCGGAAAAGACGGCTGAAGTCTGAAAAATAATCCAGAGGAACATAACTTCGTTTACTGCAGGGGGCGCAAGTGGACATTTCCAGAATGATTTTCTCTTCGGCGTTTCACTGCTGTCAGTCCTAGCATGGTACAATGCCACAGCAGGTGCAACTGTACCAACACCATAGCATGCAGAGCCAAAATGGAAAATCCTCCACCTCGGTGCTGTCGATGTAGGTGACAATAGCGGGATGTCGAAGCGTCTTGAGTCGCTTCACTGCCGACTTTGCCAGATCCAGCTGCGCCTCCGAGCCGCCGTCTTTGACTTCAAACAGGAACACTGAGACGTCCTGAGTGGTGCCCTGTAGAAGACGGTGACATCATAACAACTGCAAACACGAAGGCTAAGACGTCCAGAGTGGTGCCCTGTAGAAGAGAGTGGCATCATAACAACTTCAAATACGAACACTGAGACATCCTCAGTGGTGCCCTGCAGAAGACAGTGATATCACAACAGCACAAACGACCTCAAACAGGAGCACAAACACATCCTAAGTGGGGAAATAGTCAGCACTGATATTCCGAAGATACAATATGGAATGGCGGAGAGGCCTACGGCTATGACCATGAGGCATTGGACCTGGCAGGAAGAGGTGGATTTTGGGATTCCATCTATTTGACAAAGTGTAAATAATTAGGTAGAAACTGTGGGCTTACAATGCATGTGTGCTTTTAACAACAAACGAACATGCGCAATAGGTATGCATTGTTCTGTCATATCAGATTACTCGAAGCAACTGACACTAAATACTTGCTTATGCCAGCAAACCAAGAACATTAATATTAATATGAGTGCATAACTTTGGGAGACCAAAAACAGGAACACTGAACTTCCAACGCTGGTCGTGGGTGATATATCGAGTAACAAAATAGAACGGCATGTGATGACAATTTCCTGCCCTGTCAAACTTTCAAGTCCTGCATAAACCGGCAACTGACAACATATCAAGTTTCTTCCATTTCTGACGACACCTCTAGCGCACCCACAGCCTCAGCCGGACGTGTCAGCTGGCAGATCAGCGACGACGGCCGGGACGGCCACCGTCCGCCCGGCCAACAGCAGCTGGCCGGATTACGACCAGTGGCCGGTGGGCGGCATGTTCACAGCACCAAATGCTCGTGGAAAACAATGCATAACAAAGCACATTCCTGACTTTATTGGAACGATTTGTTTAAACCTGCCACTGTTTCATATCGACTTCCTCCAATATATGCATGCACCACAAGATGCAATTCAGATTTGTTCATTTCTTCGCCAGGTATGTGTAGTTTTTAGACACTGCATATAACTAAGCTAATTTGACACCAAACATACCGATTGCACGTACGTGGGATACCGGTTTCCGGACTTATCGTGTTAGTACGCCATTTGTGACGTCATTTATCGCCGTTCCTTGCCTTTGGCAAGTACGCGTTGACGCCAGTGTCGTGTACCGCTCTACGCCGTACCGCTCTACTTGGTCGGCGCCGGTGCGGCGCGGATACACATCCGCCCCGCCTCCGTCCCCGGGTGGAAGTGTGTCCCCGAAGCTTGACCATCCTGTTCCATGAGCTGCCACATCAATAGCAGCTCAGAGACTTCAGACTCGTTTTCACCGTCCTACTGCTGCTAATGATGAAAACGAGTCTCTGAACTTTCATCGACGTGGCAACCACGGAGCCGGATAGTCGATAGTCACACCTAGGCGCCGCACTTCAGCGCACCATCCACCATCTGCCCGCACTAGCGTCGGACAAAACGAGCAAAACTCGCTGCTCGCAGCACAGGTGTTGGCTTGCCATTCACTGAAAGCCAGTAACGGCGATAAATGACGTCACGTATGACATATTAACACAACACCCAAGCAAAAGCCCTGCATGTGCACAAGTGCATGCAGAATTACATTTTTGCTAGACAAACCATGATTGACACAAAAAAGCATTCCACTGCATTCACCTTACCCTGGACTAAGCTTATCATCCCAAGTCAGGCAGGAATGTAGCTACTAGATGGCTTATAATGAATACATTCTCACTAATTTGATACTCACAGCATGCATAGCAATGCCTGCTATGCATATCCAGAAGTATTTATTTTCATAACATTTCATAAAGACCAACCAAGAAATATCCCTTCAGAAGTACTCTTATTTAGCATGATCATCCCTAATATGGTTGACTATTTTGCCTTGGCCTAGCAGACTATATCCAGATCAATGCAATATGCACAGTACACTGAATATTTCTTTCCCATATATCATGTGGATAACCACTAGATAACTGACCAAAATAAATTAATTTTATGATGAAGGTGATGAAGGCATACTGACAGATAGGTGCACACGGGTCACATGATCTCAGATAGGCGCACACAGGCGCACATGATCTCAGATAGGCGCAAATACTGACAGATAGGCGTAGACGGGCGCGCAATGCACACAGGACATGGCGGAATGAGCATCGACCACAAAGCATGGCGCATATCGTCGCTGCCAAGTCGTCGAGGTAAGCACGAAGACAGATCTGATCCGGTATTCTTTTATAACTATAACATACATAAGCTATTGCACCGACAGGAAAGTAACACTAACAAGAACATGCAAACAGCATGCATTAATGGCAAACAGCAACATTAGCGACATTTTATGGCATGCACGCGGTGAAGAGGACGGACTGAGGTGGAAACGGACGGAAGCGGGGACGGAGGAAAGTGGGGACCGACGGAGGGAAGTGGGGACGGTCGAAGAGAAGTGGGGACGGACGGAGGCGGGGACGGACGGAGGCGGGGATGGACAGAGGCGGGGACGGACGGAGGGGACGGACAGAGGCGGGGACGGACAGAGGCGGGGACGGACAGAGGCGGGGACGGACGGAGGGGACGGATGGAGGGGACGGACAGGGGCAGGGACGGACGGAGGCGGGGACGGACAGAGGCGGGGACGGACGGAGGGGACGGACGGAGGGGACGGACGGAGGGGACGGACGGAGGGGACGGACGGAGGGGACGGACGGAGGATGGAGGGACGGACAGGGGCAGGACGGAGGCGACAAGGCGGGGACGGACGGAGGGGACGGACGGAGGGGACGGACAGGGGGGGGGACGGACAGAGGCGGGGACGGACAGAGGCGGGGACGGACGGACGGAGTAGACGAACGGAGGCGGAGATGGAATGAGGTTGGAACCGACCAAGGTGGAAGCGGACGGAGGTGGGGACGGAGGACGGAACGGATGGAAATAAGGACAATTTCAGACTACAACCCATTGGGTGAGGGTGAGCCGATTGTTCTAGCCCTTCTCACAGAAGCTTGAGCCGATTGCTGTAGCTTCTGTCTGATGTATCAGATTAACACTTTGTCGTCGCTTAGACAACCGTCAGAAGTCGGAAAGTTCAAATTCCGTCGGAACAAATATATTCGGGACTTCACTGGACCAGAACGACGAAATGTAAACTGCTTTTTATTGCGGTGCAAATATCTTCCAATGTCAACTACATCATTAGCTCGCATATACTCTTGAACTACAATCCTACATCTATATCACTATTGCACTTAATACATAATACATTCATACCTTTGTCTACCTCCCTCTAAACATAAAACAGATGTGCAACAACTAGACTGCCATGTTAGTGTGTTGAAAATCTTAAAATTGCTTCAATGCATAGCTCACCCATAGACCATGCAAGCTACCAGTTCCCCCTCCGACCGAATTTTGCCCGGGGCAAATCAAAATTAGCTAACCTACACCCACCTATCCTAGCCTAGCCCAGCCTAACCTAGCATGACCTAGGCAGACCTCATTTGATCTGACCTACTCTGTCCTTTCCTAACTTCTTTCCATATTCAGCAGCATGCACATATGACAAAATGTTAACCGGCGAAGTTGGCTCCAGCAAACTCGGCCATCCATCGATGCAATGAACCGGCCGAGAAACTCACTGCCTCAAATCACATTGGAAGTGATACTGTCTTTCTCATTGATGCAGTGTGTCACTAAAGGGCGCTTGTTTGTCAACATTTGGCCCATGTGAACAAATAAGTGTTCCTGCACGTCCATCCAGTTACATAACTGAAATGATATATCTACCATTGTCGCATCTCACTGTAGGTACAATTTCAACGTTTGCTTTTGGGTTTGCAAAGGATGACGATGCCAAGGCTCCCATTGTATCCATGAGAGAACAGGGCCTGGTCACACTCATTGCAGCAACTGTTTTCTACATCTGCGCACGTTTCTTTGGTCCAGACACTGGCTCCAAGTCGGACGGCTCGCTCGGCGCGCCGGCCAAATCCAACGGGACGGAAGCGCCCCCCACACAGTCGGAAGGGCCGGCTGAAGCTGCAGCAACACCGAGGGCCGTGCTATCCAAATATGCTCACGCAGATGGGTCCCCGGCTCATGTGGAGTTGCGAGCGCCTGCGCACCAGCGCCACCGGTGCGGGGAAGGGGGTGACACCGAACTGGACGCGAGCACGAAAAACGAAACAAAGAAATATGTTCATGCAATGTTCACATATGGCGATGACCCCATGAGCCAAACACTAGCCAGCAGCCAGACAAGTCTCACCTGGCCTCCCACCCTTAGGCTTCCTGCATCACAGCTCATCTATTATACACACTATATCAGGTTGGCTGAAAACTGCACACACCCAGCTCCTTCTTCACTTGGTTAGGTCAGGATATGTCAGATTGAATAAGCTAGGTGACATTTGGATTACAATTTGTTATGCCTGCCTGCTCCATTTCAATAGCAAGGAAAAAATAATTTAGCACAAACTCTTATATTGCACCACTGGCACCCACAGTTATAAACCAATTATTTTTACTGTGTACAATATCCTGTTCCTTCTGCAGAACACACATTGGCCATACCTTCTTCATTGATACAACTGATCTTGCAAACATTGTGCACCTGTTAAAGGAATAATTGTAGTTCACTTAATTACTCCATTATTTCAGATATGGCATGAACAATATTTTTCACCATTGATGGTGGTGCATTAACATTCATCTCAGATTTTGAGAACACATACTAACTTTATGGCACTTGAGCCATATCAATTTATATAACAGAAATGTATTAAAAGAAGTGATGTTTGTACAGATGACATATTATGGACATATGCCTTGATGCATTTAGGAGGGGGAATGCCATATTATTAATACCAATAGACAGCTTTGTACATTTATATCATGGGGAGGGGAAATTTATATCCCTGAATGGCTTGAATTATTTGTTCAAGCTTTATTATGTTGTGACCATTCCTGGAAATATTTATTGAAGGGTCTTGATGTCCCTTGGAGGAAATGGGCCTCATTTTAATGAAAAAAATTAACCTCACTTTTGATGAATGCCTTTTGAAGAAACTAATAGAGCTCAGAATACAATGTTTTATTAAGCATTCTTTGTTTGTTAACTTTTCCCTCATGCTTTGAGGTTTTTCATGAAATCCTGAGTGGGTGCTGTATGACCAAAGCAGTTGATGCACCCCTAAGCCCAAATAACCAACCAACCTATGAATTCCTGAGATCTATCTTTCCAGTGCAATGGCTATACATGTGACTAAGGCAATGGGATCACTTATTTCCTGTGCATATGCATACCCTTCCAATTAATGAGCAAAATTGCACCAGAACAGATGGGCTTCGAGTTGCTTAGCATAGCGTGAAAACAATTAACGCAGAATGGCTTGTAACTGTATTAGCTCTTATAAGCATTAAGGTGGGAACATGTATTACCATGCCCAACATTTTGGTGTCATACCTTCTCCAAGGGCAAGAGAAAGGGAACAACTTTTTTTCTGTCAGAATGGGCATGTAAACTAATGCAGTAATAACTATACTAATCTACTTACTATGCTATGTTACTAAGCAGTGACAACTAGTAACTAAACTAACCTAATACTAAGAAAAACTAATAGTTAGAGGCAATCATACATTAATTTCAAGCTGGCTGCCACTCAACATAAAAAGTAATTATTTAAAAATAAAACATAAATATAACATAACTCAGCCTAACCTGGCCTAGCCTACCTACCCTTCGGAAAAAAAAAAAATTCTCTTTTTTCTCAAATTTCTTCCCTCAATATTGTTTTTTTCTCAGAATCAAAATTTATCCAAATCTTAAATATTTATCAAATCAAAACAATCTCTCCTTTGAAAATTACCTATGTTAAAAACAGCTTTTGAAGAAAACAATTTCTGCATCTGTTTTGAAAAATGTAACACAACTATTGCAAATTTTCAACATTAAAAATGTCCTACCTAGCAAAACAATGTTTGTTTTCTACAGATAACATATGCAAAACATGTCTTAGGCAACACTTCAACCACAATACAACCCCTTGTTTCTTGGTGGGTGCTAGATAGGCACCTAAACACAAATCTACCTAGGTCAGTGTCCTAAAATTACTTCACCATTAACTGTGTGGATGAAGAAAGAAGTTGCTTGGGAATAGTGAAAGATTGGAAGAAAATAAAGGATCTCCACTTAAGGATTAAAAAAGCAGAATGCTGTTGTGATACACATATTTCACTTCAGTCACATGCATTTTACATTATTTAGCTGTCAGGTGATAATAACTGCCCACACATCATGTGGCAAAATGGTAAAAACCTAAGACAAGGATGAAATAGCACAATTCCATTAACTGTGAATTTCCAGGCCACATTGTCAATTATTTTACACTGACCTAGGTACTAGCTAGGTAGGTGCCTAGGTAGGTGCCCTATTGCCTACCTAGCTGCATAGGTACCTACCTACCTACCAACCAAGAATATCTACCTGGATTAAGAATACATTTGGATTGCTAGAACAACAAATTTTCCACCTGAAGCATTCCAGTTCATTGTCCCCTCTCATTCCCACACATATGATGCAATTAGGTACCTACCTGCCTTCATATGTACAAACGCACTGGTTAGAGCATCTCACCTTCTTCCTTCCCTTATGAGCACGCCAAAAACTTCTGTCCTCTAATCCTTTTACAGGTTCACCAATGTCAAATGCAAACTCTTTACAGGGATCTCTATAGAAAAATGACCACATATTGATTTACTATTCGTAAAAGGTGACTTTTGTATACCTAGTCCACAGCCCAACAAAACGCTTCAAAAATGTAAACAGGACAACCACCCACCAGCACTTCAGCAGCCACACTGCATTGAGTTGCGGCAGCCGTATTCGTCTTTGTTGCGCCAGCAGTGAGCAGCTTTTTGATGACGTAGAAGAAGAATGGAGAATGCTCAAACATCATAATATCCAAGCATCAGAATATCCAACAGCAGAGAATAGTTGCGATAGAATCCCCCACGGTACAGAATTTCTAATGCGAGAAAATGTTCGAAACCTCGAAAGGACCGTCGTTACTTTGGGATCGGCATTGTACTTTCACATTCCGATGTTTGGGCATTATCGCGCACCTCACTGTTCTGGGCTGCTAAACATGGAGGCTTGCCAGCAGCATAATATCTGATTCGGAATGTTGAGATTTTGGTTGCTTTCCCACTTTAACAGCAAATAATTTAACACATCCCAGCAAAGAATTAAAGTCTTAGCGACAAAGACGTTCGACTACCGCATTCTGGCGCCATCTGTTTTGTCCAGGCATACACGCTGAAGCTGACAAAATGTGATTCAGCTGTCGTGGTACGCGCCCTTTAACAAAATAAGTATCATAGCACCCATAAACGTAAGGAAAGGGCAGTGCCAGGGAAGAAGGCACCAATCAAACGCCGACAGGAAATAATCCTCCATGTGACACCGTACTTTGGCATGGGCGTATACTGTTCCCCCAAAAAAATTATCAGGTGAATGACGTTAGGTCGGGAGGAGAGTGGAGGCTGCGCAGTAGGTGGATGGTTGGCACTGAAATGCTGAGGTTTATAAACTTGACAATAGACATGCTTGTGTTGCCTTTCATGATTTTCCCAGACCTCGGCAGAGGTTGTTACACACGTGAAAATTATGGCAACCTCAAGGATGCTTAGTAACCAACGTCTTTTTTCTCAAATTAACATGCAATGCAATTCATATGCAATGCAGAAGATTTGGAATCGGACATTGCTAACATTGCGACAGTCGGACGTCTTTATTGTTAGACCATTAAATCCTTTCTGGTCCATGCGGAAAGAGAAGAATTTTTTGACGCTTGGAAATTATGATGCCTGGACATGCTCGTCGCAGTGAGTTCATACGCAAACAGTCAATGCGAGCCATGCTCAACAACAAATGTAACACTGGGTACAAATGAATGTCAAAGCGTCAAGATGTTGAAGTGCTAAGCAGTTTCAAAGTTAGCATGGGACCTTAGGCAGGCATTGGACATTCTGCCGAGTTCACATTCTGCAGACTCTGCCGAATAAAGGTGCCAATTTTCCTAACATTGTATCAGTGATGGAGCAGAGGTCCGTGCTACAAATATAATTTGTTGTACTCACAATCAGCTAATGTGTGTCAGGGGAAATAGTTGGCTCAGGATAGCCGGTTGTTCGCTGATATCCCGCAAATGCTTTGGTTAATTAAACATTCACACCATTATCGAAATGGCGTATTTGCACTCTTTGGACTCCCGAAAGATACGCAGCTACTAATGCATTCCCTTAGTGCACTTCAAGAACCTATGGCCATTTTAAAGATATGCAAATCAAAAGATAACCTTAACTTAGGTTTCGGTAAAAAGATTTTCATGTAACGTTGTCAATTCGCATTATTACAATAAAAAACCAGCTTCCACGCAATTTCTTGTGAATCACACCGTGTCAGAGTTGCTGCGTCACAAATGGCCGCACGCCCTCTCGCGCATACGTCAGCTAGTGGTTTTCGTATGTGCGTGTGTGGACTCGTTTAGAAAGTTAATTGTCCAGCAAGAAGTAAGGTTAAGATAGGTAGACTGGTTTGGGAGTGTCTTTGGTTACCGTTCTTTATTATTCCACGCCATGAATCCTGAATAGTAAGTATATTTGGTAATGGGAACTATTCATCTGTATAGTATAAGATTGAGGCGTTTGTGGCGTATATGGGGGTCGTCGCGCTAGCTTTGTCTTTGTGTTTGTAATCCTTTTGACTTCCAGTTACAGTTTTCAATTTACCTGAGCCTATGGGCGCGATCTTGTCATCAGTATGGTCCTAGTTGTGCCTGCATACTGATTGCTTAAACATAGCATTAGTAGCTACTAACTAGTATCTGAAACTCTACTATATGGTATTGTAATATAAAGTTGATATATGCCATCCTTTTGTTAATTTTATACATTTGAATCCCCAAAGAAACAATGGGCACTGTATGACCAACACAGTCTATGCACACCCAAATCCAAATAGCCAACCAACCAACCCAAGGAGACAATTCTGATCAGTTTATATTAAAAAGAACTTGAGTAGGTGCCTACCTACCTACATAGGTGGTTTTTCAGAGGCTTTCTGGTCACAGGCCATGTGGACTCAGGAACCAGAAAGAGGAAGCTAACCTGGCATGTTGATTCATATAAGTTAGAAGTGATCAATAATTATAATTCTTGTCAGTTTCAATAACAAGATGGTCCTGACAATGACTGCAGAATTAAGTATAATTAAACTTATGAATATAAGCAAACAGAGAGGGAAGCTTACTTTCCAGGTTTGGGGTCAGAGTGTAAACAGACTCCTTCCTGAGTACATTTTCATGGACATTATTTTTGTATGCATGGAATCTATTTACTGGTAGCCAATGGGAAAATCATATGTACCTAGTCAGTACCTACATAGTATGCATAAATAGTACACATTGCCATTTTTGGTCACATTAAAGCATAGTATCAAAGAAGTGAACAATGGATAGCATCTCAAGGCAGGAGGCCATGATTATCAACTCAGCTTCATCTTGTAGCTCATGGGAGTAATGCACTTTCCTTTCACTGTTGGTTTCAATACAAGGCTAGCCAAATAAAAAACAAACAAATAATTCCCACTTCAGCCTTTTCCCCCAGCTCGCAGCAGACACCTACCTACCAATGCAGCTAATTCCCATTCATGATATGAACCCAACACCACTACCACACACTCTACAATCAGAGGTGATAGTGGTGGCTTGGAATAATCTAAAGTGTCTTCAACAATCAAAAGTGAAGAATGGCTTGGAATAATCTAAAGAGACTAGACTAGCTAGAGACTAGCAAATTGTTGCTGTAAAACCACCTCAAATCAAGACACTGAATGCTATACTATGGATGGGATATAAAAAATATTGCAATGTCTACAAAGGCAGTAGGATACCATGGCTGAATAGTAAAAGGAATGAATCTGCTATGGCTTGATGACATAAACATATGATATGATTTTAGTGTAGGGTGCTTAAGTTTTGCAGTTCCCCTTGGTGTCATTGGCTGCATTCTTTGTCACATTCTGTCCACAAATTTTGTGGACTCTGATGTCATGTGTCCTTTGTCCATTCCTCACAAGTTCTGTGGCCAGATTTCATGCATTCTGCAGGGAATCCTCAGACTGAAAAGGCCATCTATCCCCATCCTGTGCAGTTTCTTCCAAGATAGCAATACACATTGGAAGTGATGTGCAGGCCACAGAAGACATTGCAAACTTGCAAGTAATGTTGTTGCATGGATATCACTGGGCTAGATTGTGGGAAGATGGCACTAATGAATGTCTTGCTCCTACTGGTCAGACTTTCCCATTGCAGCATGGTCAAATTATCAACTGTTGAGGTGAAACAGCAGTAAGCTAGGCACTACCTTCAGAAACTTCTTTTTCTGATTATTTGCATCTCCACCCAGTAATTACATGCTGATGTCACCCCATTATCTGCACATGTCTGGGGAGTTCAACGTCTCCAACATTGGCAACATTGGGCTGCTCTCTGCCAGGTATCTGCATACTGATCTGGAATGTGAACATATGTCCAGTTGAATTTGGCATACCAATAGTGGTGGCCAGCTGACATTGGGTTGTTGTGGGGCATCCCACTCCCCAGCTGACAGTGGGCCTCTGGCATCTCAACAGTAGCCTAACACAGCAGTCCCACATTGGCTGGGTTTCAGCTGCATTTCGGTTTGGCGGACATTCCACTACTCTGGAGATGGTGACCACTGGTGTGCACAAAATGGAATGAATGTCAGTCTGCTGTTGGGATGTTCACTGTGTGATGAACAATGCAAATTCACTCCCTGTCCTTGACATGTCTGTGATAGTTTGTCCTGGACATGCCCGACATCCATCTACCTAGAACACAATCCATCTCAGAATGGTTTCACATTTTTATCATTTTTATTATTAACCCCATAAGCATTAAATTAGGAATCAGTGGCCAATAACAATAATATCATAAGTGGGAGCTTTTTAGAATCATGACTTGCCAACAAGGGATTCAACCACATTGCCTTAATGCAGTAGCATGCAATGAATGCCAGTCATAAAAATTAGGAGGAAGGTTTGCAAAAAGCAAGACAAAGGCTCACCTAAGTAATCTGGTGCAAAATTTCACAACATTCTGTGACTGCAGCCCACAAAATATGCAGCTTCACACTATGGAAATCATGGAATGAAGTTTGCAAAGAATGCATCAATTTTCAGGCAATATTTTGAGTATTCTGAATTCAGTCCCTGGATATTGGATTGATGCAAAAGTTGTACCTGTTTTTTAAGACAATAAGTGGGAAATTATGGGACAGTCATCTTTACTCACTGGTTTGCAATTTGTCAGGAATACTTAACAACTGAATGGGCATGCTCATCTTGATAGGCATAACCTTCTAAGGGATGTTCAGTAATCTTGGTATTGTTGCAGTTTCAGGTAACCATGAGACAGGCTTTACACACATTTTGCCTCCATGAGCACAAAGGTGTTATGTTTCGTGAAATTAGGTTAGGATTTTGCTGTGACAGTTGTTTGTTTGTTGTAACTGAACTTTTGTAACAGTTCAGGCTAAAATAGTGAAGCTTGGAAGAATAAAGGGTCCACTTAAGGCTTAAAAAAACCTCATTTCAGTCACATATTTTACATTATTTAGCAGTCATGTTTATAATAACCCACACATGCAAAATAAAAACTATTTAAAATATTTGGGAATTGTCAGTTATAAAATGTTTTCTTGTATGGAAGGTTAGACTAAGTTATGTTGGGTTATGCTACATATCTTTTTTCAAACTACTTTTTGTGCTATGTTGCTCAACTCTCAGCCACTCTTTGGGTGCTATTTTACCTCCCAACTGAAAAGTAT
Source organism: Imbricaverruca yamaguchii (assembly GCA_034440575.1). NCBI lineage: Eukaryota > Metazoa > Arthropoda > Thecostraca > Neoverrucidae > Imbricaverruca > Imbricaverruca yamaguchii. The sequence continues at coordinate 675,000 of JAOTOL010001607.1, read as the reverse complement.
GCATTTGCAGAGGAAATGAGAGGTCACATAATTGTTGAGCACATTTATAAACATTGCATTAGCAAATATATTTCAATATATCATGAATTGCCTTAAACTGCAAATTAAACTACAAATCTTCAAGTGTTACCTCTCACACTTTCTTTACATCAACAAGGTATCTAGATCAACATCAGCAGTCTACCAGTCAGTTGTTGGTGACATCACTCAAACATACCAAGAAGTACCTCCAAATGTGTGCACTGAGTGAACCCAGGGCCATTACCATGGATATTTTGAAGGTGTTCATATAGTGCTCATTCAGAGGCATCAGTAAGATAACCTAACCCAACCTAATGCCCCTGGGCTCATTCAGTGCATCCATCTAGAGGTTATTCTTGGTATGTTTGTAATGTCACCAACAGCTGATTGGCAGTCAGCTGACAGGGACTCAGATATATTGTTGATATGAAGAAAGAGTGAGGGGTAATGCTTGAAGATTACCAGATACTTAACCCATTAAGGACTGGGTATAGAATTCGCCGAACAATTTTTACAATTTTTGGTCAACAGTCATCTAATCGAACGAGTAGAAAGTTGTGAAAAAATAATGAGGTTATCTTCAGCCGTTTCCGAGATATGTCCCACTGGTCCTGAGTGCTGCGCATGGTACCCAGGCCGCGCGCGCTCGACCCGGCACGGCGGCCGCCGTTTGGCAAATGGGGAGGGGCAATCCAATGGTCGCTGGTTCGACGCAATGCAGCGAATATGTTCATTGATCATTGTTTCGGTTACTATCTTTTTTAAATCAGTCAAGCTTGTTTGGTTAGGAAATTTGACTGAAGTGCTATCTTGCATGCTCATCGGTTACGTTACGCTGACAACTTTGGTTTCATTTCCGCGAACTGCCAGGATTTCTTCAGTCATGTCAAGCCAGTACTCAAACGTACCTCGTTTCTCTTTTTGGAAGTTGGTTTGGTGGGACATTTTTCCATCCGGTTTTCCCTCACAGTACTTGTAGCATGGATGACACGATTCCGGAGCTCCGCGGGCAGCGCCTTGACGTGAGTAAATTGTTTAAAGTGGGCCTCGTGATCTCTTGGATCTGAAATGGCACTTATCATGTCGAGCACCACTCTCGTGCCCATAAGCATGTCCTGCAACTGAGGGCTCTTCTCATTTCCACAGTACATCTTTCCCACACAAAGCCCACAGTTTATAGCCCAAACAGATGGGCTTCGCATGGATGAATCGTTTCATCCCGTAACATCCGCGGCAGTGGACGATCATCTCGTCCACACCGAGTTTTTCCTGATCAATGCCAAACTTCCGGAAAGACTCATAAGCTCAATCCGTGCTTGTCTGCTTGATCGAGTTGTGCTGCAATTGAAGATACTGTTTTATTTACATGCACTTGCTGCGTCGCATAGCCTTCCGAACTATGACATGGGCCAGATCCTCTACCTCTGACCAGTAGAACAGAGGTAGAGGATCTGGCCCATGTATCATTTGGCAGCGTGATATACCGAGAGATGATGAGAATCCCGGTTAACCTCTTCAATTCGCTGCCACTCATTGAGAATAGTGTGTCATTTTCACAAGTAGAGAGTACCGCAGAGTCTTTATCTGGATGTGTTGAAATATATCTGGAGACAGCAGTTCTTCCATGATCTCCACTGGTGTATATCCATTCAGTGAGTTTTTGACGGGCGGTGGATCGAGCCAAATTGCACGCCTTCTCCCATCTAGTGTACTCGGGTAAAGCACGCTGCCAAGCTGGCACGTATTTCACCTTGCGTCGCCTCTTTGCTAGGGTGTTGTCAGCTCCTCACGTTTGACTTGGAGAGTCTGCCTGTTTGGACTCATCCAGGTCAAAATTTATATACACTTTCAGGGTGCCAGGAACGTCGTACACTTCTGCTGGTCCAGTAGCATCGTCATTCGGCTCGTCTGCATCACTGGAATTAGTCAGGTGGCACTTTTACGACAGTCAACTCATCTTCACCTTCCAGATAGATGTCGCCGAGCATTTCGGTCTATTCGCTCGCAAATACACTGTTTCGTTGTTCATGGCATAACGCTGAACTTGGCGATTCCTGCGAGCATCGACACCAAATTGTTCACCAAAGAAACGACGCTAGCACACTCCCGCACGCAGTGCGTTCCCCTCCCGCGGCCAGCGCTCAGGACTACTTCGTCCATTTGGTACCGACAAACTTCGGTGGCGTCCAACGCGGTCCAGGTATATATGCCACGCAATTAGGCATTGCATATATGTCGTGTCGACTGTCACGCACACGAGCACTGTCAATAATAAATCACGTCCCCGGCAGAAATAAACAAAAATAGTCATTGTCAGGGGTAACCTGGCATTATTTCTGCAAACTTTAGGCTCCACCAAATACCACCCCCACCCTTTGCACACTCATACGCGGCTGACACAATACGGTCAGAGTCCTGCCATCGTAGGAATGCCATTAAACCGGCCCTCACCATAGGAAAACTACCTCATAATCCGCTCTGAACACATGGTGCCAAAAGGTCCCACTGGTCCTTAAATGGTTAGCATGGATTTTAATCAACAGAAGAGTAGCTCTTGCTTAGCTAACCTGAATTCATTCAGTATTTAGCTAGGGAAGTTGACAACAGAAACAGGATAGATGTAGTATACTTATACTTTATCAAAGCTGATGATCATGACCAAGGTTCATACAGGTATCTAATTTATGCCCTGGAGCAGCATGGGATTGATGAAATAGTTTTAGACTGGATTTATAGCATGGTTAGGGTTGAAAAATGAAGGGTAGTATTTGCCTTAGTGGATGCAGATCCGAATGGAAGATGTTCTGAGTGGAGTCCCAGAGGGCTTGGAAGTCGCTGTAGAGGAAAAACATGTAACTAGTTGTAAGGATATGATTTTGAGGAACATTGAGGCAGAAAAACAATGCATCTCAGCTTGGAATGGGGCAATCAAAATGCTAGAGATAATTAATGGGAATGCGAAATATAAAAGCAATGCTGTGATGAAGAATGTACTTAGTCTATGCACAGATAGAAAATGTGGCATTTTTCACTTGGAGTATAAGCATGGAGTCCTTATCTGTTGATTGATTGATTATTGTGGTTTTGCTGTGCGTGAAGAGTCCCATACTTAAAGCTTTTTCATCATGGTTCGAAAGATGAAAATGGTGAAAAGGACTTTTTGTACATACGTTGGGAAGAATTGTGGTCCCCCACCCGCCATAAAGGTGTTATTCTGGTGGAGTACTATTTAGATAAAAGGCTGTCAGGAGATGATCATCATCTTGTGTGTTAACGTTTTGCTGTGCTGGATCCAGCTTTATGCCGATAGGAAACAAGATTATGATTGCTGCTGCTGACAATAGCTTTTTTCCACGAGTTTATTTCGGCTGTAAGATAAACTTCAGATATCAGCTGTTGACTTCAGACTCTGCTGGTTGTTAATCCTGAATATCATTTGATCCCTAAATTGTGTAATTTAAAATGTTTGCATTTAAACTTACACACTTCAAAAAGTTGCTGTAGCTGTCACACTGATAATCCATTGCGTGTCTTTTAACCGCTGTCTTTTGTCTTTTAATGGTATACAATGTTTGTATTTGCAATGAGACATCACTTGCACCTAAATATACCCGGACTGGAGGCGCGGTCTTCCAATCTGCTCTGAATGCCGATACAATCTGCTTAATCTGCTCTGCTCTGAATGAAGGCTTACATTCCTGCAGATAGCATTGGTATAAATGTGTGGTTACAACTACATATGTGGAGCTTATTTCTCAGGGGGGTCTTGGAGTCCTGCCCAGTTGAATGCCTCCAGGAATTGGTAGTGTAATACGGGACCGTATGAGCCATCTCAGCCAGCACGTTCAATGTGTTAACTGATTCAATTGTCAGTGTCCGGTAACCAAAGTGTGTTTGATGACAGCATTGTTATTGGTGGTCGCAATGTGTTGTTAGCCGAAGTGTATTCAGTTGCCACAGTGTTCGGTTACCAGAGTGGGTTTGATGATAACGGTATGCAGGGTGGTCGCAGTGAGTTTCTTGGCCCAGTGTTCGGTGCCCGCAGTGTGTTCCGCAGTGTTCGAGACACGCAACAGTACGCTCGGTGGTCGCAGTGTGTTTGTTGGCCACAGCATACTCAGTGCCGACAGTGCGGTGGGTGACCAGGGTGTATCTGGTTTCAGCGACTACCTCTTCAAATTGCTGCTGATCGGCGACTCGGGAGTGGGGAAGTCCTGCCTGCTTCTGCGGTTTGCGGTATGTTGCTGTAGTGCAGCGGCGATTTTATGAGTTGAAGGAGGGCAAATTTGCCTGGGATTAATTGTAATAGTGTTGTCTAAATATACCCTATTTAGCTACATTCTCAGAACCTTTTGCTACGTGTAGCGATATCGTCAGTTGATGCTTCCCAGGCAGTGATGCTGCAAAAAGAATTAAAAGTACCGGCTATGTATTGTCGTCAGTACTGCAGCTTTGTGTGTTGCACTTACTGATTTTACTAGAGATGTCTTCAGCTATATTTTATAACGGAGTGCTGATGGTGGTGTCGTCAGCTGTTTTGCGTTTCTGGTGTTTTAAGTTTATCTGGTACCTTCCTTTGAAGATTTTGCTGCATCGGCGCCGCCTTTCTTCTCCACGCGGGTGTTCACGTTTAATGCAGCATCTGTGTCAGATTAGTATAATTTCTTCGGCATATATCGATTGCTCTGTTGCGTAATAACAGTAACATCAGTGGCGGTGCTACGGCACGTTATTAATTTACGTATAGGTCCATGCATCACGTGCCGATGCGCCATCGCGACGCCGACCAGGATAGAATTTATGTTTTGGAATCGTGTGTTTGGAGAGAGACAATTCTGTGGTGTGGCAGGTAGGAGGGCGCGCTTGTTTCTGTTGTTAGCAGCAATAACTCCTTTTTGCACTTTCCATTCAGTTGCGAGCATGGTTATCAAACAGCGATTATTTTGAAGTCAGTTTGAAGTAACTCATTTCATCTTCTGACAAAAATAATGGATGCTTTTCTGAAGAGGATAGTGCTCTGGATGACCAGCATCCGGGCCCAGGTCACGTTACCACCCCTGCCAGCGGCGGTGTGCCGGCGGGTATAGCTCGCGCCGATCGGTGTGGCCCCAGTGGCGGGGTCGGCTGGCGTCTGGCGGTAGGTGGTTCGGTCCACCAGTCACTGACAGCTGCCCTGTCCGCAGGACGACACTTACACAGAGAGCTACATCAGCACCATCGGCGTCGACTTCGTGAGTAGATGGACGGCCAGCCGTACTCGGCGCTGCTGCTGGTGCTCCTGCTCCAGCAGCACCGCCACACCTCGATACTCCGGGACAAGTGGGATGTAGCAGGGACACTTGAGAAGCGATGTTTTTAGAATGTAATCGGAATGTGGTGTGCTGAATATTTGGGAGTAAGATCCGGGTTGAGTAGAACAGGCCGCAGAACCTCTGAGACGTCCACCCGATCGATCAAACGGTGTTGCTTGGATCACACTGTATTGCTAACGCATCACGTTGCTGCATGTGTGTGTCTCTTCAGGCTATGTGTGACATTGTCAGAGTCGAACGGGTGCGGATCGCGATAACTCAGCCGGCAAGGCGCTGGGCTCTTGCTCGCAAGATGGTGGGTTCGAATCCTAAGTGCATCCTTTACCGATCTGCGTCAGGGGTTGGCGACCCCATGTAACCTTCAGTTGAATTGGTCATAAAATATCCATCAGGATCGTGCGGGTTGAGTGGAGTGGCGCCCGCTCAGCTTCAGAGAGCAATAACCGGGGCAGGATTTGCAGTGTGGTGAGATTGACACCGACCGGCATACCGCCTGCCGTGAGGTTCACGGACCTGGCTTCCATATGAACATATTTCGCTCGGTGGCACTCCCCGCGGAAACAACCTTATGTGTTACTGGATCAGTTATCTGTTCATGTGGACCTGGTGAATGCAGAAAGGTATGTGTACATACGGTATCGCGGTGACAGGCAACTGCGACAAGTGAGCGTTCATAGTTGTATTGTAACGATACTGCAGTCTGAAACCTCTGCCTGTGCGTGCAACTAAAAAGGAAGTCATGGGAAGTGAATCCATTCTGAGCGTGGCTGGAAAACTTACGGCTTTCTGTGGTTTCGGTTGGTGTAGCCTTTCTGTGGTTTCGGTTGGTGTAGCCCATGGCTCGAAACACCGCTTGTGAAAGGCCTGCTGAGACTATTTTGGGCTTACCGGATTCTGAGACTTGTTATTATGTGTTCCAAGTAGTTTGATCTAGTCCCCAGTCCAAGAAGTACGGTTTATCTAGTTTCAGGTAGCGTTGCGAGTGCCTGACCAATAGCCGGCGTCGAGGCAGTGATGGGATGGAGTCCCACGTGACTCTCGTTGTCTGGCCTCGTAAGTCCGCTCGGTGATTGGATGGGGAGGACCTCGGGTGTCTGGGCCGTGTCGGTGTGTCGGTGACACTCTAACGAATGGAGAATATCAACGAATGTTGTGATGGGACGGCATGCTCAGTGTCTCCTCAACAAGCTCCGCTCGGGTGTCATCCCGATGTTGTAAAGATACATTGAATTGAGTTTAAGTTTATTTCGGAATTATGCAAATTCAAACAATTCCTTGAAACAAAGTAATGTCTGCCAAAGCCATTCGTTTACCACCTGGTTCTAGCAATGCATGGCACAATGGTTGATGTTGACAGCTATTGGTTTTGTTCAGTTTATCGCCCTGCAGAAAAACAGCCAGCCGCTTAAGTAGCTCAGCATGCCAAACTCACTGTGTGGCTGAGACCAGTTTTCCCATCGGCATGAATAGGAATATTTGGTCAGTTTTGGTCCAAAGTATAATATTTGAATTGTCCAATATAAATTAAAAGCTAAAATTATAATATTGTATTGAAACTTATTGGATATTTATCATGGCTTATTTCGAGTATAGTGAAACTGACCAATGTTTGTGGAGAAATGTGATAGTTCATAGCGATTGATAGTATTTGGCTTTAACACGCGCCTAGAGGGCCTCTGAAAATTGCGCGCACTGGAGGGGGCGGATTCTGCCCCCCCCCCCTAAAATCTCGGCTCATATTAAGGCTAGAACAACGAAATTCGCAGGGTGGATGAGCACGATAGTGAACTCTATTGTGTTCAAATTTCGTGAACTTAGGTCAATATCTTCAAGGTCAAATGAGGTCAAAATAACAAAGTGTTCTGGTTTTTGCGTGGCTTGACTTGTCATTGGTATGGATCGCTGTGACTGTGTTTAAATGCTCCAAAATTGCATTAATGATGTTTTGGACATTACTAATGGTGCAATACAGATGCCAGATCCGCTAAATGACCCCGTAGTCGGCGCGCCCTTAAGCCCAAATAATCAATCAATACCTGGTCCAGTTACCAGAACCGGGCTGCCCACCCGACTGCCCCGTTGGGCTGCTGGACACAAACGGCTTCGCGAAGAAAGGAGTGAAATACATGAATATAGTATGGAAACTCTTAGGCACACAATGACAAACAGTATATTTCCGGATGTGTAGGGAGTAACGTGCAAAGTGACATCAATCACATGACAGTCATTTGCATTTATGACAACATTCCAGTTGACCAAGTTTGGTTCCATTAGCCTGCCATGATCTTGACCGGACTTGACCTCAGCGACCTAACATGACTTTTAAATTATATAGCATAACAATATGCATCAAATAAGTCGCTGGTGTTGTCAAGAACACTTCCATTTTGCCAATATACGGGAAGCGCACCAGCGCCGATTTTTGTGTTCTGGCGCTGCGAATTTGTTTTTACTGAAACGGCCCTTAACTTTAAACATTTTCGGCCGATTTTTATTTTCTTGCTTTGAACAATGCGCCGGTCATTTCTAAGCAAGTACGCAAAAATGACTTATATCGGCCTGTACAATATGGAGTTATGAACGAAAAATAGGAGGGGCGGGCGGATATCGCCCTCCACCCCTCCAGTGCGTGTGTTAGCCTGTCATGAACTTTACCTGACTTGACCTCGGAGACCTGACATGACTTTGAAACAATGTAGCATAACAATATACATCAAGCAAGTCGCTGGTGTTGCGAGGAACACTTACTTTTTGCCAATATACGGGAGGCGCATCAGCGCCGATATTTGTGGTCTGGGGCTCATAATGTTTTTTACTTTAGCGACCCCTAACTCGAAATATTACCGGTCGATTTTCGTTTTTTTTAAACTTTAAACAACGCGCCGGTCATTTCTAAGCAGGTACGTAAACAATGGCGTACATCGGCCGGTAAAATCTGGAGTTATCTCCGAAAAACCGGAGGGGTGGGCGGATTTCGCCCCCCCCCCCCCCCCAGGGTGCGTGTTAAGGTGTGCAAACTGGCTCCACTGAACCCACAAATCGTCTGAACGATAGCCGCATTTGGTTTGGTGGGATGATTTGAATTAGACATACTGGAGGTTATACTTCAGGGACCCAATGTAACGATGAACATTGCTGTTTCTTGGACATGTCCGTTGGGTTTGTGTGTTCGAAAGACAACTCGAGTATGATATGTATCCAACATTTGAAAGCAGGTTGTAGTTCAGGACTCAACGTGCAGGAAATTAAAACCAGAACTACCCCGCCGCCGAGTTGCCCCACCCCCACCCCCGTTATGTTCCACTCGACTTGTGGTCTTCGGCGGACGGTGCGGCGAGTTCGGCTCGATGATTGTCCATGCTGTTTGGAGGTGTGTGGTGGGAGAGGGGCGACGACCAGACTGATTATCGACTGGTGTGTCAGCGCTGCCGAGCTCGGTGAAATGGCAGTGGTGCCGTCTGGACGCTCTCCCCGCTGTTGGTCGTCACGTGCGGCTGCACGGCGCGGAAATGGTGTAGAACACACGACAGGCGAGCTCACGCCGGCTGCCGAGCGGCCACACCGGTGTCCGCCGGACAGCACCGGCTGCTGCTGTGGGCCAACGTCGATTACGATGTGCGCTGCAAAGCGTCGGCTGTTGGCCGTCTGCCCCGGTGTCCGCTGTGCGAGACCAGCCAGTGAGCTCTGGCCTGGTGTCCGCTGTGCGACAGCTGCCGGCCGGTGTCCGCTGTGCGACAGCTGCCGGCCGGTGTCCGCTGTGGGACAGCTGCCGGCCGGTGTCCGTTGTGCGACAGCTGCCGGCCGGTGTCCGCTGTGGGACAGCTGCCGGCCGGTGTCCGCTGTGGGACAGCCGCCGGCCGGTGTCTGCTACTGTGTCTGTCCGCCGTCTGGGCTCGGCTGCTGCGCCGGCCCACCATCGATTCGAGGTGTTGGCGTGTCGGCGGGGCCTGACCACCGTGTGTTGCGGACGCGTCACGTGTCCCGTGGTCACGGACACCAGTCGGCGCCGACCGCAGACGGGTGTGCGACGGCTCAGCACAACTCAGCACAACTCGCCGCTGCAACAGCGCTTGGAACGCGCGCGAAGGGACCGGAAACAACCTTCAACGGACGCTCGGTATCTGCGCATGACTCGAATTTGTACTGCGTTACGTCTGAGTGGTGGCAGACGAAACACTCCGGTTCGTTCTCGGCGTCGTTGCGACGGCGAAGGAAACGAATTGCATAGATTTATTTGAGATGGATGAACTTGTGATCCATTCCCTTATCTAGACTTATTGTCGAGCATGTGCTTCATAAAATGCTTGGTCTTACTGACGGTTATTTGCTGCATTCATGCAGCGAATGCAATGCATGTCGAAGAAGGTCGTCTTGCATGTTCCGGATTTCCAAGAACTTGTCTCTCAATAAGTACTATATTTATTAGCGTACCACAAACTGGTGCTCGCATAAGTTCAGCAGATTCTCGGTTGTTCGGAAATATTTCGAGCATGCACTTGACCAGACAGAGTAAATAAACATGGGCTGGAAAAGACATTAATTCTGAAACGCGTATTAGAGACGCCTGACTTGCGAGATCAGACCAAATATTTGGCTACCACTGGCGGAAACGTCACGGCTGCGCCATGCACACACCGGAGTCCGAAGCCCAGGCGCCGACTGTCCTCGCTAGGTGCTTCTGCGACGACGGAATTGAATTCCGCTGCGTTTTGCGTGTTCGATATGTGCTGCTCGGCTGCTCGAACCGGCGTGCTCCATGAATCCGGCTGAAGGTGTCGCATATCAGGTCAACTGTTATCGGAATATGTTGGGCTTCGTATTACATGTGAAATGGTGTTACACGTGTCCACGTATCCACGCACAACACAGCCAGGAACCAGGCGGTTCCTGGTTGTGTTCGGCTCGTGCCGTCACGAAGGTCGTCGGGAGTTGGGCTATCGGACAAGACAAGACAAGCTTGCTGATCGACTTTCATTGTTGCTCCCTCCACCCCACCCTCCACCCAACCCCGCACAGAACGTATGGCAATGTGGCGAAAAGGTGAAGTGTTGTGCCTGTGTTTCTATCGTGGATTATATATGTTGAGGTTGTGTCGAATTCGAAAGCTCTTGCAGCGTTTGTGCCAAAGTATATGATGCAACTTGTGGTTGCGTCGCGTGTGGCATTTTAAGGATAGACACTTGTGATGGTCCTAGTTTACCTTCGGGGAGTTTTGTTTTGCCGCAACGTATTCCTTGCCAGGATTGGAATCTCTCGAGCGGGTGACTCGTGATTGTGCCGTGTATTAAGCACCCCTACAAGCTAGTTTCCAGACGTTGGCCCGGTTTCGAACAGCCGGCTGTGAACGTGCAGTCCGTCGCGGGTCCACTGCATCCCCGTCTCGCCGGTCGCGCATCTCTGATTCCTGTTGCGAGCCGCGCTGAACCCGCGTTGCTGATTACCGCTGCCTCCCGCAGTGTCACGTGGAAGGTTTTGTCCATGTGTGTGACCCGTGGTCGTTCCGTGACTCTGGATCGTGACTGTCGTGCTTACACGGCATGACGTAGAGTCGTCAGGACGTCCAAGACGAACTGTTAGCTCGTCAGTCACTTGTCGTCCGTGTTCACCTCCCGTTGAGATCACATTTCGCAGGCCGAACATATCCGACAGTCAGAACTTCTTTGTGTTAGCGTAATCTTGTTATTGGGGCATTCCACGACAAATCGACATGTGACCTGCACCCTCACACCTCAGATTTTGATGAAAATGGTTCTATAGGGTTATCAGCATCGCTGAACACGCCTATGCCATTTTGAAGTCTCTTAGGTTTACCGTTTTCTAGTTATGAACTATATACTTTTTACATTTTGCACTGACATGACTATCTTTGGTGCTAATTTTCCCGAGTCATTTTTCAGTAACTGAACAAATTTATACGTCAAAATGAAGACAAAACATTGAAGAATATGACTATGCCACCATTTAAACTTTCATTACGTAATTTTTGCCTACTCTAGCCAAATAAAAAATTGAAAAGAAATAAAAAAAAAATTCCCCTCCGGTATCGTATTTTTTCTCACTTTCATATGAAAGAGCGTAGTTTTTTACCCTAGAAACACAAATAAAAAAGTGGTTATCGACTTGGAAAGACGAATCAAATGCGGTGAATGCGGGCGCTGCGCTCACCGGACCGGCGCGCGCGCTGCCGCTGCCTCGCGATACGCCTGCCGGGGAGGGCGAGGGGAAGGGGAGCCGAGCGTGGGATGTCAACAAAGGAGACGCGCGTCCCGGGAGGATGATATGGGAGACGTGACTGCCACCTCCCCCTGGCCCAGAAGTGAGTAGAAAATGTCCTGGAAAAAAGACTATGTGACGGTAAGAGATGAGAATGGGGTTAAAGTAAAGAAGCAGAAACGTTTGATTTGAGGTAATTTGCAGGAAATTTACCAACTCCATAAAGAGAACGGTAGCAACCCGCGCATTGGGTTTTCGAAGTTCGCCAGCCTCCGCCCCAAACACTGTGTCCTGTTGGGAAGCAACGGCACTCATACGGTTTGTGTATGTTGCTATCACCAGAACGTGAAGCTAATGTTAGCGTCTCTGGGCTTAAAAGATATTACCTACAAGGACCTGTTGAAGCACGCGGTTTGTGATGTCGGGAGGGAAGCCTGTTGCTGCAAAAGTGTGAAAACTGTCCAGGTCAGGACAGTGTCAGGTCATATTTGATCGACACTTTAAATGCGCAGGCAGGGGAAATCTCAGACTTGGTGGACGAAGTCAGATTTAGTCAGTGGCTAAGCACGGATCGTTGCACTTTGACCGAAATTGTTCTTCCTATGGACGAGTTTCTTGACAAACTGTCTGACGCCATTGTGACACTTACTCGGCATCATTTCACGAGTCAGCATCAAAGCAAATATTTCGACGATCTAAAAAAGCAGCTACCTGAGCATGAAGCACTGATCATATTATATTTTTCAGAAAACTACACCTTTGTAGTTCAAGACGAAATTCAGTCATATCACTGGAACGCACCACAGTGTACCGTTCATCCGTTTGTTGTTTATTGGCGAGAGGCTGGAAAGATTGAATGCCACAGTTTTTGCGTGTTATCAAACGAACTGAAGCATGACACCGTCGCTGTGCACACATTCTTGCAGCACATTGTACCGAAAGTGAAAGGCATAGTCCCGAACTTGAAAAAGATTCATTATTTTTTGGATGGGTCAGCTGCCCAGTACAAGAATAAGTTTAATTTCGTGAATGTGAGTTTTCATGATGAGGATTTCGGAGTCCAGTGCGATTGGAATTTTTTTGCAACTTCGCATGGGAAAAATTCGTGCGACGGTGTTGGGGGTACACTGAAAAGGGTTGCAGCTAGCGCCAGTCTTTCGCGAACACACTCGGACCACATTCTTACTGCGGAAAAGCTATGTAAAGTGCTACAGGACAAGGGTAATTTGCATACCGAGTGCTGCTTTGTAGCGAAAGAAGAGGTTAGTCGTACACGGCATGAGCTTGGCGATAGACTGTCAATGGCAAAAACTGTCAAAGGGACTCTAAAAATACACAGGGTAACTCCAGTGAAGGCAAACATTGTCGTTGTGCGAGAACTTGCCATAAGTGAAGGAAGAGAGGTGATGGTGGCCTGATTTGCTACAGGATTTAGGTTGAATGGTTAGCGTGACCTACATCGGCAGCTGATTTCCGTTTGTTTATGTGCGAATTACAATGTGAAGTGAGCTAATGTTAAGTTATGCATTTTGTACCTCTGATAAGGCTCATTGTACCATATCGTTAGCATTCGCAAATGTACATGTACTTTCCGGCTTGTTATTTGTGTGAATAATAAATGAAGTGCTAAAACGTCCTGCCTGGTGTTTATAAATAATCTGCATAGTGTCCTCTCAATCCCACGGGGCCGCGGAAGACAGCCGCCAGCACCCCTATCCCCCGTTGGCAGCAGCTGGCCGCGGCCGTTGCGAACGACGCCGTATTGGGTAAAATGAGGCCGGGCGGTTGGTGTTTGAAATTAAGTTTAAAATATTTATAAGCCGATAACCACCTTTTTATTGATGAAATATAGGTAATAATCAACGCTCTTTCATTAAAAAATATCCAAAATCACAATATCGAAGGGAAAATTGCTGAAGAGAACTTGGCATTTTTAAAGTGTTATATTTGACATATATTTCATTGCTATGGTTTCGATAGTGATAAACGTTCATTCTGCATGGGATTGCAATCATTTTGATGTACAAACTCACCTACTTATCATTCAATGTAGCAGGGAAAAATCCTGCCAAACAAAGCCATGTATGCATCGAATGTAAAAATGTCGCAGGCTGTAGCTCGAAAACCGGAAGTCGGAGAGACCTGAAAATGTCACAGGCGTGTTTAGGGCTGCTGATAACCCTATAGACTCATTTTCATCAAAATCTGAGATGTGGGGGTGCAAAATCGAAATTTTATTTGTCGATCTGTCGTGGAACGCCCCTATTGTGGAGTGGTATTCCTGCAAAGGAGATAGATGGCTGACATGAAAGAAATTGTCTTGATCAACTGGCGATGGAACGTTGAATGACGATGGGTGAAAATCTGGTGCGGTGTTTTGAACTTTCCACAGGTGAACGAGCCGAGGTGAATGTGAGAATTGAAATGGTCGTTGGCGGTGTCACTATTATGCATATATGCTAACCAGACAATGCCGTTCACTGAATATTTCGGTGCGAAGTTCTTTGTTTGGCCAGTTCTTTGTCTGGCCTATCATGTATACTCACTTCCCGCGTCAAAGCTGCGGGAGAATCTCTAGTTTTGTGAGACTCGTTCATGTTCTGTATCGTCCAGTTGCCACGTACTACCATTGCAAGCGTTCTTGGTCTATGTGGCATCATCGATGGAGGGGGAATAGCCGTCTGACGAAGTAAGTGAATGGAAGCCGTGCCCAGATCTAGTGCTGTCGTAGCTCGCTGGATCGGATAATGTGCCATGTCAGGTTAGAGTGCGAGATCGCCTGGTAACCGACCGGCGACTTGGTGCCCGACTTAACCTGCAGATTGTCTATATCGATCGACAGGCAGACAATTCACAAATAGTCTACGGTCGTCTGGGTTCAGGCCGTGCGGTTACCCAGAGCAAGTCTCCACCCGCCAGTGCGCCCTTTAGCCCAGTTCACGAATCATGGCCGATGCACGGTGAACGCCGGAAGCGAGACGCGCGTGTTAAGCGCGTGACATAACCGTGTTAACCGTGGCGCGACTGCTCCGCAGAATTCCCACATGCTGACACCGACACTGGCTGACGCTGACACTGACGTGCCGTCCCCGTCCCGCAGAAAATCCGCACCATCGAGCTAGAGAGCAAGACAATCAAGCTGCAGATCTGGGACACTGCAGGCCAGGAGCGATTCCGCACCATCACCTCGTCCTACTACCGCGGCGCGCACGGCATCATCGTCGTCTACGACTGCACCGACCAGGAGAGCTTCAGCAACGTCAAACAGTGGCTGCAGGAGATCGACCGCTACGCGTGTGACAACGTCAACAAGCTACTGGTCGGCAACAAGTGCGATTTGGCCGCCAAGAAGGTGGTCGACTTCACCACAGCCAAGGTGAGGCGGCTGAACGTGTTCGTGGTGGTGTGTGGGGTGAGTTCGGTTCGGTTCGGTTCAGTTGGGTTGGGAGGTGGAGCACGGCGTTTGGAAATATGAGATCAGTGCTCGGCGTATGTTGCGTGCGCAGGTGCCAAAAGCATGCGATTCCAGGTGATTGTCGATGCTGACAGCAAGTCCAGAAGATGGGCGCTGTATAACCGCTGCAGTTGATGCGCCCTAAAACCCAAATAACTAACTAGGAAGTCCAGAAGCGCGGCGCTATGGTATCGCCAGAGGCTAGGTGAACCCATGCACCTCATAAAAGCTTCGCGTTCACTGTGTGCGCGTAATGGGCCGTACGTTGTTCACAATCAGCAGTTACGAGCATTATGACTGATCGGTTCGTTTGTACTATATTTCCAAACAATATCCAAATAATTCCGCTTGCTTTTTGCGTGTGCGGCCACATGGCTCGTCGTTTGTGTTGGCGTGGATGTGGTCCGTGAAGTGGGGTCAGAGCTGGCTCTGTCCGCGACATGGTCGTGCGGACAGAGCCAGGGTCCGGACCCCATGGCAGTGGTGCCACTTACCGGCCACCCGTCGTCGACCAACAAGTGTGATCGATGGGGGGGGGGGCGTGCGGCGCGCCAATTACCGAACACGTCACGCCCCGGGTCCGCAGTGAGCGTCCGGACAGTGCCTGGTCAGCAGGCAGCCCGGCGAGGACGGGAGCGATGCAGCGCGAGGGTGCAGTTTATTTCGGTGGTTGTGAGTTGAGCGACTACGGAGCGGCTTTCTGTGCCGGTACGGATGTGAAGGCGCGGCAGTGGCGAGGCCGTATTCGGTGTAATTGCCTTCTGTCACCGCGCTAGCGATTATTGGAGATGGAGCGCGACTTCTTACGGTTGGACACGTCTTGTCCGAGGTGGACGGCCTTCTCGGCCGAGCGGCTGTCGCTGGCGGCGGCCGGCTTCTGGGAGCGGGCGGTGCGTCGCACCCCCGCCGCCGCCGCCGGCTTAGCCGACGACTGCACCTGGTCGTGTAGCGTGCTCAGCAGCTGATTGCCGGCCTGCGCGGCGAGCGCGCTGCGCAGCAGCATGCGGCACGACTCCTCCAGGTCGGCGCTGAGCTCCGCCACCTGGCTGATGTCGAGCGGCGGCGCCGGACGCGTCCAGCAGGCCGACTGCGGTGGCGCCGGGCGCGGCCAGCAGGCCGACTGCGGTGGCGCCGGGCGCGGCCAGCGGGCCGACCCCGGCGCCGTCGCCGACGCCGGGCGTACCCCCATCTCCGTCTCCACCTCCCCATCAACCTCCACCACACCCACCACCTCCACATCCAGCGGCTGCGCGGTGGATCGCTGCGGCGCCAGCACCCACGCGGCATGACCCAACGTGGTCAGCGCGCCCAGCAGGAGGCGGGCGAACTCGTTCACCACCCACAGGTAGCCGTTGAGCCGCATGCGTCGCATTTGTGCGTCGATGATGGTCTGGTGGCGCTGCAGCCAGGTGTGGATGACAGTCCGGTAGAGCAGCACGGCGCCGCGGTACTGCGGAGACAGCAGCCACAGCAGCGCCAACAGCTTGGCCTCGCTGTACATCGGCAGCCAGAAGAACACCGCGTCCGCCACCAGCTCGCAGGCGTTGAACAGCGCGAACGTGACCCAGTAGACGAGCAGCACCATCTGCGCTTGCGCGTCCTCGCCACTGATGGCTTTGAACGAAGCGTAGGCAGGCAACACCGGCTCCAATGGTCATAGAAATGACCCGCCCCACGCCGAGCGGGAGCATGATGCCTTAGTCTCACCGTAATAAATGTATCGACGCGTAGAATCAGAGCCCGTCGGGCCGGGCGGTGTTCTGGTTCGGCGAAGCAAGTTTGTCGATTGAAAAGATTTGATGCGAAGTTTATGAGAACATAATGATTAAAGTGATTTGCTACGTCTGTTTTGTTGCTATTTCTTCGTACATAAATTTTGGTTCAAAGTTGCTTTGTATTTCAGCAGAAATAGGTCGTGAGTAGCATCTTCCTTTGAGATTTGGGTACCCTCGCGGTGAAGGTTAGTTTTGCACATCCAGTATAGGGATATTCTGATGATTTGACCTTAATCTGAAAAGCACGTGTATGGTATAATATGTTCGGCCATAACATTAGCATCCACAAAAATATGGCATGATTTGTGCCCAGCTCGGATGTCGTTTAATCCCTATCGTTGCCCTATTAGCTTATATTGATGGCTGTGGCCGAGTTCAGATTGAAAGAAGAATCAACGTTGGCGGTGCAATTATTCATGCATGCTCATTTCGGGCAGTGACGAGATGTCTGACCGAATGTCTAATTCGGACTGATACGAATGTCGTATGCTATTCAAGTTTAGCTGTGGTATTGCGTGTTGCTCTCAGCATACTATGCAGTGCAAGCTATACCGTGCATTTGATAACCGCGTTGCAGTGATGGATATGGGAATATATGTCGTATGTAAGCGTTCTGAAGCTCTCTGGCTCGTAGACAGACGAAATGTGACTCTGTCCCCTGGAAGTGATATATATTGCCATGATTTGCGCCGTATGATATATAGCGCCCAGATTTGCCCTGTGTATGATACCTGGCGCCATAATTTACACTGCTTAGCGTCATGTCGTAAGGTCCGCTCGCAAAAATCAAACCAATGCACTGCCGTGTTGAGGCAGATAGTGTGTTTGTGCGGTGGGTCGGGTGGTGCACGCTACACCAACACATGCAGGTCTGACGCGTGTTCGCCGTCGCCGGCAGGAGTACGCCGACCAGCTGGGCATCCCGTTCTTGGAGACGTCGGCCAAGTCGGCCACCAACGTGGAGCAGGCGTTCCTCACTATGGCCTCGGAGATCAAGGGTCGGATGGGGCCGCAGTCGGCGCAGGACGGGCCGACCGGCCGCGTCAACATCCAGGAGGGTCGGCCCATCGAGGCCAACAAGAGCGGCTGCTGCTGAAGGGCCGCTCATAGGTGAGGGTCGGCCCGTCGAGGCCAACACGCGCTGCCGCTGAAGGGCCGCCACGTCCGCCCGTTGGCGGACGTGGCGCCGGCGAGTAGGCAGAATGGTACCCAATCTGATGCACCGGTAAGCACCGGCACGAAGTCAGACTGTTTGTATTGGTTATCATTGGTTATCATGTGTCGAGGCAGAGGCGGATCCAGGAATTTTGATAGAGGGGAGGAACTCGTCTGGATGGGCGTCATTTTCTTTTGGGGGGAGGATACGGCACTGATTGGCAGGCGGAGGTTTCGAAGACGTCTGAGACGATGGGTGAAATGGACGGGACGGTGCCCGGCTGTGTGTGTGCGGTGGTGTTGCTCCCCCACAGTGACGACGGCACGACACGAGACGGTGCCCGGCTCTGTGCGTGTGTGAGGTGGTGTTGCTCCCCACAGTGACGATCAACACGAGACGGTGTCCGGCTGTGTGTGTGTGTGAGGTGGTGTTGCTCCCCGACAGTGTGACGGCCTACACGAGATGCAGCCCGGCTGTGTGTGTGGGGTGGTGTTGCTCCCCACAGTGTGACGGCCGACACGAGACGGTGCCCGGCTGTGTGTGTGAGGTGGTGTTGCTCCCCACAGTGTGACGGCCGACACGAGACGGTGCCCGGCTGTGTGTGTGAGGTGGTGTTGCTCCCCACAGTGACGACCGACACGAGACGGTGCCCGGCTGTGTGTGTGTGTGAGGGTGGTGTTGCTCCCCACAGTGTGACGACCGACACGAGACGGTGCCCGGCTGTGTGTGTGAGGTGGTGTTGCTCCCCACAGTGTGATGACCGACACGAGACGGTGCCCGGCTGTGTGTGTGAGGTGGTGTTGCTCCCCACAGTGTGACGACCGACACGAGACGGTGCCCGGCTCTGCGTGTGTGAGGTGGTGTTGCTCCCCACAGTGACGACCGACACGAGATGCTGCCCGGCTGTGTGTGTGTGTGCGGCGGTGTTGCTCCCCACAGTGTGACGACCGACACGAGACGGTGTCCGGCTGTGTGTGTGTGTGAGGTGGTGTTGCTCCCCGACAGTGTGACGGCCTACACGAGATGCAGCCCGGCTGTGTGTGTGGGGTGGTGTTGCTCCCCACAGTGACGACCGACACGAGACGGTGTCCGGCTGTGTGTGTGTGTGAGGTGGTGTTGCTCCCCACAGTGTGACGACCGACACGAGACGGTGTCCGGCTGTGTGTGTGTGTGGGTGGTGTTGCTCCCCACAGTGTGACGGCCAACCGGCTTTGGTTTTCTCCCCACAGGTACGGCCGACACGAGACGGTGTCCGGCTGTGTGTGTGTGTGTGAGGTGGTGTTGCTCCCCACAGTGTGACGGCCGACACGAGACGGTGCCCGGCTGTGTGTGTGTGTGGGTGGTGTTGCTCCCCCACAGTGTGACGACCGACACGAGACGGTGCCCGGCTCTGTGTGTGCGGCGGTGTTGCTCCCCACAGTGTGACGACCGACACGAGACGGCGGCTAACACCTCTGTGAACGGCGTTTGCGTGCGTGCATGTTTGTGTTTGGTCTATCCCTCGCCTCCATTCAGAACAATGCATTCCGGTTATCGCACTCAGCTTGTGCGACATCTGTTCTCTGCTACTACTATGTCTGCTTTCCAGTAGAAATAAACTTGGGGGCTAGATTTGGTTAGGGTTCAGCCGTGAATGTATTCTAAGAGCGGGAAAAGCAGGTGGAAAGAGGTGTGTCTTTAGTGTGGGTGTTCTAGGGCCTGAGGGTTGAAAATGCTGGTGTGCATTACGTGGTGCACCGTGACCTGTACGAGCTCCATGAGCATAAGTAGAACGCTGATTACAAATTGCCTTGGGCGCTGCATGACCAACGCAATCCATGCGCCCTTAAACCCAAATAACTAACCAACCAACCGGAGACGACGGAAGACAAATGAGCCTGGGTCAGGTGTTGCTTGGGTCATTATATGTGTGGGTAGTGCTACCCGAGGGTCAACCTCTGGCTGGGCAGCGTCACCTGAGGGATCAGTATGTGTGGGGAGGGTTGCCAGAGACCAGCGTGTGAATGAGTGGGGTTACCTGAGAGTCGGTATGAATGAGTGGGGTTACCTGAGTGTCAGCATGGGTGAGCGACGTTACCTGATATAGTCAGCTGTGGGTGGGCGGTTCTGCCTGAGGGTTGTTCTATGTGTGGACGGCGTGACCCGTTCTCAGTGTATGGGTGTACGGGGTTGCCCGAGAATCAGTCTATGGGTGAAAGTTGTTACCCGAAATTAATTATGGGAGTCGTAGGTCAAGTACAGAGGCTAGTATGCCAGTTTAATAAAATTGAGTTTCTTCATAAGTGGAATGATGTCACCTTACTTTTCATTACGTTCATACATTTTGTTCGCCGATGTGTTTATTTGTCAGCAGTGTATGGGTTTTGTACTGTGCCTGGGACAATAGTTAGGCTCGTGTAATGCCGTTTTGCCGGAAACACAAATCACGCCTTATTTATTCACTTGTTGCGGAGGCTTCACTGGAATTCTCTGGAAAACAATCGGGTTTATTATAATAAGCTTGTTGACTTTACAGTGAAGAAATTAGAAGGGACGTACATAGGAGCGAATGATTTGAGGTGCTGGCATGCGAAATGTAATAGAAAGGCAGACGTCCTCGAGTTTTCTTCGTCGAAGATTAGCTTCAATAAAGTGTCATATTTTTACTTCGTTAACTTGAATCTATTGCCATTGTGCAGATTTCCAGTTGTGTGCGCAGATGCGTCTTTAATGCTATGATCAGTAATTTGAATGCAGGCAGATAGTCAGTCTCTGGAGTTGCTGAGTAGCGACAGAGGCTGCATCAGTTGCTGCTCGAATGTGTACGTCGATGTCAGATATGTGAGACATGTCTGTTTACCGCAGGTGAATGGATGACTTTTACCGGGGCGTGCGGCTGGCGGCCACGTCTGCCACTCTGCGACCTGGTGCCGTGGAGCAGCCCTGCCCACCAGCCTCGGCTGGTCCTACCGACACACTGACTCACACTGACACTCGCCCTCACTCACACTCACGCACTCACCTACACACACACTCGCATACTCACAGACCCAAGGTGTACTGAGATGCCCGTGTCCGCGCAACATCGCATGGTCATCCCGGCCCGCCACACCATCGCACGCTGCCAAACGGTCTGATCTACACACGACATCGCTCCGTCAAGCCCGGCCCGCCACACCGTCACATGCTGCCAAACAGTCTGACCTACACACGACGTTACTCAGCCACGCACATATTCAGCCCGAGCCTCGCAGCGGCACGTGTACCCCAGATCAATACACCCATGAGACGCGATCCTGCGCACCAATGACGTCCGACGCACCCACCTGGAAGGAGAAGTTTTGTTTACATCATAGTGCTAATATGTTTCGTTTCGCAGCGCAGACAGGCGACATTGCTGCCAGCAAGTGTGCATGCACCCACATCCCACACAGATCGGCACGTATATCGAGTCCTTCCAAAACACACACACACACATGCACATCGGCGTGCACATGTAGCTGTGTACTGTATGTACATACAACGGAAGTGTGCGGATACGTGTACGAAGCGCGTGAGTGTACTTGCAATGAGTGCTGTCGTGACCCCCGGCGAGAGCGAGAAGCAGCACGACGACCTCAGTGTCGTATCGGCTTTATGGAGACAATTTCTTATTATCTGATTATTGTGTCAGCTGGGCTAATTTGGGCTGGTTCTCGGTACGTTTTGTTTACTCTGGCGTTATTGCGTGATCAAATTATGCAGTTTTATTCTGTGTATATTTAGTCCGTGTAGTGTGGGGTATTTATGAGCGGGCGGGGCGCGGTTGCGCGGCACCCTTATGCCTCCTGTAGACGTACGGTCTGTGCTGCGGAGGCGGACGGCGCGTGCAGCCTCCAGTGCAAGATCGTGTTGTACCCCAAACGCTCCGAGCGGACGGCCGTCCAGCCGCGGCGGACCGCCGTCTAGTACGGAGCCGCGCCGCCAGGCAGCGCTGGTATAGGCATTCCATATTGTCAGCGGCGCGCCGTCAGTTCCGGCCCGACGGAGCCGGGGCCGCGCTCTGTAGATACCCACTGTCGAGGAGGATGGGCAGGCGAAATTACGCCGTAAGGATGTAAACGACGTGCTTGCTTTGTACACGTGTCTCGTTAAATAAATTATCCAAATGTTGGTGGTGTTTGTGGCGTTGCGTGGAAGCTGGTGATGTTTCCCGACAAGTACAGCATGATGTCGGGATTATCGCACTAATTTGAATGTCTGAGCTTTATAGCTCCGACTTGCTGTATAATGTAAGCAGTCCATGCGTGCCTAGGCTACAGCTTCAGCTAAAACATCAAAATTTAGTCTGTTCGAAGCGTTCCTAAGCCCAAGTAATTGAATCCAAATTGTATTTGCAAGGCGTCGAAATTGTATTTGCCGAGACCACTCTGAGAGACGGTGCTTCGAAAGTTTGTATCTTCAACCCCGAGGAATTTGCGAACACAAAATGGAAATGTTTGGTGGCGTCTCGTACTGAATCATGTATCGTAGTATTATATAGTCTGTGGGACATTTGACATCCCCATGACCGAAGGGTACGAGTCGGGCAAACCTCGGCTGTGCATTTCGACGCGTATGTCAGCAGAAGTCTATAGTCTGGGGGAGGGGGGGTTCAGCCGGGTGCCACATGTAACATTTCGTTTAAAGTGGCAGATATGCTAACGTGCACGATGTGTACTAGAGGTGATTGAGGTGGTTGATCACCTATGTGAGTTCGGTCTTGAGTACGAACACCATGCGACGTATTTTCATATATTGCGTTTTTCTTTCCCACAGTGTTAGTCTGCCATACACCGGATTTAAAAAAATCAACCAGCGATCGCCCGTCCTTCCTGTTTCTCAACCTCTCGAGCATCAATCATTAAACTTATTTTGCCATGGGCCAACAAGTAAGCTACGTTCTTGCTCATTCTTTCTCCTCACCAACATCGGTGAACATTTACAACGAAGGGGCATCTTAAAGACGTACAGTACTGTATCATGGAAACTAGGGCGCACCACATACCCATTAGTGTTGCTGAAATGAGCTTGCATCATCCCCCACCCACACGCACATAGCGGAAGTTGAAGAAATTGTGTTTGACCACTAATAATAAATGGTTTCACTCGCACCGGGAATATACACCTGCTATTTCAGAAGAATCCATCGTTCGTGAAAAAGAAGTTCCAAGTCCAGCGAAAAGTTGAATTTGAAAATTGTGATTGTCGTTCTTTTTAAGGCCACATGTTGCTGTTAGCCATGGGCACACCCAGTGGCCTGCCCCCTCCTTAACGATGAAAGTTGTGCGCTAATTATTCAAATTATCGGGTTCTCTATCTGAAAGTGCTAAGCCGTGGTACTTAGCGAAATTCCCGGGTGCGCCCCTGCCGTTGACCCTGGCCCACCTACTTTTTGAGACGTTCCTACGCCTATGATGCTGGTAGCTTTCGAAACGTCATCAGCACCTAACCAGGACTTCAATACACACCAGGCTGCGGCTGCCGGGCGGTCCCGAATGCACTGATGGAATGTTGTTTTTCAATATATCTAAAACATTGCTGACTTTTATTTTGGGGAGCTGAAATGAGGTTGAAAGGAGCGTGCGGAAAATGTAGTTGCAGTTCATTAGCACTCATTATTGCCATTTTGTACATTGTATCAAATTGGGGCTGAAATAAGTATATTTTGTATTTGGACAGCGTGGGGCATAGTGGTATGCTGCCCGTTACGCCCACTGCTCGTTTGCACAAGGCGGGTATCGGGAGTCTAGTTTCTCTGGTGGAGGCCGCTGAGGGCCATTGGAAGCCGTGGGTGTGCAGTATTGAGGGTCGTGTTGACCGACCATGACACTGTTGCCATGGGTGACCTATGTGCTCCAGCACAATGCAATGCATCTGAATCAGTCCCAGCCCGGGTAGGAGCCACATTATGGGGCCTCACGCCGCATTTCGCCTCGGAACTGCCGCCGCTGCGTGCCTCGACCCGGCTCTTGGCCCAGAGGGTTGGCACGGGTCGTCGGCAACGGCGACGGCGGCTCGATGTGGGTGGGGTGCTCCAATTGAAGCAAAATCACATCTCTTCGGTATCGCTGCATCGAAAGTGTAGACGATCCGCAGGACGGATGCCGGGCGCGCGCGAGGCCGTCCGTAGATCTGTTCTCGTTCTGGGTAGTGCAGAATGACGCACTGTGCTGTTCCGGCTGTTGTGCAACATTAGTTCGTTTGAGAATGTTTTAATGTATTTTTTTGCGCAGTGACTGCGATGACTGCGAACTTGACTGAAGTATTTGTTGCCGCAGCGAAGCCCTCCCCCACCTGCCACCATAGCAAGAGATGCTCTAAATTCGACCTGAATGCTATTTGAAAATGCACAGTATAAGCGTGGAATGCAAGACAGCGTTAAAAAGTGACAACGCTTCAATGATCAAAATGATTAGTTAATCGAACTTACTCTGGCTGAAGCGAAGCAACATTTCAGCCGCTACCTCGGCCTATATTGACAGATCGTCTAGATGGCAGTAAACTAAATGAGACGAAACCTAACATCCAACTAGCAAGTCAGTCATACGAGAAAGCCTAAAGGTGGTCCGCTGTCAGTGACAGAAGAAACAGCAACACAGACCAAGTGATAGAAAATGGACAACCGCACTATATGTCTGTCAATATATCAATGTACTATATGTCAGTTTATATCAATTTGGGGCAGTGTTCTGTCAAAGAACACCATAGACCACCACCAAAACGAACTTCAACCCATTTAGGTATGTAGGTGTGATTATGTGCAGTCCAGTGGTGTGTAGCCAAGGAGTCATGAGGCCGTTGTGTGTGGTGAGGGCATTATTGTCTGTTTTCTCTATCATCTAGTCTGTATTGCTCTTTCTTCTGTCACCGACAGCGGGCCACCTTTAAGCTTTCTCACATGACTGATTTTCTAGCTGGATTTTATGTTTGTCTCACTTAGTTCCTTGCCCTCTAGAAGACTTGCCAATGAAGGTCGAAGTACGGGCTGAAATGTTGTTTCGCTTTACCCAGTGTAAGTCCGGTTAATTATGTTGAGCGTTGATACCCACCCGGGTATAAATGTGATTCCGCAATTACATGACAATGTTACCTGAACGCTCCGTGGTGACGTACTAGTTATGCACAGTCGACCGATGAAAGAACACTGTTACAACACTTGCCCAACGTAGTAATGACGTTCTATCTAGGTGACATGAACGGAATGTCAAGGTTCTCTTAACGTCGGACGAACGTCATTGTGACGCAACAGCAACGTGCTGGAATAACGAAGCCGTAACGCTGCAGCGACGACGCGACAACGCAATTTCAACGTCCATGCAACGTCGCACATAACCTTATGGCGACGACGTCTGGTGTCTACAAATAGATGTTGGAGCGATGGCATATCTGAACGTTGTGGACACAAAACTGCAACATTCGTACAACGTTGAGGCCACTAAGGGTCTCATCCCTCAGGGGGCTTCCCAGTGGTCCTTAAGCCTAGTCGCTGCGGGGAGAAGGGACGAGGATGGCCGAGTAGTTAAGGTGCTGAGCTCTGGGTACCAAAGTCCCCGGGTTCAACAATCGCGCCACTCGAGACATTTTCTAATCCCGCGTGCCACCGGCGAAACAGTGTGGGCTGCGCCATTAGCCGTGCATAAAGTGCGTCGTGAAATACCCAGTAAGCAAACAATAGACAATATGTGGGGAGATCACTCCGCATCCCCGCTCAGGCCTGAGGACCTTTGAGAAACCCCTGGGGAGGAAGCTCCCTGTGGAGGAAGCCCCCTATGGGAGGAAGTACCCTGGGGGAGGAAGCCCCCTGGGGAGGAAGCCCCCTGGGGAGAAAGCCCCCTGGGAAGGAAGCCCCTGAGGGAGGAAGCGCCCTGAGGGAGGCTTCTAGGATGCACTTGCGTGCCGACGTTTTACGGCCTCCATTCTAATACATTTTTTTCAGTTCCACTTCTCCCTCCATAAAGCCACTGGTGACACTGTGCCACTGAACGTCCGTGGCAGACCTGATGTACCTTGTGCTTAGCAGCCTGCATCGATCTGCACCTTCACGTCCAAATACTAGCAGCCTTTGTTTTCAATCAACCCCTTCCAGCAAGAGCTCTTTCGGGTTACACATCTTTAACACTACGGACATTACGAGCATTGTTCGTCAAGGAATCTTTCGATTCAAAGTGCAAACACCATCCACGATCATTGGGTTTAGAACCACTCCAAATGCTATCATACCGCTTACGGACTTAACCGAGAGAGCCACCTGACGATAATCTCCGACGGGGTTAAAGGCGAACCGCGCGAACTGACCTCGCCGTGCCTCCGGGCGTTTCCGCGGGTAAGCATGGGATGCTCGAGCGCCGGCAGATGGCAGCGGAGAGGCGGGTCATGATGTGACAGCCAGTTTATTGTTTGCCGGACGGTTGGTGATTATCGGGGTTTGAAAGTGGATACAAAACGTACTATGTTATGTTGTGAGCTATTTTCTCGCTTTGGCTGCCCCAAGCGGCTGCATTCGGATTGCGCAGCTAACTTTAAGAGTGAGCTTCTCACGGGGGTTTGCCGCAAAATTGGCGCAAAAAAACGAGTACTATTAGTTTTCACCCTCAGGGAAATAGTAAATGCGAAAGAGTAAATCGCACTATTATGAGTATGCTGTTAAAATATATTTCTGACAATCACAGGATGAACACCTACCACAGCTGATGTTGGGGTATCGCAGTCAGATTCACAAGTTATTGGGTCTCTTCTATTTGATGTTCGGTCGCCAGGCACGGCTGCCGGTCGACGTGGAAATTGATGCGTCGCGAGCCTTGAAATCGAACGGTGTGTCATCGTACGTTAATAGCCTCTGCCGAGGTCTCTGTGAGGCCCGCCGAGAGGCAACACACGTGTCCAGTGCGAACCACGTGGGAAATCTGAAACTTTACGAAACGAAGCTTAACAGCTTTAGCTACCAATCAGGGGATCACGTAATGTTGTATCGCAACGTAGTGAAGCGAGGCGAGTACTATGTATGGTAAGACCTTGGTAAGTGATGCTGTGGTATGACATTGGCATCCACATTGGTACGATTGACTACGTTTGTCTTGAGTTTGGCTTTGGCGTTGGCGTCGTAATTGTTACCACATCGTATGATGTACCAATGAAGAGCGAACGCGCGTGGTTTTGTGGGGTCGTTACTATGGTAACACCAGTGTCCCAACCTAGGCAAGCCCTGGTAACAGCCCGGATGATAGTATTGCATTAGTAAAAATGTATCTCAGTGCAGCTGGTAGTCTGTGCGCAATGGTGTTAGAAACATGTCCGATTTAACCCAAAGGCAACATTTATTCTCCTTCAAGTGAAATGTACCAACTACCCGATGAACAGCCTCACAGGTATCTAGACCGCTACTACTGAAAAGGGAGCTTGCAGATGTGATTCTAGGACACTCGCTCTTAGAGTATTATTTGGGTGTCAGGGGGATAATGCACGATGGTTTTCAGCATGGCACTGACAAGAGTTATCCTATTTTTCGTGGTAACAGAGGAATACCAACCATTGAAGTGTGAGTGAATAGCCGAGTGAATGAGTAGCGAAGCTTGCCGAAAAACTCGAATAAACAGGCACATGGTTTTACAGGTAATAAGTGGTAGTCGTGTGGTAAGAGTAGTAGTAGTTAAATGTGGCCAAATATGTTAGTGCGCTGCAATGCGCGCAGAACACGCAGCGGGTCTCCTAGTTCATGGTGAGCCAGTGACAGGCGCAGCATCGCACCGACCTCCCGGCCCATTTCTTTCAGCTCAAAATAGGAACGCATTCTGAGCGTGGGTGTAACGTCCCATTACCAGTCGGAACGGCCTGACGTTGAGATGTCGTCCCTGGCGCCGAGTCATTAGGCGGCTCGCACACAGCTCGCTGTCGCCCCTAGTAGAGAGTAATCGGCCGGGTTTGCGCTGAAGCCAGTAATTTAACGCCTGAGAGGGCGTGACTGGCACAGGCACGTGGTCCACTCGTTGGTTCCCGATGTCCATCGTATTTTATTGTAGTTGTCGAACGTCCTGAACCAAAATGCTGCAGCAAAAGTTATGCCCGGAAGTTCCACTTATTTAATGCCCGCTATGCTTATCAGACATAAATGGTGAGAATGAAGGTGTGCAACTGGTCATGCCTAGCCTCATCTCCCGACGGTACATGAACCACTTTGTACTTGCTATAAATGACATACGGCCTGGCCTCCCCCTCCTAACAATATTTGAACTCAACCCATCGATGTCAATAGGTTATGCCATCCATAATCATTGATGATATAATTTTGGAAGCATTGCTGCTGGATGCTGTGTAATTCGTTAAGCTCTATGTTGAGATATATGCAGCATGTCAACAGACCATCAAGGAACTATTTATGGGTCCACATTGGATGTGCCTACGCATCTTGAGCAACCGAAAGCGAGAGGTGTCCTGACCATTCGTTGGTGCCTGTCAGACACATGAACTCGAGTCTGCACATCCTTAAACACCAAGCCACTACTATTGTCATGCACAATGTTGCATGGATACTCTTCCAGTAAAGTTCGTTTGCTGCTGGTCGGTTTCCAGGCATACGGCCACACAGCCAACTTTCCAACTGTGAGATAAACGAAGTCACCTCCTGTCACCTCCTGGAAGCTTCAGTAGACTGTTCCTGTACAAGGTACAGGGCCGCATTTTTAATCCCCATCCCTTTCTAGCCAGCAACCATTTTATTATGGAATTGTTTCTGTACTATACACAGAAACCATTACTGGCGATGTATGACGTTATTTCAAGCGCATTTTAACCCTTAAGACTCGCACGTCCGGCGGTCCGCGCCAACTTCGCTCAGGTCAATATTTTTCGTTCAGGTCAATATTCAGGTCACTGGATCATCATAGGTCAAATTCGACCAGATCGGGTGGGGCTCTCAGATATTGACACATATCTGAGGACCTGTAACAGATAGAAACAAACGGCGAACGCTATTCGATTTACAGAAGACAATCGAGGTGGCCAAGCAAGAATACTTCTTACTCCGAAAATATGACCTCAGATCAAGGTCATGAAGTAGCCTAGGGAGGGCATGTAATGTATCAATCGACACGTCTTGGCGATACAAGCACAATGAGGGTAATTTTAGCCTTCTAGCTCAATGCAGTGCGATATAATGCGTAGAAATGTGCTAGTGATCTCAGGTGACCTCAGATGACTTTGGTGAGGTCACTGAGCAAAAATGTCAGCGGTAACATTGAAAATAGCTTCCAACTACACGCCTCAACCGTTGTGAGGTCATTTCGAGAACAAATGTGTAACTAGGAAGCATTTGTATATTTTATCATGACCTTATATTGGGGAAGCCATTGCCGCGACCTGACTTCAGGTCAATGCTACGAAAAAAAACGAGATATATATATATATATATATATATATATATATATATATTATGGTCCCTGGTGAGATCATGACGTGTTACAAGTTTGAAATCAATCGCCCAATTATTGTGGAAGTTATGCCACCTATAACTCCGAGGAATGTTGAGTCATTTAGCCTGACCTGGTGACCTGACCTGGGATGACCCAGGGTTAAACATGTATGAGGATATGCGGACAGACGAATGAGCAGCCATGCGAGGTTTGGCCTTACTAGCCCGATTAGTATGGCGGCAAATGAGGAAAAACCGCAGGGAGGCAGATATCTGCCCCCGGATGTGCGCGTGTTAACCCGCGCCGTCTCTGGTCAGATCCTCACAGCCCGTCTTGGGGGGGGGTGCGGATATTAACCCCCCTCTAAATTCCAAACTAAGCATCGCACGAAAACGAAAGGGGTGTCATCGGAAAGCGCTCGACGAGTAGGGTCCTGATCCGCCTCCGAAAAATATCCCGCCAAAAGTGACGTTACCAGGGGAGCTAGATTTTCACGATTTTTCACGATTTACATTATGTTTTTGGCTCTGGGGAGTTCATTTTGGGGATACATTTTTGGGGAATTACAAAAGGACAGCGAAATCGACCAGGGTCATATCTTTTGGCCTCCAAATATTTTTTTCTTCTGAAATTTCAAAATTTTGTTTTCAAGTTTTCTTTAACTTTCCTTTTCCGATGGGTAGAGCAGACCGGGAAACGTTCTTGAAGTTAACTTGCCCTAATAAAAAATGCTTACTTTAGCCAGAATCTTCTATTTGAACTGCAATTGGCAAATATGCAAAATTTATATGTAGTCAAAACGGGGAAAAAATTCCACTCGTGCATTTTCTTTCATCCCTAAAGATAAGCAAACGCTGAAAGTTTCATTGAAATATCTGCATCCGTTAAAGCGTGACGACTGGTTCACCTTTTTTGGAGGTGACCTCACTTGACTTTGACTAACTCGTTGACCCTAGATGACCTGACTTAAAATTTTTGAAACCGCATGCCAAATTGATGTGGGAAAAGGTATGCCAAATGTGGGCGCGCTACCACGCGCCGTTCGTCCATTATCCTCGAAAAACCCGAGGGGGCGGCTGAAGAACCCCTGAGACGGGATGGGTTAAGATGTTCAATATACAGGCATTTTTACAGTGGATCTGTAGGAGTTTTAGAACGTTTGCTCAAAACCTTCAGAAGGTTCCGAACCAGCATTGCCCAGCAATAGTGTGTCTGCCGGAAACCAAGCTTCGACAAGATTCCAATATATTCATTAAAAGCTGCTCCGTAGGGCCGTCACGATACTGATAAATCACAAAGTTTTCGCTTGAAGTTTTAGGTCATGCACATTATCCATAAGACGTCTGGTTCCCCTCGGCTTACCCCAGTTCCCAGTCTTGGTTGATACAAGATTGGCAGGATGCTCTTCGAGCTAGACGACGCGCTTTGAAAGCATTTAATCGTAATAGCACCACCTCGAACTTTAATTGCCTTTCATAAGACGTGCTCGGACTTTCGCGCGCCGCACGATACAGGAAGTAAGAAGAACCCCTGGCGCGAATATGTCAATTCTTTTAATCGTGCCACACCTCAGTTTTTGATATGGTTCCGAATTAAGAAAATTTAACGTCAGTTCAACACGACCCCGCTACCTGTATTAGCAATTGACGACCGTGAGGTGTCTCACCCAGTGGATGTGGCCAATCAAATCGGAGGAGCAACAACCGAGAGAAGCCGAACAGGAACTACAGGCCCAAATTTTGCTCGTTACAAAACCCGCTGTGAGATGTCCTTGATTGACTTCTCTGCACCGCGGCATTTTTCATACAACGGACCGTTTACTCCATCAAAAATAGTATCTGCCATTTCGTCACTTCGGGGCGTCGCTGAGGGCCCGGATGGGCCACATGGCGACTTTCTGAGACATCTACCGTCAGAGGTGACCGCAGTGCTTTCGCGTGCATTTAACCATTCCTGGGAACTTGAGCTATTTCCTCCATCGTGGAGGGAAGCTAAGGTTTTCCCCATACTTAAGGCTGGAAAAGTGTCATTAACCCTTTAAGCTATCGGTCGATCGCCTTGACGTCTGCCTTAAGCAATTACTTGAGAAGATGGTAATTGTTTGTCTTTTATGATCTTTCGGAACACATGATCACCTTGCTAATTATCACCGCAGCTTTCGCAAAAATCGTAGCACTATTGACCACAGCGTGTGCCTGGACACAAAGGTCAGGATGGCTTTCCGGGAAAAGCACCACTTAGGTGCTGTTTTCTTTGACATTGAAAAAGCATACGACACAACTTGGCGTCACGAAATTTTACTGAAACTTTTAAAGAAAAGAATTCGCGGATATATGGATGCATTTTTGTAGAATTATCTGAAAGAACGGCGATTTTTCACACCCATTGGCAACCACTTCTCCAAATGGTTTGTCCAGGAGAACGGTGTCCCACAGGAAAGCCTCCTCAGTGTACTCCTATTCGGCGTCATGCTAGACGATATTGGTGACATCATTTCTTGCAATATGGGACGCTATTCGTACGCTATTCGTGGAGACTGTCACTTGGTACGGTGCCTCGCGAACACCACCATTGCAAAGGCAGTTACAATGAGCAACCTCGTGCCTGGAGAAAGTGTGTAAACAATAACGGGCTTTCGTTTCCCACAACAGAGCCTGTCACCATACACTTTAGTCGTAGA
The DNA here is from genome assembly GCA_034440575.1 of Imbricaverruca yamaguchii. NCBI lineage: Eukaryota > Metazoa > Arthropoda > Thecostraca > Neoverrucidae > Imbricaverruca > Imbricaverruca yamaguchii. The sequence goes on along the minus strand of JAOTOL010001607.1, from coordinate 642,984 downwards.
TTTTGTCAAGATATGGAACTCAAACTCTATGGAAGAAATGAGGTTGAATTGGTTTGGGTCGGCTCAGTCGGTGGCGCGTTTCTTAGGAATATAATTTGACAGACGCCTTACATACAGACACCACCTCACAACTTTACGAAAAACTGTTTTAGCTCATTGAACATCTTGAAATGTGTAGCTTGTACGACCTATTGTGCAGATCGGGAAACGCTTATGCTACTGTACTGTTCATCTTCGCGTGTACGCTCAAGTCTCGACTGCGCCTTTTGTCTATGACAGTACCTCATATCAAAACTTTTATCTATGACAGTACCGCTGCGATAAACAACCGTAAATTCGGCATTATCCATCGCACCGCCATCCGCATTTCAATCGGAGCATTTCGCACTTCGCCTACTATGAGCCTTTTAGCCGACAACCACAACCCACCTCTATGTCTGCGTAGAGAACGGTTCGGAATGCAATACACCTGCAAGCTTTGCCAGTTCCCTGACCACCCAATTTACTGGTATGTTTTTCGCGACAATTACAGGGCGTTTTTATCCAGGGAACGTCCTTTGAATGTCGCCCCGTTTGGTGTGCGCATTCGAAAGCTCCTCCAAGAAAGCTGAGTAAAACTCAAAGGAATGTTGAGAGCCAGGCACTCAGAGGCACTTGAGAAAGGTAGAAAGGGAGAGAGGGAGAGAGAAAGAGAGGGATGTAGGGAGGGAGAGAGGGAGGGAGGGAGGGAGGCAGGGGTGTCGATTTTGTAAAAGTATTGGGGGGGACGAAGTGTCCCCATCCAATACTTTTGGATTGGATGGTTGGATGGGGTGGGGAACCCCCACCCCATCCAACCAAAAACTTTTCGGATTTCGCCCACTATATTTTCCGACCACAAAAATTCTGATTTTATTTGACGATGTGTATGTTTATGCTTATTCAGCATCCTCGCCAACGGGAAAATCATCCAGTAACAGGTGAAGTCACAGAAGCAAAAGAGCAGTGAAACGTGCATGTGAACATAAAAAGCTGTGAGTCGTAGCATGCGATTAGTGTCATACATTGTATTCGGATCCATCGTCCTCGTCAACGTCAACGTCATCGTCGACGTCATCGTCATCGTCAACGTCACTGTCACCTTCCCCTCACTCCAAACACCGACAAACACAACGGCTCAAATACAATATCTCTGCGTCCATATGCAGGCTAAAACACACCGGCCTTAATGGAGCATCGGAGCACAGCCGGCCTGAGCTGTGATGACGATGGGTGAAGGTTATTTCCTTGGTAATTAGCATTAGGGAGGAACGAAGCCAACGTTTTGGTAGGGTGAGTTCAGGGTCGGGAAGTCTCTATCTAAGCCCAATCTGCTTCTTTACAGTACAAAATATGCTGGTTAACATCAGCTAAGTTTTCTATGTAGCATGCTGTATTTCTTCTTTCTTCCTTTAGTTTTCTTATCAGCATAAAACAGCATAAGTTATTGGGGGGCCCAAATCAACATTGAGAGGGCCAAGATCAACATTGGTTGGGCCATGACCCTCACAAAAGGATACAAATCGACACCCCTGGAGGGAGGAAGCGAGGGAGGCAGAGAGGGAGGGAGAGAGGGAGAGAGGAAGGAAGGGAGGGAGAGAGAGAGGGAGGGAAAGAGGGAGAGGGGAGAGAGGGAGGGAGGGAAGGAGGGAGAGGGGAGAGAAAGTGGGAGTGGAGAGTGAGAGACAGAAGCAGAAGCAGACAGTGACAGAAATAGAAACACAGTGAGACAGGGGATAGAGGGAAACATATATGCATATACATATTTATATATATATACATATATATATACATATATATTTATGTATATATATATACATTGTTTAATACAACGAAGAATGCTCTTGATGCTCCTGGTTAGACATGGAAGAAGGACCCTCAAAACAGAGGGACTCAACAAAAAGTGCGTAGGGATCAGCTATTAATTGAGTAAACAGCACCTCCTATATGAGGGTCGACATTTCGCACGCAATATATATATATATATATATATATATATATATATATATATATATATATATATATATATATATATATATATATATATATATATATATGTGTGTGTGTGTGTGTTGTGTGTGTGTGTGTGTGTGTGTGTGTGTGTGTGTGTGTGTGTGTGTGTGTGTGTGTGTGTGTGTGTGTGTGTGTGTGTGTGTGTGCATGATATGTAGTGTATGAAACATCATGACAACGAAAAACAGTCCCGAAAACAGGCCAAGTGTAAGCTTAAAGTGCTCTAAATCTGGTTCTCCAACAGACTACCGTCGACCTGAGGCATATCATGAAAACACTCTTGGCGATCGGTGAGCCATTTCCATGAACGCTTCTACTTATGACTGAATGTTGCTGAGGGGCTCACAGTATTCGTCAAAATCCAGCGTGCAGTACCAAGCAACCAAGCGCGCAGCCTGAGGCCGCAGGTATATGAAGACATGGAAAGGCCGTCACCTTTGCATCTACATATCATGTTTCCAACCTCACTTTTGGCCAAATGAACTGGCGAAAATGTTTCCAGCCAGATTTGTTAACAAACACACCTGCTCATTCCCTGTAAAGCAGAGTTGTTGCGCTTCGGCATCGAATGCGTGGGATGCACATGTATATTGCATAGCCCGGTTTACTTGGCAGTACATTCACCTAGCTAGAGGCTGATTTGGTAGAGCACTAATCACATATGGGGTCACGCGCCTCCCACGTCCATGAATCGGAGGTCCATAAGCTGAAATACACAAGGGCGGTCCGTGACCCCCAAATGAGGTGAGGCAGAAAAAAATCGACGGATTTCGACCAGTATTTTTCATAAGTACCCATTATTATTTTATGTTAAGATGAGTATGAACAACTTAACTTGGCGCTGCAAGGTGCCAAATCTATCACCATCGTTCCGAAGTCAGTGGGTTTCAACCCTCTCCCTCGTGTTCAAATGCTTCCGAAGTTGCCGGGAAGTTTTCACATATAAAATAGCATTGAGGTTTTCATATACTTCCATTTCATAACCCGAAATGGCAGGCATATACACACACACACACAAATTATATATCATTAGTATTATATATATATAAAATCATTATTATTGTTGTTATTCTTATTATTGATTATTTCGGTGCAAAATACATGAAGTTGATGGGAAGCCCCATATTGATGGAGTGCATGCTCCATGGTACCTCTTGCTAAAAGTCTAAATTATTAGTCGACAGAGCCAACATCGAGGGGCTTCAAAAACATACAAAAAGAAGACGCCTGGTCTAGACGTATAGAAATTAAAAATGGAAAACAATCTTGAAAACCAGCTTCAGGTTCCGTATCTGCACATGGGTGATAAGGGCGTGCTATTCCAATCAGTATAAGTACCTCCGCCGGTAGCCTAAATATAATGTTGGCGTCTTTTCCTGGTCGGATGGGTACCACCTTCCCATGGGGGCACATGCCCCCAGTACCTCTACCCTTGTTTACGCCCCTGCACCGAGTGGAGAGGAATTATGTTGCAACAGTTATCTCTTACTTGCTCCCACCCCTCCTTCCTGACCGTGATCTTAAGTTGGCCTGTCTCATCATACTGCTACTAGCCGTGGCACCGCGCGATTCCTGCGGCGCTTGACATGAATGCAGTCAGCGTGGGTCCAAGTGAAAAATCCTAATGTTAGGGAAAACACGGCTCATATTCGTGAACAAGATTCTTCAAGCTTTCAAATGAACCCAATTTTGTCCCATTTCGATGGTATTTAACGTCGGAAATATCGTGTGGAAAACACGCAAGTTTCGCTGGAGCGCCTACGGGACTGAGCAATTGTCCAGCCCATGTGACGTCACCGATCGCCAAACAATATTGGAGAGCCCCGGCCTACCCTGCGCTAGTTATGAAACGAAAAGATACTATTTGACGATATGTATGAGAGGCTAGCCTCCGCAGGCCGGTGATAGAGCTGTTTGGAAGCCAAGATGCAAATGGTGTATGTGTAAATGAACTTCAATTTGCGCCATAATTATGAGTCACCAATTCATATTTGTTTCAAGTTTTTCAGGTTCACTATTCTCCAGTGGATGAAAGCATCATTTTATGAAAATGACATACAAAAATACTTCCCAGCTCTACTCAGGTGAGGCACTGCCTTAGTGCCTTGCATGGGCGGACCGCCTCTGGAAATACATAATTAACCATGCCTTCGTTCTTGGGAATTATGATGCATTCTCCGGGCTCTGCAATGGGCCAATTCTGAACAATATGCCACTAAAGCGGCCGCAATCGATCTCATAGTGGGTCACGGTCACACGCTGTGTCCCAGGCCACAGCCACACGCTGTGTCCCGGGTCACAGTAACATACTGTGTGACAGATCACAGCCACAGTGTCCCGGGTCACAGCCACCCACTGTGTCCCGGGTCACAGCCACACAGTGTCCCGGGTCATAGCCACCCACTGTGTCCCTGTTCACAGCCATCCACTGTGTCCTAGGTCGCAGCAACATACTGTGTCCCGGGTCATAGCCACACAGTGTCCCGGGTCACAGCCACCCACTGTGTCCTAGGTCGCAGCCACACACTGTGTCCCGGGTCACAGCCACCCACTGTGTCCCGGGTCACAGCCGCCTACTCTGTCCCAGTTCACAGCCACACACTGTGTCCTAGGTCACAGCCAACCATTGTGTCCCATTCCGCAGCCACACACTGTGTCCCGGATCAGAGTAACATACTGTGTCGAAGTCCACAGAGGCACATTGTGTCTCGGGTCACAGCCATACATTGTATCCCAGGTCACAGCCAAACACCGTGTCCAGGATTACAGTCACACACTGTTTCCCGGCTCACAACCACTGTTTCCCGGCTCACAGCCATACACTGTGTCCCGGATCACAGCCATACACTGTGTCCCGTATCACAGCCACTGTTTCCCGGCTCACAGCCATACACTGTGTCCAGGATCACAGCCATACAATGTGCCCCGGCTCAGTCAGCACCTTCCCCACGTGACGACCTGCTATCGCTGCCATGCCGACCCGCCTCCCACCATGTGCCACGTGACGACCTGCTATCGCTGCCATGCCGACCCGCCTCCCACCATGTGCGCCGGAGGCGGCGCGTGCGGTGCGCGCGTGGACCCGGTCGGCACCGGCAGGTCTGGTGTCGGGGCGGGCAGGGCCGGCCGCCAGTGAAGGTCGCAGCGGTGTCCGGCTCGGAGGTGAGACGCGCGGGGACCAGGTGTGGAGGCGAGACGCGCCCGTGCGGGAGAGAGTTTCCCCAGACCAGTCGCACTCACCGGCCTGACAAGCCGCCAGATACCTGCTCGGCCGAGTGAAAGGTGCACCGTCGGAACAGGCTCGCTGAGGTACCGAACCGCACGAGAGACACCAGGTGAGTGAAGGATTGCCCACAACTCTTGTGATTAATCCGGCAGCCCAGTAAACGGCACAGTGCCAGAAGAAGCGGTGTTGTGTTTGTGGGTCCGACATTGGAACATGTCAGGGATGTGTTTACCTATACTTGCTCGCTGTGATGCAAAAAACGCAGCGGAGTTGGCGGCCAGTCTGAAGCTCGCTCCCTTATCCTGTGCCGGAAGTGTTGCGTCTTGTTTACGCGGCTCCGACCGCGAGTGCTCAACGTTCTCTGCGTTATTTACACACCGGTCGTACTTCCACTGGGGACCTTGTGTGTGTGTGTTTTTTTATACCATACATTGGTAACGCATAGCCAGTGTGCCAACGACGTACGCACAAATTATTAAAATTATTTTTTCCTATCTTTAGCAGAGGTGAAGTGCCATCCGCTGGAGATATGCTACGTTACTTTAATCCGGCCTATGTGGCATCCGGTTATGTCAAATAAGAAAGAGGGGAAAGATGAGACGCCGGCAAGCAAAAAACGTGGCGTAAAGGCCGATACATGCATGCACAGGTGAAACATACACATACATGCACACATACACAGCACTTAGAAGTACATTTGGCGGGTGGGCAACATCGTAACCTGCGGAGAGGCTCCACTGGCCACCTGCGACCTGAAAGGTAAAGCGGAGGCCCGACGCCTGGGGCGACTCGTAGGCGCCGGGCCCGACCGTGGTAGTGCACGCTTAGTCCTCACTGTTTCTTGCGATACACTGGTAGATCACGGTCTCTATATATTCACTGTCCACGGCTCGACTATGCACGCTGTTACCTCTGGCCTTGTCCTGACGCGACTGGGCCCTGCCGGGGCGAACAGTCGGAAGTGGGTCGCGCGTCCGTGGTACCATATAACCATAAACCACGGCCCGCGCTCCGCACATGCGACACACGCACAACACCGACCTGGTGTATGGTTTAGTAACGGCTTGGAAAAACCTATGAATGGGAGAAAACCAAGCAGCTTGGAAAACCCGTAGGTAAAAAGCCAAGCGCAATTTATAAAGAGTACCGTCCGTTTTGGCCGAATTGGATCGGTCTCTGCCTACCTAATGTAAAATATCATATATGTACGTGTCTTTTTCTTCAACGACGGAGAGGAAAACGGGTGTAGCGCAATCACACAGCTAGCAGAGGGTGCAGCGCGCGTCTTGTGTCCTTCAGCTTCATTTGAGGTCACGTTGAACGAGGAAATGTAAAAATGCGAAAGAGAATCAAATTAGTTCTGCAAGTTGGGTTTGCTGAAGAAAGCGAAATAGCAGTTCGAGGAGTGCCGGGTGATCATTCTCGAGGAGTGCCCGGAGCGAAATCTGTTGATGGTTGCGGTTGAGATATTGGATAATAGCGCGGCGTTGAGGAGCATATGCTGTACATGTAAGTAATATATGGGCGACAGTGATTAAAAAGAAAACTTTCCACAACCTGAATGGGTACAGTCCGCTTTACTCATAGATAGTCACGATTTGGATCGCAGACCTTGCAATCCCGAATTACAACCCTTTTGGAGAATGTATAAAGAATATAATGTCTTCCTTGAACAGAAAGGTTGGATTGAAAATTTGCTTGCATTAGTCCAGACAACGTAATCATCATCTATTGGCGGCAGCTGAGGTGGCTATTTGTAGATCCAGTTGCCACCGCGACAGTTGCCGAGTGGCGACGCTTCATGTCTCACGAGTCGGCCAGACGCAGCGCCGTCTAACCAGTGCGGCCAGCTTTAAAGTTGACACTCGGCGGAGATCCGGTGCGATCTGTCTCGGGAGAATACGGACAGTGGGCGTTTGAGTGACTCTTGGGTAGCTGGATCGGTGCTGGGCGGACGGCCGGATGCCGGCCGGCGGCAGCATATGGTTCGAATCGTCAGGCTATCGCCAGACTCTAAGCTCGGCGGGGAGCCGGGGAGGGCAGTGAGTCGCCAGCACTACACCTAAGCTAGCCATATTTAGTTTCTGAACTAGGCACATAGCTCGGTGGTTTCAGTGTACCAGTGCATAGGAATTATTTGGATTCTGTTTTTTTTATTTGATTTTTTATAGGAATTCCCCGGATTGAGAGCATCAATCGTACGCACATCACTATTTAAGCGGAGGCTATGTGTATGAACGCCGATCGCTAATGCACTCAGCAAGGCAGCCGCGGAATGAGGGATGCACTCAGCAAGGCACCCTGCAATACGATAGCATCCACGCGGCCAACTCAGCCAACTCGGCTACCCTGAAATTATTTTCATTAAAATGATCGCAAAAAGCTTTGATTTGATTGCAACTCTTTCCAATTTCGCACATTGTGAAGTGAACTGTCATTTTCTGTATGCGAGTTTTCATCATTTCTAGTATCACCTAAGTGGCTCGCACCTTACGACCAAATACATCCCCGCACTTCCTTCACATTTGCTTGTTATAGCTTCCTTGTTCGTCTGTTTTTAGGGCGCTGGATCACCAGTTTCGGTCCGTTGAGTTCCCCTGCCTTTCTTCATCCAGACGGCTGCAGTGTCCCCGAATGAATCCTAATCGACTGACGTTGGCGTCACTGGACTCATCAGCCTGATGTGTCGTCACTGGACTCCCCGGCCGGCGCCCACGCCACGGGCATACAGCACACCTCGTGTCGCCGCATACCCAGTCGACTGACGTTGGCGTCACTGGACTCCCCCGGCCAACACCCACGCCACGGGCATACAACACACCTCGTGTCGCCGGATACCCAGTCGACTGACGCTGGCGTCACTGGACTCCCCCGGCCAACACCCACGCCACGGGCATACAACACACCTCGTGTCGCCGGATACCCAGTCGACTGACGTTGGCGTCACTGGACTCCTCCTGCCTGCGTCCACGACACGGGCATACAGCACACCTCGTGTCGCCGGATACCCAGTCGACTGACGTTGGCGCCACTGGACTCCCCCGGCCAACACCCACGCCACGGGCACACAACTCGCCTCGTGCCGCCGGATACCCAGTCGACTGACGTTGGCGTCACTGGACTCCCCCGGCCAACACCACGTCACGGGCATACAACACACCTCGTGTCGCCGGATACCCAGTTGACTGACGTTGGCGTCACTGGACTCTCCCGGCCAACACCCACGCCACGGGCACACAACTCGCCTCGTGCCGCCGGAAGTCATCCATTCACCGCGGCGGAAAATCCAGGCCGGCCAGGCTGCTAGCCGCAATGAGTGAACAATGCATTAATTATGCGGTGGGGCGTGCCATGCCTGCGGCTAGTGTGTGGCCAAGATTGTATCGTACGCCCGCCAAAACTAAGGCATCTGTCTTGTGCGGCTCGTGTATGCTGTGTGCATTATCTTTATGTACTCATTAAAATATATTGACCCAAAAATAAATGTTCGATTTGTTTCGTTCACGCCCACAGTTCCCTTCCCCATTGCACATATATGTATGTTCGGGTTAAATTTGATTTATTTTGGTTAAGTATAATATGTTTGCAGTGAATGAATGTCGCATGTGTTAGAAATCAAATATCGTAAACAGTGTCACCATGCATATTCAGCGATGTGTGTTGTATGAATATTATGTGAATGATAGACAATTAGCATTTAATGATGGCATTAGCATGCAAAATTGGCCACGTAATGGGGTGTTCGACATAGCAACAATTGCGTGTTGCGTATTGTGATCATCCTTTAATCCCCAAAACTTTTTTAGCCCAAAATATTTAATTTTTATGTATTGCCTAAGGCTGGTAGGATGCGGACTACTTGTTCGTTCGTATGGTCCCATATATATATATATATATATATATATATATATATATATATATATATATATATATATATGCGTACATAATTATTGATTGGAAACAATAGCCGCTTTCATGACCATGTTATGCTATGCAAAGTTTGCTCCGAGAATACCGATACTGCAGGTTCGGTTTCAGGAATCAGAACACCAAAAATGATGTCATACACCAGAAGCATTACCGGCATGACTGTGCTTATTGTGAAAGACACCAATATTTACCCTATCGGCCGGCCAGCTGCGAGCTGTGAGTCGCCACACCACTGACGACATGACTGGCGTGTGATCACCTGCGGAATGACCTGGCTCCTCTGCTCTGTTGCAGCCGGCAATGGCCATGGACTGGGTGGCGGTCGCTCTGCCTGTCTGTCTGCTCCTCTGGACACGCACGGGCGCCGACGGTGCCGACTGGCTGACCAAACAGGTGACCTCTTGTGCTGCTGTGTGGCGCCGCGGGGTGTCGCCGCGGAGTGTCGCTGCGGAGTGTCGCTGCGGAGTGTCGCCGCGGGGTGTCGCCGCGGGTCGTGTCGCCGTGTGTCGTGTCACCGTGTGTCGTGTCGCCGTGTGTCGTGTCACCGTGTGTCGTGTCACCGTGTGTCGTGTCACCGTGTGTCGTGTCGCCGTGTGTCGTGTCGCCGTGTGTCGTGTCACCGTGTGTCGTGTCACCGTGTGTCGTGTCACCGTGTGTCGTGTCACCGTGTGTCGTGTCACCGTGTGTCGTGTCACCGTGTGTCGTGTCACCGTGTGTCGTGTCACCGTGTGTCGTGTCACCGTGTGTCGTGTCGGTGTCGTGTCACCGTGTGTCGTGTTACCGTGTGTCGTGTCACCGTGTGTCGTGTCGCCGTGTCGTGTCGCCGTGTGTCGTGTCACCGTGTGTCGTGTCACCGTGTGTCGTGTCACCGTGTGTCGTGTCACCGTGTGTCGTGTCACCGTGTGTCGTGTCACCGTGTGTCGTGTCACCGTGTCGTGTCACCGTGTGTCGTGTCACCGTGTGTCGTGTCACCGTGTGTCGTGTCACCGTGTGTCGTGTCTCACCGTGTGTCACCGTGTGTCGTGTCACCGTGTGTCGTGTCGCCGTGTGTCGTGTCACCGTGTGTCGTGTCACCGTGTGTCGTGTCACCGTGTGTCGTGTCACCGTGTGTCGTGTCACCGTGTGTCGTGTCACCGTGTGTCGTGTCACCGTGTCACCGTGTGTCGTGTCACCGTGTGTCGTGTCACCGTGTGTCGTGTCACCGTGTGTCGTGTCGCCGTGTGTCGTGTCACCGTGTGTCGTGTCACCGTGTGTCGTGTCGCCGTGTGTCGTGTCTGCGTCACCGTGTGTCGTGTCACCGTGTTCACCGTGTGTCGTGTCACCGTGTGTCGTGTCGCCGTGTGTCGTGTCACCGTGTGTCGTGTCACCGTGTGTCGTGTCACCGTGTGTCACCGTGTGTCGTGTCACCGTGTGTCGTGTCACCGTGTGTCGTGTCACCGTGTGTCGTGTCACCGTGTCGTGTCACCGTGTGTCGTGTCACCGTGTGTCGTGTCACCGTGTGTCGTGTCACCGTGTGTCGTGTCACCGTGTGTCCGTGTCGTGTTCGTGTCGTGTCGTGTGTGCACCGTGTGTCGTGTGTCGTGTCACCGTGTGTCGTGTCACCGTGTGTCGTACTTGACCGTGTGTCGTGTGGTGTCGTTGTGTACTGTGTGTCGTGTCACCGTGTGTCGTGTCACCGTGTGTCGTGTCACCGTGTGTCGTGTCACTGTGTGCGTGTGTCGTGTCACCGTGTGTCGTGTCACCGTGTGTCGTGTCACCGTGTGTCGTGTCACCGTGTGTCGTCGTGTGTCGTGTCGCCGTGTGTCGTGTCACCGTGTGTCGTGTCACCGTGTGTCGTGTCACCGTGTCGTGTCACCGTGTGTCGTGTCACCGTGTGTCGTGTCACCGTGTGTCGTGTCGCCGTGTGTCGTGTCACCGTGTGTCGTGTGTCACCGTGTGTCGTGTCGCCGTGTCGTGTCGTGTCACCGTGTGTCGTGTCACCGTGTGTCGTGTCACCGTGTGTGTCACCGTGTGTCGTCGTCACCGTGTGTCGTGTCACTGTGTGTCGTGCACCGTGTGTCGTGTCACTGTCGTGTCACCGTGTGTCGTGTTACCGTGTGTCGTGTCGCCGTGTGTCGTGTCGCCGTGTGTCGTGTCACCGTGTGTCGTGTCGCCGTGTGTCGTGTCACCGTGTGTCGTGTCACCGTGTGTCGTGTCACCGTGTGTCGTGTCACCGTGTCGTGTCGTGTCACCGTGTGTCGTGTCGCCGTGTGTCGTGTCACCGTGTGTCGTCCCGTGTGTCGCCCGTGTGTCGTGTCACCGTGTGTCGTGTCACCGTGTGTCGTGTCACCGTGTGTCGTGTCACCGTGTGTCGTGTCGCCGTGTGTCGTGTCACCGTGTGTCGTGTCGCCGTGTGTCGTGTCGCCGTGTGTCGTGTCACCGCGTGTCGTGTCACCGTGTGTCGTGTCACCGTGTGTCGTGTCACCGTGTGTCGTGTCACCGTGTGTCGTGTCACCGCGTGTCGTGTCACCGTCTAACAGCGGCCACAGCGAAACTACTGACTGCAGGACAGGAGAGGGAGCGGCACTTAGTGCACTTTGGTGAAACTGTAGTCCGACGAAGTTTGCTGTGCTCTATCTTCTATCTTTTCCTCTCTCCTTCTCTCACTCTCTCCTTTTTTCTCTCTCCTTCTCTCTCTCTCTCCTTTTTTTTCTCTCTCTCTCTCTCTCTCTCTCTCTCTCTCTCTCTCTCTCTCTCTCTCTCTCTCTCTCTCTCTCTCTCTCTCTCTCTCTCTCTCTCTCTCTCTCTCTCTCTCTTTCGCGCTCTCTCTCGCTCCCTCTCTCGCTCTTTATCGATAGCTTGTTGAACAGTAGCAACGCTTCCCTGCAGTGCCAGTTGCTCAGACGTCTCGTAAGTTAGTTGTTTAGTTTGACTTTAGGGCGCTTTGCCCAGTATCTGACCATCCGCGCGCATTGTTCGGATATTGGCTGGCACAATGAAAGTGAGGAGCGAACTGAAAAAAGCTAAGGCTTCATTGATCTTTGTTATTGATAAATTGATCAAGTATTGATATTCATTGATATTTTCCAGATCTTGTGTGAATTTATGGTATCACTAGCAATGTTAGTGATAGAACAAATTACATAGGGCCGCGATATTGTGATGTCCTGTAATGTGGCTGTTGTGGTTATGGCAGCAGCCACATTACATCACATGACAAGCGTCACACATCAAACACGACAACGGTGGACGAGACCTCGGTATAGCCGCGGGGCGTGGCTCCGCACCGTCGCCGGCCGTGAGCGCGACGCGGAAGCTCGCCCTTGCAGTCGGGCCACCTCCGGCCGTGAGCGCGACGCGGAATCACGCCCTTGCAGTCGGGCCACCTCCGGCCGTGAGCGCGACGCGGAAGCTCGCCCTTGCAGTCGGGCCACCTCCGGCCGTGAGCGCGACGCGGAAGCTCGCCCTTGCAGTCGGGCCACCTCCGGCCGTGAGCGCGACGCGGAAGCTCGCCCTTGCAGTCGGGCCACCTCCGGCCGTGAGCGCGACGCGGAATCACGCCCTTGCAGTCGGGCCACCTCCGGCCGTGAGCGCGACGCGGAATCACGCCCTTGCAGTCGGGCCACCTCCGGCCGTGAGCGCGACGCGGAAGCTCGCCCTTGCAGTCGGGCCACCTCCGGCCGTGAGCGCGACGCGGAAGCTCGCCCTTGCAGTCGGGCCACCTCCGGCCGTGAGCGCGACGCGGAATCACGCCCTTGCAGTCGGGCCACCTCCGGCCGTGAGCGCGACGCGGAAGCTCGCCGGGCCGTCCGAGTCACGTCCTTGCGGTCACGCCACGGCGCCACCTTGCGGTCACGCGGTCACGCAGTGTGGTGTGCATTTTTAATGAAACCCGGCCGGTAGTTTTCGTCGAAACTATGGTGAGCAATTGTATCCGCTATGGTGTTTACTGTTGCTTACGGATCGGTAATGGTGGTATTATGAAGTTTGAGGGCCGGTGGTGATCGAAATGGGGATCGTCCGCTCAAGTGGTGGATCAACACCCATATTTTGCTTAACGGTGTTTGAAATGTAAGTTCTGTAAAATATTGACCGTGAACGGCGTCGAGCTTCGCGAATGATGCGGCCTGTATCGAGCAGGTTCATGGTTTCGTTTGACTAAATTTCGTTGATCTTGATGGCATACATATTTTCCTAATGCCTTTTTGCTAGCGGCTATTGCTTAGGAAACTTCTATGGACCATTAGGGGACTGTGGTTCGTTTTGTGATAGGCTTTGTGAGTGGAATTGCTGTAGACGCTGCTTGTAAAGGTGTATTAGTACTTCAAGTGATGTTTTGTACAGGAGAATTGTCCGGCTAGTATTGCACTGACGAAAACTCCTCAAATTTGGTCCAGTCGGCCTTCGAAAGTTTTCAGCAAGGGATAAAACTTGGTGTGATATCGGCTGCTGTTTAATTTAATGGAGCAGTGATCGCTGTCGTGAATGTCGGTGTCTATTGTCCAATTAAAATCGTTGGCCAGGGCTGGAGAAAAATAGTTAAATTAATGGCAGTTTCTGTATTGCGACAGAGGTGGAAAAATGTTGGCTCACCGGTGTTGAGTACTGCTTAATTGTGTCCTTCTAAGGTGTGTTCAGCTATGCGTCCGCGGGTGCCTGGGAGTATGCATGGTCTATCCACGCTGGGCTGTGGGCGTTACAATCGACAAGTAAAATGAAAAGGTATTTTTAATTGCGCTATGAGGTTTACTAGTGATGTCAAAATGTTTGTGTTATATGTAGGTGGTAGAATATATAGTGAACATACATCTATGTTCCTGCCATAAAAATGAAAAGTACATGCTACGGCTTGTAAAGGTTAATTGAGTGTAATTTGTGTATGTGTGTAATCATTGTCTTGTGAAGTACTGTACCGCCACTGCGGTGCGTTTCACGGATCTCGTCGTGACGGTACAGCGAGTAATTAAAGATGTTCAAATTATATGGATCGGTGGGTGAGAACGAGGTTTCCTGAAGTGCAATGATAATGAAAGTGAGTAAACTAAAGAATGCTTTCATCTCTGCCAATTTAGACATTAAACTATGGCTGTTCCAGTGTACAAAAAAAACATGGAAAGAGAAAATTTGATGTTTGTCGGCACCGTTTCGCTGCATGCCTGATCCAGGGGTGTAGTTCTGGTGGTCACGTGGGTTGGGTTCGAACGGCGGCGGCGGATCCGCCCGACCCGTCCAGCGGACCGGTGACCTTGGCAAGGTCACGGCGGCCGGCCAGTGCCGTGGGGATGCTCGCCGGCTTGGTTGAGTCAGTCGGGTCACGCGGGCGCCGGCCGGCGCTGGACCCGCCGTGCTTGGTCGGCGTCCCACCGAGGTGGAACTAATTTCCCCTGCAGCCCATTGGCTATGGGGTCTGACATTCCTTGTGGAATTTGCCAGAGTGTGTGGAGTCGGAGTGGTCGGTGTTTTGGGGAGACGGAGTGGTTTATATCGGTGAGGTCAGTGGTGTGAGCTTTTTGATTGGAACTAAAACGGGAATCATGTCAGTTTGAATATAGGTGTGTTGACAGTGTTGACCCGACGTGTGGGGGAGCAATGGTGGCCGCCTGGACATAAGTCTTAGTTGACGGAGAGATTGCTTCGACAGACCGTCGGGCCTGGAGGTACGAAACTCCGGTCGCGGCCTTGACAGCGGAGACCTCCTTCTGTTCTCGCCAAACTGGACAGAGGGGTGATGTGGTCAGGTGATCGGAAGCGTGACAGTTAAGGAAGTGGGCTGGTCTGGGCAGGTGGATTCTGGATGAGGTGTATCGCCGCATTTGGGGCATCGGGCTGGTTGGCGGCATGTTTCGCTGCCATGACCAAAGCTCTGGCAGTTAAAACAGCAGGGAGGATTTGGAATAAAGATTCGGCCTTAGTAGCGTAGGTATCCGGCAATGAGGATCTTGGGAAGAGTGGTAGAATTAGAGGTAAGGACAAGGAGGCTCGTGTCACGTTTCTGACCGTCTTTGAAGGAAGTTATGCGGCGGACGTGGGTATTACCATCCGGGCCTGGGCTCCGCCTGAATATCTGCCTCGGACATGAAGCGTAGCTCCGGCGCGAAGACTGTGCCCTTGGTGGTGTTACGGTTGGAATGGAGAATGATAGTAACGGATTTTCCACAAAGTGTGGTGGTGCGGAGGAGGGCTTTGGTCTGGGCTCGGGATTCGGTTTTGATAACTAGGGTTCCGTCGTCTGGGGCTTCAATGTCGGGATTGACTAGGGACCAGATGGCGGGGAGTTGTTTTATCGGCCAGAAATCGTTGACACGGTGAAAGGAAACTGATCCCTCGACAGGTGTAACGACTATGTATGAGGGCATAAGTTGGTTGGAGCATGGGTCAGCGGCGTGGAGAGTGATGGTCTGGTCTGGATTGCGAAACCGGGTCATGGTCTTGGGACGGACAGTGGTCTGTGAGGAACAGTGGGATTCCATGGTGCCATTCGAAGGGATATTCTGGCGCGAGTCATCAATGGTCGTATCAAATGGGGGAGCATCAGGGACCGAGTCTGGAAATTCGGACTCGGGAGTTCGATGGCGAGCTGGGGTCGGTGTTATTTTTGTACTTCTTCCCCATCGTGGGGAAAAAACCTTGCCTAAGATAACTTAAGGAAATACGAAGGGAACGCAGTGAACGTAATACAACGACGAAGAGGTTAAAAAAAATAACGTGGGGTGGCGGATGTCTCAGAAATGAACGAAAAGAGCAACAGATCTCACCCGAGAAAATGAAAAAAATATGAACCGCAATAACCAGCAGTCAATCACGCTAATCGGCAGGGCGGAATATTCAGCGAGCTTCGTCAACGGTCAGGAATGCTCGAATGGTACTGATGCTCCTTGCATGGTGCTCGCTGAGCTGTCTGTGTCACGTCCTTGCGGTCGGGCCACGGCCGGAAATCGGCCGTCGGCTTCCGTTGAGCGTGGGCCGTCGCCAGCAGTACCGTGAGCCGGCAGATCCGCTCCGTGTGCCGGCTGGAGCGGCCGACTCCAGCCGGCACACGAGGTGAAGGAGGTGAAGTGAGCCGGGAGGCTAGACCGGGCCGGACCATCGGCGTGGCCACGACCGGCGCCGGCAGCGCAAGCACGGGCCGCGCTCTGGAAATAACGACGATCGATCCGAACTGGTCTGGCGGGTGGGTGGGTGGTGACCAGCTCGGCGATCATGAACATCAGCTGTCCTGGCGCGATACGAAATAGGCTCGGAGGCACCCCGGATCCGAGGCGTTACGGCACATAACGTGGCCACGGTGCTGCATGTTCTGAAGGGCGCGCGCGCACACACACACACACACACACACACACACACACACACACACACACACACACACACACACACACACACACACACACACACACACACACACACACACACACACACACACACACACACACACACACACAGGCACACGCACACAGGCACACGCACACAGGCACACGCACACAGGCACACACACACAGGCACACGCACACAGGCACACGCACACAGGCACACGCACACAGGCACACGCACACAGGCACACGCACACAGGCACACGCACACAGGCACACGCACACAGGCACACGCACACGCACACGCACACGCACACGCACACGCACACGCACACGCACACGCACACGCACACGCACACGCACACGCACACACACACGCACACACACAGGCACACACACACGCACGGACGGACGGACGGACGGACGGACGGACGGACGGACGTGGGAAGATGCGACGAAGATGGCTCTGTCGTGGTTTCGGTGTAGTTGCATCAGATTTATTGTTGCTTGTTAGAGGACGAGCATTGGATTCTTCCACTGCTCCTAAGGCTATGTACGTAACGTGGTGTCTCACTCACATACCGTGCGGTCACGAGTGGCCCAAATCCCAGCCACCCAGCTGCTCTGCGAGATATTGCCGGCATGAACAATGGAATGCTGCTTTCCATTTATGGACATTGAGCCTGCCTGTTGGTGTCTGGCTAGAATGAATCGGTCTTGATGTGATCTCATAGCGCAAGATCAAATACTAAGCACAATTATGTCCAGAGTTGGAGCGCTGGCACGGGGCCCAAGCTGGATCTCGTGAATGAGGGCTCTGCAAGCTATAGCTCCGTCGAGGAGCTGAGTGCGTACTCTTGTTACTCGCTGTCTGGAAGCCTTATCCGTACCGCGCCATACTTTGTCCGCACACGCGGCTGAGCTGCACCGTCACATGTGTGTATATGGGATGCAATTGTTTGTCCGACCATTCAGCTGTTCGGAGCGTGACGGTTGATAAAGGCCAGCGATGTGTTCATAACGAAAAAAGGATGTGAAGAGTCTGGTAGACCAGAGGCAGTGGGAGAGAAGATAGAAAGAGTGATGGAGGTCAGAGGTACGACTCCCGGCGCTCTAGCGTGACAAATATGGAACTTTTACCAAAATAATCGCTGGGAGTTGATGAAAACGTCCATTGCTCTTGATGTTGTAGCAGACGTCATCTAGAGGGAATCACTTCTCTACTATCTCCATGCCACAATATCTGCCATTGTATTGCAGGTGATGCTCAAGAACTACTGAGAACACCTCCAAATGTTATCCATTTTCTACAGATATCCGGCCATTGTGGATGGTCGGGAACGAACATCAAATAGAGTGCCTAAACTGTCCAGCATTTCCACTTTCTACGGCCTGTTCATACTTGCTTTATTACTCGCTTTAAGTTTCCATTCCCTACGGCGGTCGGTCAACGCGGGCAGTGGGAACAATCATCCAACCCTCATCTGCTTTCTATTATACGACATATGTAACATTAGCCAACCTTACATCATAATTGTCGATTGCTCAAAAACGTTCTGGGGCGACTAAGAGTAGCCTACTCTTTGTCTCGTAGTATGGCCGAACCATAATAACACCACTCACTGTCGGTGTGTGACCGGTGTCACGCCTCATTTATAATTCAGCATTTTTGTATTAGGTTGTCCACTCTATGCTCCTCATCGTGTGTCTCTGCAACGGTTGCCACCCGCAAGAACATTCAACTTGACTTAGATTCCTGTTTGGTGGCGACAATCCAGATCCCCTAGAGTTTCTCTTCACTTGTCTAGCTGTCTGTCATCTTCTCACCCATATTTATGCCATTTGTTTTTACCGGTACACATTTTGCTGAACCCTACACATGGTTTTCCACATTCCGTGGAGAATGTTTTTTTTTCAGCTTCACCATCAATGCTTCATATTTGTCTGCTGTGCCATGTTCGTCGCCGAACTAGTATTCCATTTTCTGATCTTTAGCCTAACCTTGCATTGTCCGGAAGACAATTTGTAAGGCAATAATGTTCCCCACCAGGACGACTGGTGGCAAGTTATCAACAATAAAAGAAGACATTGGGGAATCATGCATGCAAATACACATGGTGTTTAAAAAAAATGTTTATAGTCGAGTAGGCTTCCTCTTCCTTATCAATTTTACCAGTCTGCCAAAAATGCAATTATCTGGCAAGGGTGCTTTCCTCCACGCCGCCTCTTGTCTTAGATAATTGCACAAGCTCCGCTCCAGAGGCAGCTCGCCCAATGCGAGCTCTGCCCGCCGTCAGCCAACACCTAGTGACCGCATCATGGTGCGCCGCGTTCGCCACGTCTGCCCGCCTGCAGCCGGCACCTACCGACCGCATCATGGTGCGCCGCGTTCGCCACACCTTCCCGCTGTCAGCCGGCACCTACCGACCGCATCATGGTGCGCCGCGTTCGCCACATCTGCCCGCCGGGCTAACTTGACATACGTGCTTAAAGCTGCCCATGACTTCCCTCAATGGTCTCGAAGATACCCAAGGACACCCAGAGTCGCATTTGTTCAAGACATGGCAATCTATCACGAGCAGGGGTACGCAACCTAAGACACATAAAGCTGTGCGATAATGCAAATTTGTTGCTTAGCGGAGCACAATTTTCCACCCAAGCGAAAACAGAAGATGGTCAAGCTTCATGTTATTCAACAATGACCTGGAAGTATAAATTTTTCACGTTTGCTGATTTACCATTCGGAGATTTTGTTATGACAGCCTGTGAAGCCCGTTGATTGGCTAGATCAGCTTTTGCTATTTTTGGTGATTCTCTTGCATGCATACTTTTACTTCATAAGTGATTAAGTATAATCTTGCGGCGATGATACGCAGGTAGCTGAGGCTTGGTGGAACACGGAAAAAAAGTTGAGGGGAACAAATCGCCACTTCAGATTTTGTCGAGGCGATGCCTTCCCCTTCGGAGGTAATGAATGCGATGAGTGAAAAAAACACACACACACACACACACACACACACACACACACACACACACACACACACACACACAAAGAGGATGCGAGGTAGAAAGAGAGAGGCAGAGTAATGGAGAAAGAGAGACAGAGGGACAGATGGATACAGAGATTGGACGTGCCAACCAACCATTACATTAGATTTGGTCTAGTCGTAACCATACGACCTTACCTGTCCTTGCTCAGCTCGCCTAATGCTCTTTTTCACATTATCTGGCCAGACGGCAAAGACGAAGAGAAGAATGATAGGTCAATAGCGCCCCAATAAACAACCACGGTGGAGAAAAAAATCATTAAGGATGTAAGAAGTCAAGCCAATAAGAATGCAAAATATTATTGGATCATACATCAAGGAGACGGGCCAAAATCGCAAAGCGTAAGCAGAGATTGAAATCGACAGGAATATACGCTAAAAGGTCATGGGATGAAACAGACAAAAACTAAATTAAGAAGACCAGACGTCAACATGTCTGGTATGACCACACGATGCATGTCAACAGAGATATACGTCGCACGGAATAAAGCGAACTGGAGAGAAATGAACCAGAAGAAATCAAACGGTTTTAAGGTAACAGCGTCAAAATGCGGCCTTTGGGTGCACCCACACTTCTCCTTGCCCTGATCATCACCTTCATCGACACTGCTAGCTACTTCCCTTTTTAATAACTATCAAGTCGTCTCGTCCTCCTTCCCAAAGCGTCTTTTGTTTATTTCACGCAGCACAGTGGCGCCCTGCTCCAGAGTTCGTCTTCACACCACTCCACACCATGGCCGGAGCCACGTGTGGCACCACTCCGCACCATGGCCGGAGCCACGTGTGGCACCACTCCGCACCATGGCCGGAGCCACGTGTGGCACCACTCCGCACCATGGCCGGAGCCACGTGTGGCACCACTCCGCACCATGGCCGGAGCCACGTGTGGCACCACTCCGCACCATGGCCGGAGCCACGTCCATGCCCTGTGGCACCACTCCCCCAGGCCGGAGCCACGTGGCACCACCACCATGGCCGACCACACACCCCACCAGCCGGAGCCACGGCCCACCAAACCCCATCCACTCCACACCATGGCCGGAGCCACGTGTGGCACCACTCCGCACCATGGCCACCACGTGTGGCACCACTCCGCACCATGATCAGAGCCACGTGTGGCACCACTCCGCACCATGGCCGGAGCCACGTGGCACCACCCCCACCATGGCCAGAGCCACGTGTGGCACCACTCCACACCATGGCCGGAGCCACGTGTGGCACCACTCCACACCATGGCCAGAGCCACGTGTGGCACCACTCCACACCAACATGACCCCTGATGCTTTCGCAGTCGCGTCACCCCTACCGCTGATGGAGGATAGGGGTGGGGGACGATACAGACACCTCTGTTTCCTACTGTTTTATACCCATTGGTGTCTTCACCTTTGTGACATCTCCTCCTACTGAAGTGGGAGGCAGGCACACCCGTCCCGACTGCCCACTGACCCACGTTCCATTGGTGCTTCCACAGTCCCGCCACCGACCTCTGCGTCTGGAGGAGTTCGGCGGTCTGGAGTCTGTGGCTCTGCTCGACCGCACCGCAGACCCCGACCTCAGCCTGTTCTACGGCCTGCTGAAGCCGATGCTGCGCTCGCGCTACGTCGGCTCGCAGGCGCATGAGGACGTCCGACAGGTACTCGACGGCCAACACAATTATGTCGACATGTGGCAAGATAGGGCAAAAATGTGTCAACTCGTGAAGTCAAGATCGAAAGAAAACAAGGATATGTTGACGGTGTAAATGAAAAGATAATATGCGGTGGCTGCGACAAAGTGTACTTTGGGAAATCTGGCCGAGACTCACACACGAGAATCGGAGAGCATAAGGCCATCCATGGGTTTTTAAGATTCACAGCATTGCAGCCGAGCTTATCAGAACGGTCGCCGTCCCGTTACGATGTAATGACCCTGGATAAAGACGCTGTGGGCTTCTCTGTATTTTTACTTGGTTTCTTGACCCCTATGCCGCGTATTGAAGCATGTATCAAACCATGCACCTGACATACATTGTATCAACCAACGACTTTGCTACACTCTGAGTAGGTTCTTGAGTCGGAGGTATAAAAAGTGAACTTGATCGTGATTAAAAAATGCTTAAAGAAGTTTTCAGTCTCAGCCCACATCTTCTTTCCTTGATGAAGACAATATGTGACACTAATACGAGTATAGTCGTAACTTCGGGAAAAGTCTCTGAATTTTAGAAGTATTAATTATTCACTCAATTGATTTATAATGTAGCTTTCATCACTCTACTATTTTTACCGATCTGCCTATATGACAATTCCAGCTATCGTCCATCTGGCGTGTGGTTTTCAGGCGCCAGGCTCCAACGAAAGCTGTCTGTGTATATTTGACTTAGCAGAGGTCCACGCAGACTTCCGAATGCTTGTCTTCCCTCCCTTAAATGATATCTGGAATACATCTAAGATTATTCCCGTAAGGTTCTTTTTGCCAACATTATCAACACGGTGGCACGCTGTTCAAACTCACTCACATACACATATGCACACGGACTGGTTTTTTTTTTCGTTGGGCGGCGGCGAGCCTTCTGAGTAAATGAACATATATATTTATATATACATATAATAGTGCTAACAGTATTTATATTTCAGAATACCGGATTCCATTTTGCTACATACAATAAGAGAAAAAAGCAAGCCCACAAACCAGGCCATATGAAACGCAGTATTTGACGAAGCTCAAATTATATTGGATCATATATTGGTCCACGTATTAGTCCATGTGGGTGCCTCGATCATGCGGAACCATGTCATGAAAGCATGCAATTCGACGGTGTTCAAGACATCAGATTGTTGAACTCGTTCTCGTTAACAATAACACCATATTGAACCACGCGTTGCACCGAAACAAATCGGCATGTGCCGCTAAGATGCTAGTCTCTTAAATAACTGTTCTAGTATTTTGTCGATGTTGTTCACACAACCTAGCCACTGTCACCCTTATCAATCCCCTTCGCGCGGCATGCATTCACCTGCTGGCGTGCATTCTAATTTATCCTCTGCTGCCTCACATTAACGAAACAACACATCCTACTATGTCTTGATAATAATTATATCTTCGTGCACGCCTCATTATCAGAGCAGACACGAATGAGTAATTTTTGATTGTTCTAACGATGCTCCGTGTACGAGGATAATATTTTGATTAAAGCTAAACCACTAGTTTGCTTAAGATTCCATCAGAAGAACAAGGAGAGATCAATTTGATGCCGTACTTCTTCTTTTAATATATTCATGTTCTTTGCTGCCCAACTCCAGCACATACCGGTGGATTAGTGTAAATATCCGGACTAGCGAGAAAACAGACGGGAGCTTCCCACAGTCGCTATGCATTCCCACTGTACATTTGATGATCCTTCTAACCAGAGCATAGTCAAGAGGAGAACGAATTGGATATTCCTGACGGATATCCAAAGGTTCCCACAAAGGTTTCACCTCTGATATTCCCACAAATGGTGTAACTCGCATAGTTTATATTTTGTCTTCTCGCAGATGTCTTCCAGATATTTCAGCTGGCTGAGCCGTAAGCGTGACATTTGAGAGTGGAATCTGGAACCCAATCAAGCCGATGAGGCTCCATTGCTTGGGAACTACCAACTCTAATGCCCGTATTTCTCCCGCTCTAACCAGCTGCGTAAATCTTCTGCAATGGCTTGTCCTGCGGCCGGACAGTTTTTTATCCTTAAATTGCATGAATTTCAAACCCACAATCTCACCAGCGCTCTAGTAAACTTTGACAGCACGGTGTATTTTCGCTGCCTCTCTAACCAAAACAAGCTTCTTCGACGGACCTGGTATATTTCATGGCCCCACATGCATTGATTTGAACTCGTGATGCCATTTTCACTGATCCATGCAGATTCTGTTTACACCATGGTGGATACCATCACTGTTTATTGCGAATACCAAGAGATACTTTCGAGTAATTCTTGAAGCTGACCATAATCGATGGTGCATTGTGATTTTATTTACACAATTTGCGTGGTATCAGGACGCTTTCAGATCAAACAGTCGCGAAGAATTCGCTCGATGAGTAACAGCGTACCTCGATGGGAACATCACAAGCAAAACCATGTTAATTGCATTTTCACATTCCAAGTATCTTGCAATTCTTCTGAGCAGATTGAAGCCGTCCAAGGGAACCTCGCACACGATGCAATTTGTGTTCAGGCAATTCGGCAAGATGGTCTGTGACACGATACAGTGTGTGCTTAAGCTGGCTCAGTTTCACTCGCTTACGTATCTCTCACATGCTTTAGACTGTCTCACTGTCCATATTGGGTTCCGTTCCATTGCACGAGCAGCAGCGACAGCGCCGCCAGCGGCCCAGACAAGCTCCACCCACAGAGTCCTGGCCGCCGACCCGACCTGTCCCGGCCTGTCCCAACCTGTCCCGACCTGTCCCGACCTGTCCCGACCTGTCCCGCCGCCAGCGGCCCGGACAAGCTCCATCCACAGAGTCCTGGCCGCCGACCCGACCTGTCCCGACCTGTCCCGCCGCCAGCGGCCCGGACAAGCTCCATCCACAGAGTCCTGGCCGCCGACCCGACCTGTCCCGACCTGTCCCGCCGCCAGCGCGCCGCTTACATTTTCGTGTACAGTGTTTCCATACTCAAGGTGAAGCTAAAACGAACTGAACATGAACAAATTGAGGCTTTGGCTTTGGGGTTTTGGAAGTCAGGAGGGCCCACTCCAAAACCCTGAACAATCTATATCATAGTTGGAATATAAAGAAGCTACCTAGACCTCGTCAGCTTTTTGTTTTAGTTCGAGCCCTGAAACAAAATCCCAGAATTAACTAGGATAAAGCAGGATTTTTCTATCAATTCAAACTCGCCACCTTAGTTTACCAAACAAAAGAAAAAGCCGAACTATTCATCTAGCTATCCCTCCAACCTTTTCAGCCACACGGACACGCCACCCGTCACACGGCGTCCACTTGGTCATTCGGCCGCGCCACCCGTCACACGGCGTCCACTTGGCCACGTGGCCGTGCCACCCGTCACACGGCGTCCACTTGGTCATTCTGCCGCGCCACCCGTCACACGGCGTCCACTTGGTCATTCGGCCGCGCCATCCGTCACACGGCGTCCACTTGGTCATTCGGCCGCGCCATCCGTCACACGGCGTCCACTTGGTCATTCCGCCGCGCCACCCGTCACACGGCGTCCACTTGGTCATTCCGCCGCGCCATCCGTCACACGGCGTCCACTTGGTTATTCGGCCGCGCCATCCGTCACACGGCGTCCACTTGGTCATTCGGCCGCGCCACCCGTCACACGGCGTCCACTTGGCCACGTGGCCGCGCCACCCGTCACACGACGTCCACTTGGTCATTCGGCCGCGCCACCCGTCACACGGCGTCCACTTGGTCATTCCGCCGCGTCACTTTCTCTAGAAGTCCTGATTAATAAGATAAGTTAGATATGCCTAACTTAAGCAATCTAACGAACTTAGCTAATTTCTCAACTTAACTGTGTATTATACTATACACTATATCTGATTATATTATATATATATGGATGTATGCACATATATACATAAACATACAAACAAATAAATACCATAAAACTATGTATTACAACTAAACTAACTTAACTTAACCTAGCACTCGCAATATGACACCAATTCTTCCTTCAATAACTGCCTGTGACCAAGCTTGCCTCACCAGCCTTCTCTCGTCCCAGATCGGGGCGCACACATTCGAACGTGACGAGAGCAGAGCACCGAGATTATCGCAGTATTCTTCATAAAGTGCTCTTGACATTTACCCAGAGAAAACGGCTCGCGGCGGCACTTACTCTGGGTTGAAACTATCAACAGCTTTTCACGCTATTTCACAGCTATTCAAGTTCCACATTTCTCACTCAGAGCCAGATGTGTTCTTTTCATTTTGAGATGCATCAATTTTCATCCCCATATTTATCCTGTAGTACACTTAATCTTTGTTAACAAGAATGAAGCTTACGGCGGCATTTCCGTGCGCGAACAACTTTCCTTGCA
This sequence comes from Imbricaverruca yamaguchii, assembly GCA_034440575.1. Taxonomy (NCBI): domain Eukaryota; kingdom Metazoa; phylum Arthropoda; class Thecostraca; family Neoverrucidae; genus Imbricaverruca; species Imbricaverruca yamaguchii. Next base: position 617,441 of record JAOTOL010001607.1, on the reverse strand, counting down.
CCTCGCAGAGCAGCCGACTCGGTTTCCGTTACTAGATGCAAATAGCTAATGTGCTCGGCTTGTGTCTGGAGTTCAGTTCCGGGGAGGGATGTCGCTTTTCTGCCTGTAGTCATGTAAGTTGGTGATTTACGCCTCCGATATCTCTTCAGCTCTATATTCGTTCCCGAATGCGTGCGGCCGTTCTAACACTGAAAGCAACGCTCCTCTCACTGACCCACACGGAGACTCGACTGCACTGCGGTCTTAACGCTTTCCCGGCTCATCCAGCACCACTAACGGCGCCTCATTCTGGTAATTAAGCACTGCACAATCTCAATGCGGCCACACAAGGGCAAGCTTGGCTTCGGGCTGGTACATGGTCGCTTGTCTGGTTCCATTGGACTCGATGCACATATCTCAGCTGCTGCCGCTTCCATGCAGACGTGCATAACCGTGAAGAGAACCCGACCGGGCACTCGGGTCTTCTGCGCGCGTGCGCTGGTTGCTCAACAAGCCGACCGTAAATCATTTTCACAGGACGTGCTGCAACATCGGTGCCGGTCGCTGGTGCTGTCTGACCCGCTTAGGCGGACACGTGCCGCCACGTCTGGCTAGGGGCGGAGCTTCAATGACCTGACTTACTCGGCCAAGCAATAATAATGACCTTTATTTCGCACCTTTCTCGGTACATATATGGGCTACCATACAACACATAATGCCTTCATGCGTACAGACCAGCAACACAATCAAACTGAGACAGCAACCACGGTGCCACACCTGCTCCGTTCTACCCAAGGTCATGCACATGAGCCTGATCAGCTCTTGCTGAGCATGTCAATTCAAATCGCAACAGAGGAGCTGGCTGACAGGATCTCATGCAAGGCTGTGCATTTGTGGGAGTGTCTCAGCCAACAATTAGAGGAGGTCGAGCTCCTCTGGGTGTTTGGATGTGCCTAAACAGAAGGAACGCTTAACTTATGGACCAGACTCGGTTCCAACAGAAAACGTCACACCCCTGTCAATGTAAGTGCGACCAGCATATCCCTGTGAACGCCACTCCCCTGCCCCTGTGAACGCCACTCCCTTCTCCTGTAAACGCCACACCTCTGCCACTATATACGTCACTCCCCTTCCCCTGTAAACGTCACTCCCTGCCCCTGAAAACCCAACTCCCCTGTCCCTGTAAGCGCCATTCACTCCCCTGTCACTGCAAACGCCACTCCCCTCCCCCTGCGAAAGCAGTCTGACTGGCTTCCCGCACTCTGAGCGGCGGCAATCGCAGGCACGATGGCCACTGATGTTGCCGGTCTATGCCGCCACTGACGGCCGACTCTTGACACTTCCATGCATCATGTCCGCGTGAGTTGGCAGCTCGCCAAGTGTCCTAACCACACCGCCACTGCCGGGTGACGCGTGGTGGCCTCCTGACCGTGCGTCACGTGATGGTCTCCGAACCGTGCGCCACGTGATGACCTCCCTGCCGTGCGCCACGTGACGGCCTCCCTGCCGTGCGCCACGTGATGGCTTCCTTACCGTGCGCCACGTGACGGCCTCCCTGCCGTGCGCCACGTGATGGCCTCCCTGCCGTGCGCCACGTGACGGCTTCCTTACCGTGCGCCACGTGACGGCCTCCCTGCCGTGCGCCACGTGATGGCCTCCCTGCCGTGCGCCACGTGACGGCCTCCCTGCTGCGCGCCACGTGACGGCTTCTCTACAGCGCCACACGTGGCGACCCGTGACCGTCCCGTGCCGGCAGCACATCGTGTCGGTGATGAGCGGCCTCGGCTGGTCGGTGGACGGCGACCGCACCTTCCGTATGGAGACGCCCGTGGGCGAGATGCCCTTCACCAACGTGGTGGCCACACACGACCCACAGGCGCCGCGGCGGCTCGTGCTCGCCTGCCACTACGACTCCATCTATAACCGGCCAAACTTCGTCGGTGAGTGCGTCACGCGGCGCGAGGTCTCTGTGGCGAAACATAGGGCGAGCTCAAGCAGATAATACCTGACATGCGAATGGGCAGAGCTCTGGGCTCAGTCTCATATAGCCATGTTTCTGGAATTGTTCTATGAACTGGTGAATCAATCCTGCACATGCAAGATGTGTGATATGTATATGCATACCCGTGTATATATATATATATATATATATATATATATATATATATATATATATATATATATATATTGCTATGCGTGTATCTTCGTTGATGTTTATAATTCTTGCTTTCAACCCATTAGCCAGGATTTGTTTCTTTGGAACAAATATTTCGGTTGGATGTTCGGTGTTTCAAAATCAACTCTTAACGTAACTGCAAACACATAAAATTGAATAATTTGAAGGAAGATTATAATACCCAAGCTTAAAGGAGGCCCAGAGGTCCACCAAATGGCATACAAAAGGAAAGGATAATTAAAAACGCTGACTCCGTCAATGATGCCTAGACTCGTGACTCATCCTTTAAAGAAGAAACCCAAATTGCGAGACAAAATTTTTGCAAAAGTTGACCCTACCTCTGATTCTCCAACACGGCTGTCCGTCAGCCCGTGCCGAACTGACCAGATCGGGTCAGTTGCCAGCTGGCCAGTTCGGCCGATCAGTAAATGGTCTTCACAGTACACATGACCACGTAGCGACCACTACGCCAGCTGGTTAGACAACTTGACGCTTGGGATGTTGGTTTGAAGTCCTCAGAAATGTCTAGTTATGCCAGAACCACTCGGAACAGCAAACCGTGTGTGTTAGAGACCGAAGACTTCCTGATGTATAGAGTGAGACTTCCTGATGTATCACGTTCATTGTAACCCGTGAAGAAAATCCATCAGCTTATATGTTATTATATATTTCATGCGAATTCGTGGATGAGCGGCGTTACGGAATTAGGACACACGGCGACTAAAGCTCGCTGTGTGAGCCTTGAACGCACCATCGGATTCCGACACTCTACTTCGACATCCAGAGTTTAGCGTTCAGCCAATGACTTTTGACACCACCCGTCGCTGTCGCGTTCCCGACCTTATCAGGGCAGGTGCCAGCTGACGCTCCTGGTGGGGTAGGGGTGGAGGTGGGGAGGGGTGTCTCAGGACGAACTCATGCGGCAACTCAATCGCTACATTGCCGGTGCAGGGGAGATGAAAAGCCAGAGCTCTACCTGCTGAGTTATAGGGGCTATTTGGGATGCATTACATGCATGGTGGTGAACATTGGGTATAAGCCGAGTATCAAGTTAGCATTCATGGACAGGGAAATATAGAAATCGAGCAAACTAACACTTGCTTAAAAACTCCAGCATTTGGTTCTAGATTGTCGTCAGAACTGCCGTGTTCGTATAGTCTGCTCAGTTGAAGACACATCCAAAGTTAATGACATTCCAGTTGGATTGTTCTGTGTGAGACTCCGAAGTCTGCATCACTTGAGCTGCCTTCAAAGTCTGAGCTGGCTACAGTTTTCGTAACTAGAACAGCTGTGCCGGGGATCGTGGATTGCCAGGCCCGACAGTCGACACCTCCTGCGGCTTCCAGCAGTCTCGGCGCTGACACTGCATGTCACCTGCTGGGTGGGACGTTCTGAAAATTGTCAGCCAACATGCTTCCGAGCATAGATTAGTTCGACTGTAATATTATGGACTTGTTGCATTGGCGAATTTTTTTTTCGAAGCCCAATGCGAACTTCCCGGGTTGAAGTGGGTAAAGGATTTGCAGTGTCAATTGCTGAAAGACCTGTTGAATGTTTGATCATATATTTTTTACAACTCCATCGTATCTTAAACGTGTTACATTATCAGTCCAATAGCTGATAAGTTCATGAGAACAAGTGTGGCTGATGACCAGGGTGGGAATTAAGGCACTTTTTAAGAGATTTCATCTCTTAAAACATTTTTGCACTCCGGATTCATACTGGATATAATGGGCTCCACATATACTCCGACACAAACATACAGAAGGAACAAAAATACTACTAAAAAACTAATACAGGATTGAAGAAAATATCCACCAAACATGTTATTCTACTTACGGTTACCAAATAACTATACACTTCTCGTACCATCAAGCAACCGAACACACACACCACACGAAACCACAAACAGCGGAAATACCGACGACAACGCGCCAAACTTCTTGCATGCGCACTGAATATAATGGCCTCCGGTCGCTACAAATTCGGCCGGTGCGTCTCCAGAAACCTGCTTTCGAGCCACCCTATAGTGGGAAAAACTGACTGTTTTAAGAGTCGCTTCCGGAGTGCAGCGGAGGCCGCCGATCGGAATTTGCTGCGTTAGCATTTTCTGTTACGAAAACTGTCCTTTAACCAATCAATGCAAGGTATTTTTTAAATGACGTCATAACCATTAGCAACTTTGAACACGTGTTTTGAACACTTAACAGTGTCATGGCGCAAACACAAGCCTCGACTGATCCTTTGCGCGCCGCCGTCGATTCCAACTGCGTGTGAGGTAGTGTTGTGGGTCCGTATCGTGCAGGGAATTGGCTGTGTTTGTAGGTAGGTGTGTGCTCTGAGCTGATGGTGAACCGTTAATTATTTGTGTTTTTCATTTTGCCTAGCATTATGCTGAAACCAACAGAGAAAGGAAGACGCATTGCTCCTGTGAGTTATGAGAGACAAAGCTGAGCTGATCACAACTCCCGGTCTTGTGGTGCCATCCATTGCTCACTTCTTTGTTTCTATGCTTTGATGTGACCAAAAATGATGTGTATTATGCCTATTACGTAGACACTCACTAGGTACATATGCTTTTCTCGTCGGTTACCGGCAAATAGATTCCATGCATGAAAAATAATATCTGCATGAAAATGTACTCGGGGAGAAATCTGTTTGCACTCCGACTCCAAACCCGGAAAGCAAGTTTCCCACCCTGCTGACCCCAATTATTAGTGTGGCGGACCATGAAAACGCCAGCTAAAGCGTATCCAAGACAACGTTCCATATAAGTTGGTAGGTATTTATTTGGCATGTCTCACACATTCGTTTTGAAGCGGAAATAATAATATGCGACACATGCAAATCATGCCGTATAGAATACATAGTCTTGCATGGAACCCAAGAATGGAACGAACATGAATGCTATTGTACCAAACTCGCTGCTTTGTGACATATCTTCTGTCTGTTAGCATCTATGCTAACAGCTGGCATCTCCTCAAATATTCTCCGGTCGTTCCATTCGTTTGTTATTCGATTATTGATTGCTATTCTTGATTGATTGGTTTTTGGTTTTACAACACATCGATCGTTCAGTCATGTAGCGTTGCCAATCTCTCTCGCCGATTGGTCGCGGGCGAAGAGTAGCGACAGGTGAAACTCGAACCCACAATCTTTCGATTGTGAGACGGGAAACTTACTCCAAGACTACGCGTCCACTCGAAGCTTCTTTCTTGAAGCCCTCTTATCCTGTTGTTTACTGTCCACCAACGATACAGGCACGACTTTATATCATAGTGGGTTATGCTATGTTAGGTTATATATATATATATATATATATGTATATATATATATATATATATATATATATATATATATATATATATATATATATACATACATAAATGCATACATACACGTGCACATTTTATATATATATATATATATATATATATATGTGTGTGTGTGTGTGTGTGTGTGTGTGTGTGTGTGTGTGTGTGTGTGTGTGTGTGTGTGTGTGTGTGTGTGTGTGTGTGTGTGTGTGGTGTGTGTGGGTGTGTGTGTGTGTGTGTGTGGGGCGTGTCATGTATGTATTTGTATGCATGTGTATTTGCTGAAATGTAGGTATACATGCTTGACCTTTGTCTCGTTTTTTTTTCTATCGAAGTACTGAGTTTTCTCTAGATGCACTTCCTTATTTCAAAACTCACTCGTCTTACACTCTCACTCGTGAAAATTTCATAACACGCATATTTGCATTTACGTATATCCCTTCTCAGTTGGTTGCAATTATAATGCATGGGAAATGTCATCCAGCATAGCGGAATAAGGAGTTATCCTAGCCGTTGCCCTTGAAACACAGTACGTCAATATGGAAAATGCTAACCTGCACATAAAATAGCATATAGAATATGGAGATACCCAGCCATTGGCTTGAAACACAGAGTCAACATGTGCCCCGCCCTCTCCCCCTCCCGCAGCCAAACGTTTGCCTATTGCTGCACCTGTTGGACCTGAAGCTGGTGAAAGTTGCCAGTCACCGTCGGTCGGCACCTGTCGGAACCGGTAGACTACATAGGCCAGTGTCGTCAGCATTGGGGCCGACCGTGCGGCACATTAGGTAAACTATCAGCAGCACTGCCTACACAAAGACCAGGCGGTGCGGCATATTGGGTAAACTATCAGCAGCACTGCCTACACAAAGACCAGGCGGTGCGGCATATTGGGTAAACTATCAGCAGCACTGCCTACACAAAGACCAGGCGGTGCGGCATATTGGGTAAACTATCAGCAGCACTGCCTACACAAAGACCAGGCGGTGCGGCATATTGGGTAGACTATCAGAACGCTGCCTCGGCCAGTGACCATCGCTGTATTTGAGCCAACGATAAGATAGGACGTATATTCGGGCAATACACACTATGCTTGTGGCTATTACAGTCCATAGTCGAGTTTTGAAAACAAATTGCACGGAGAAAATTGGCAGTCACAACCCAAAACATAAATAACTCTTCATACTAGCTGCACGGAAAGAGTCACCAAGTGTGGTACGTGCGAGAAGAAGTCAGCGAGTATGATAAGAGATCAGAGAGTATGATAAGAAGTCAGGAAAAAGATCTGATCAATCTGACCGGGCTCGAGCACAAATGCCGCCTAAGGCGGCGACCAAATGTTGGAACTGGCAGCTGTCTCAGTTCGTGGCAGTTTATTGTACAGAGCAGGACTTCTGGAACAAAAACGGCGCTTGCCCATCTCTGTTCGTGACCAGGGGACGCACAGGTCCCGGTCCTGACGGGTGTGACGGTCACGGTGCTCAGTGACTGTCGAGATGGTGCCGGGTAATGAAGCCGGCTCCCCCAGTCTCAGCACCTTGTGGAGTAGGCACAGCGTGTAGTACGGGGCCAAGTTCTCAGCGACCGCCCGGCAAATACGCTCTAACAGATTCATTTCATGGTTAAATTTAATACGTCCGAAGATAGCTTGCTCCATAGTGTTTTTTTTTTTGTTTAAATCCGAGACGTATTTTTGGGTACTATTTTCGTATACCGAAATGCAGCACCGGATCTGAGAGAGGACCAAGATACCTCGGTGACTAGCACCAAGGTGACAGATGATGGCAGGTGACCTCTTCTTTCTTTTTAATTGAATTTAATCAGAGTTATTGTTGGGGTGGCTTTAGGAACCAGGCTTTTATTGCTAAGCAGAGCTTGTTGCGTGAACCCTGGCCCCACCACCCCATCCATCAACGGCAGAATTTTGATCGAAAGTGTAACGTGCCTTCAATGCACCGACACAGCTGCCCGATAGCTCGTCCCCGGCCTTATCGGGCCAGCTGCCAACTGACCCTCCCGGCCGGGGGCTAAATGCGAGCGTGCGAAGCGACTCGAACCCTGTGTTGCCAGGGCAGGGGAGACCAGTGCAGGCTAGCCCCCCAACCAACTGAGCTACCGGGGTGGCAACCTTCAAGACCTCTGAGATGCGATAGACCGGTCAAAGTTCCGAAACATCGTCTGGTAATGGTGGAAACATGCGAGTCCCAGCTGAGGGTGCGATCAAAAGTGAGCCCTATATATTTTTTTTTAACTTCCGAACTGGGGAGCAATTGTTGATCGGAAAACGTTACAGTGAAGTTGAGGAGATTGCGCATTGTTTGTTGGCTGCCAAAGACCATAAGCTGATTTTTATCCGCATTTACTTTAACACTCGCACGTCCAGCGGTCCGCGCCAACTTCGCATGTCCGGGGGGCAGATGTCTGCTCCCTAAAACCTCTGGAGCTATGCTAGCTAGCGAAAAACGGAAAACGGCGTTGGATAGCTGGTGACGGGTTCTATCGAAAGTGTTTCGGTCCTTTTTTTCGCTCAGGTCAACATTCAGGTCACTGGGCCATCATAGGTCAAATTCGACTAATTCAGTGCGATATAATTCGCAGAAATGTGTAGTGATCTCAGGTGACCTCAGAGACCTTGGTGAGGTCACTGAGCAAATATGTCAGCGGTAGCATTGAGCATAACTTCCATCTACATGCCACAACCGTTATGAGATCATTCCGAGCGCAAATATGTAACCAGGAAACATTTGCATGTTTTACCATAACCCTATAATGGGGAAGCCATGGCCGCGACCTGACCTAAGGTCAACGCTACGAAAAAAACGATATATATATATTATGATCCCTGATGAGATCATGACATGTTATAATTTTTAAATCAATCGCCTAATTATTGTGGAAGGTATGCCACCTAGTACTGCGAGTGTAGTTGGGTCACTTCGCCTAACCTGGTAACCTGACCTGAGATGACCCAGGATTAAAAATGTATGAGAATATGCGGAAAAGACCAATGGAGAGCTATGCGAGGTTTTGCCTTGCTAACCCGATTAGTTTGGTGGCAAATGAGGAAAAACCGGAGGGGGGCAGATATCTGCCCCCGGACTTGCGCGTGTTAAGACTGCTACCGCGGAACCAAACGTCAAGGGAAGCCAGGACGTGTTGCAACTCGGCAGCGACACTATGGATGCGAGTTTTACTTCCGGTGACAAAAATGTGTGTATCATCTGCACACTGAACGATCACTGCGCCTTCAGCGAACAGATTGAGGTCGTTTGCGAAGATGAAGTAGAGCAAAGGGCCGGGAGATGAGCTTTGGAAAAACTCCGATGTTGTTTGGAAATGGCACAATTTTTTACTGCGACCCAGACTGTCAGTGAGGCTGACACTCTGCGTGTAGTCTTTCAGATGGGCCGAAAATCGTGAAGTGTCAATACCGTGCTGGCTTAATTTGGTGAAAAGCTTTGAATGGCTCATTACATCAAAGCATTTGCTCAAGTCCAGGAGGCAATGGAGGGACGCCTCACCACGATCATTGGCCGATAGGATAGGATCTGGTCGGATATAGATATCAACGCGATCTGCGTTGAGTGACGGGGGCAGAAACCATGCTGGGTAGGAGAGAGGAGGTGGTTGTTGGATAGGTAGGCGTAGAGCTGCTGATGGACTGCACGCTCCACACTTTTCGCAATGATCGAGACAATAGAGATAGGCCGGTAATTGGATGGGCTGCTAGGGTCACCAGATTTGAAGATGGGACAAACTATGGAGTGCTTCCAAGAGATGGAGACGTCGGCAGTGGTGAGGCTGGAGTTGACCAAATGCAGAAGCACACTGCCAATGACGTCAAAACTCAACCTAATCGCCCACGCTGGTGCCGTCCGCCCCGAAGGCGGATGAGCTGTTCAAGTCGAACACGATGCATGGACGGGCAGGAAAGTTACCTATAGTGTGACACCTATGAAATAAAACAATGATATGCAGTTGATTTGAGATTTTCATTTCCTTGTGATATGCCATCTCGACCAGCCAGTCACCACTATATGGGTTAATCACTCTGTGATTTTATTTACTTTGTTCATTTCCTAGTATCATCAGCAGGAGGTCACACTAATAAATGAAGTCAGTGGCAAAACAATGCACACGAACGAGGACGGAAAACACAAAACGGCAAAGACCCACACACAGCACACAACGCAGGTACAAAAATGCAAGCTACCAAGGAAAATGAGCTCAGCGTGACATATTTACCGGGTTGTGGTCCGAATATTTAATGAAAGGACATACAGCGTCGCATCCGTCATAAATGCGTACCAGGTGGCTCAATGAAATCCGCCCATCTAGCCTGAATCAATGCATTTAGCTCCGTGGTGGTCTGCAAAACCCTATTTGTATCACGTTCACTCGTCCGAAGAGTTACAAACAGGGGGGATTCGAGCTTGCCGGCGTCTTGCTGGAGACGCCGGCAGAGGGCTTGACAGAGAGAACATTGCAGTATGAGACTGCTGTTAGCTATGCCAATGAAATAGGCTCTTCGTGAACATCTCGTTACGCAGCGCCGTCTGGTCTCCTGAGAATGGACATTGTGGAAGTCGGGCAGCTCCTTGTATCCGAGCTATGTCGGCGCCACAGCGCTACTGGACCCAGCCGCCAGTCATTAAGCAGAGTTACGCTGTATACGATGCAGCCGACTGGTGTGGCTCCTGGCTTTTCCTCGCCGATAATGTCGGGGACGAGTAGTCTAGGGGTAAGTTGCCTTTCTCACAATCGAAAGATTGTGGGTTCGAGCCTCACCTGTCGCTAGTCTTCACCCGCAACCAATCGGCATGAGAGATTGGCGACGCTACGTGACTCAACGGTCGACGTGTCCTAAAACCAATAACCACCACTAGCCGTGTGGCTCCTGGCAGCCCAGCCAACACCGCACAACCATGTTCAACAACCGGGCAGATATTTGCGCAACGTGTGGTCAGAAGAGTCTTTCTATTAACTTTTTCCCAGGAAGTCCGGTCTGAAATGATCATCTCGGAAGTCCCAGTCATCGTCTTTCACACAATTTGGTTTATGTGAACAGAAAAGCAGTTTTGTGTCAAATGTTGCTCCAAGATCACGAACCTGATCATGTTGTGGTGGAGCCAGGGTTCATTCAATAAGCTCTGCTTAGCAATAGAACCATGGCCCATCAAACCACTCCAGCAGGGACTCGGAGTAATTTTCTTTTTAAAGAATTTCAAGGAATGCCCCAGAACGAAAGTGTATGTTTTGTAGGGCTAAAGATAGTATTTGCTTTCAGTTTGGCAGGGAAGGACAGGCACTTCTGGATATTCAATTTTAAACGGCAGTAAGCCGACAGACCGCAAACATGATCCAAACCAGCTGTGAGAGTCATAGGCAGAGGAAGTATGTAGTAGATCGTCACATCCTGCACACATTGCGCACTTAGATGATGTGACGATGTGCGGCAGGTGGTTGATGCATAAGCTGAAGAACAAAGGAGCCAGTAAGGCCCTTTAGAGACGCCGGAGGCGACACTGCTCTAGTTGGAGGTTTGACCGTCCAAAACCACCCTCTGCTCGCGACCTTATTAAGTGAAGCTACCGATGAATATGCATCCAGCATGCAATTTGCCGAGCCATAACTAGCGAATTTTGCCAGAGACAGGATAGCATTTTGAAATATTAAGCAAGAGAAGACTATGACTTACACTGGAAGGCGGCCAAAAGTCTGCATATATATTGACTGTTCGGCATCCGACGGATATCGAGCCGAGAGCGGCGTAAAAATCGGAAGATAATTTAGGCATGCAAACGCGGCCGAGTAGATGGTCATGTTGAAGTCAGAATAGAGCAGGGAAAGTATGCTTCAGAAGCTCGTCGAAGAATATTGGTTTCGATTACCTTGCCAAACACTGAAAGAAGAAATGTCGGACGATAGTTGTTCGGGTGTAACTTATAGCCTTTCTTGTTCATGTGGGCAATTGTAGCCCATTTCCAACGTGTCAGATATATTTTCTGGCTGAGTAATAGGCGAGAGAGAAGCTGTTTGCCCGGCTGTCAGCACTCGACTCGTCCCCGATCCGTCAGCTCAACGTGCCACCGAGCCACTGCATTGCCTTTATCGGTGGGCACAGGTGCAATTGTCGCCCGGGCAGGCCACTCTGTCCCGACAGACCATGGAACTACTCGCACCCACATGGGACATGGTGCACACCCACATGGGACTGGCTGACCCCCGGGCGGTCAGACGGGCCGTGTATTTATTGCGACATTCCTGCGGCCACAGGATCGGCACAGTTGTGTCCAGTGATTGCACAACAATGCCTGCGTCATGGTGGCCACTGCTAACCTGTCTGCCACACTCCGCCAGGCTGCCGCTGCGTCCAGTGACAGCCGTTCACTTCAGGCTACCGCGGGCGAGAGCGAAGCCCGGGAGAGTCTTCTTCCGCGTGTGTATGGCGGGAGAGTCCACCCGAGCGGCCCGGCTGGCCTGGTCCGGCCCAGCCTCCAGCGTTACAAATAGTAACGTTTTTGTTCCAGCGTTTTGCGGTATCATTTTTTTACGCTCAAGGAACACACTGACAGTGTGTTCCTTAAATTGTCACGTTACCCCTTTTTGTCTTCATAGCCATGGAGGGCGTGTACTTACTTACTGATGTGTCGTGGCTTTTCCACTGGCACCCAACTTTTTTTAAAAGAAAGTTGACGCTCCTCGACAAAACCTAATATGATCCCCGGCCTGACACAATTAAGAAAAGCTCCATCCATCGACTATACTGCGCGGGCGGCCCAGTTGCCAGACGGACAACCGCACCGCTAACGGTCGGGTGCGAACCTGCAGGCTGCAGCCGAAGTGAACTGGCCGCGCCGTGAGCCGGCCCCCAACGGACGGCGAGCGGTCGGCCAGGTTTTCAGCACGCACACGTGACCCTCGGCCGGACGTCGGCCGGCCGCAGGTCAGGCTTGCGGTCCTGTGGCGGCGCCCGCAGGTCGGCTCGGGCATGGGCCGGCAGCCATGGATCGTCCGCTGGCCCACTTCTGCGGCGCCCCGTGTCCGCCGGTGGTCAGATCTGCCTGGCCGGTGGCGCAGCCGCACGCCAGCTGGTTTGGCCACCGACCGCCGTTTCCGTAGTAGGCGATGGCGGGGCGGTAGCGCGGTAGCCAGGCACTGCTGTGGCGCGGTAGCCAGACATGGCTGTGGCGCAGTAGCCAGACACGGCTGTGGCGAAGTAGCCAGGCACGTCTGTGGCGCGATAACCAGGCACTGCTGTGGTGTGGTAGCCGGACACGGTTGTGCCGTGGTAGCCAGGCACGCCTGTGGCGAAGTAGCCAGGAATTTCTGTGACACGGTAGCCAGGCAGGTCTGTGGCACAGTGTCCAGCCAGGATTGTTCCTACGTGACTTGATTTGTACTCCGCTGCGGCTAGAGCTCGAGGCGATGGTGAGGTAATGCATTGACATCTTGTTGTCCTCGATGGTGAAGCAGGTCCTGGAACGCTCACTGGCGACGTGTCGCAAGATCTCAAGCTGGAATGGGTCGCCGAAGTTGGGCTGGGTGCCATGCGGCTGTAACTGAGAATAAGCCGACCAAGTTGGGCTGGATCCCATGCGGCTGTAGCTGAGAATAAGCCGCCCAAGTTGGGCTGGGTGCCATGCGGCTGTAACTGAGAATAAGCCGACCAAGTTGGGCTGGGTGCCATGCGGCTGTAACTGAGAATAAGCCGACCAAGTTGGCCTGGATCCCATGCGGCTGTAACTGAGACGGTATGCGGGCTATGTTTGCGACCGTTGCTATGATTTACGAGTATTGATCAGTTGAAAATGAAACTACGACGACATTTTTTTTCGGTTAGAAGTAGGTATGTAACGTGTTCCTGGCAAGGAAAATACCAGATTAAGGCATACCATAAATCGCCGTGATAATGATCTCCAGTGCCATATATGCTTGACTTGACAATTGGAGTTCTATTCCGCTGCGCGATGTGTGAAGACATGTCAGGGTACGACATAAGTGCTGGGATCCCAGTGGTTATATGCAATGAAATGCCAGCAATGCTGCTCTATGCACAGTGGTGATGCACAGCAGTAATACTTTACCCAGCCTGGTCGGGTCCGGTCGCTGCACTCTTAAAACTGTAATAGTTGCAACATTTTAAACCCTAATTTCTTCAGTCAGAATTTGAATTGGTCTTTGATTCTCGTTTTTAGCAGCTCCATCACAATATTCGCTTTGACGTACGCGCTTTTGCTTTGCTCAAACAAAAGGTTTCTAGGCGGAACTTAGCTTGCCAGCTAGCCGGTCGCCGATCACGTAGCTATGTCGTCATGCCACACGACCTGTGTGCCCCGAGATCGGGTCGCTGCGTGGCCGTTAGTCCGATGGAGGGTGGTGCGCTGAAAAGTTGCATTCGGTACAGTCTGAGCGGATTGGTTGTGACGTAACAAGGATCTTCGGACACAGCATGGTACCTCTGCCAATTCGACGATTACGTATAGTGCATTTAGGTTCGAATTGCTTACACCGTTTTCGGCAGATGAGCCGGAATTCGGCAAGATTGCAGCCAATTTTGGTTGAAGCGTGATGCCTTCAACGTACACACGCCAACATTGAAGACACCATTTTCGCAATTGGGCTCCTCTGGAGAATATCGAGCATGCATCCCAAATTTGAACATACTGTGGCAAATTGTCATGATGAGTTTGATTTATTTCTGAAATTCCTGCACGTGTGTTGGACCTAACGCATACCTCGTGTGCACGCCATTACTGACTGCGTCGCGAGCCAGCGCATTTGCGGTCGGTCCACATACTGTATGTCGCCACATGGTGGATGGCCTTGTGTCTCCAGCCGGGCAACCCTAAAACCGGTCTCTACAAGTCGTTCGTCCAGGCCTATACCGGTGGGCGGTGATATGATAACCGTGATGTCCTGTGCCAACGTGCGGCTACACACACCCGCCACACCCGCCCGGCTACACACACCCGCCACACCCGCCCGGCTACACACACCCGCCACACCCGCCCGGCTACACACACCCGCCACACCCGCCCGGCTACACACACCCGCCACACCCGTCCGGCTACACACACCCGCCACACCCGCCCGGCTACACACACCCGCCACACCCGCCCGGCTACACACACCCGCCACACCCGTCCGGCTACACACACCCGCCACACCCGCCCGGCTACACACACCCGCCACACACGACACCGCTCCGGTGGTGCCGAGTGGGTCCCCCATGCTGGCGTCCCATACTGATGGGCAGTGGTATAATGACTTGGTTTTGGGGTTTGGGATGTTCATCATACCATACCAGATATTTTCGGCGCGCCTGATCTCCGTCCAATTTTATCTGGATCCGAAATCCGTGGCGTCGCTTTGCCATCGGGCAGCACATCTCCCAACCGACCAGGAACATGAGTCGCCCGAGTAATGCAACATTGTCGCCAACGCCAGCTGCTAGGGTACAGGAAAGTAAACGTCTGAGTACAGCCGTGTCACGTTCGGCCGCCCCTGTCCCTCGATAGTCTTCAGAGGCCTCGGACATTTTTCGCCCTTTTGCATCGGTCTTCGCTACCGAGCTTCTAGCTTCCCTGCTTGTGCTCGAGCTCTGAGCCCTTCCGCCATCATTGTATTTCACGTACCTATATCTACTTTATGCTATTTTAGTTGATGACGGTAAGCAATTTATGGGCACGTTTTCGTCTTCCCGGTTCAATTCTGAGCAGCCGCCTTCAAGGTTGTGTGAATCCCCAGTTAACAGTTAGTTTACTGTTGGCAGAAAGTTAGATCGATGCTCCGTTCCGGACAGCTCAGCCTGTCCGCGTACACTGGCGCGAGCGGCCCGATTTAACTACTGGTAACGTCGCACTAGCATCGGGCGAATGTGGCAGTTTAATCACCAAATTAATTTACCTCTACTATATGGCCTCGACGAAGCATCCCAGAAACCAGTCTGCAACCAAACAACTGTCCAACTTGAACAAACATTTAGGCATGGTCACTACTGAGGAGTCATAAGTATTGTGTTATTATTTCGGTCATTGTATTCAGATTACGACGACAATGTTCGGCCTCGCAGTGGCACTCAGGCGGGGGTTCGCTCCAGAGTCCTGCTCCTGTCACGTGGTGTGTCTGGTGACGCAGGCCCGTCAAGGACCGCCCCCTCCAAGTGGGCGTGGTCGATCGCCACATCGAGCCGCGGCCGACAGGAAGTCATTATTGGCTGATGGTGCGGTGTCATCAGCGGCCCCCGGGGACCTTGGCGACCTCATTCCTGCCCCCGCTCTGCACCGCATTCGAAGCTGGCGACAGTCCCGGGATCCTCGTGGACCTCATTCATGTCCCCGTTCTGCATCGAATCCAAGGCTGCGACATCCCCGGGAAGCCTTTGCGACCTCATTCCTGCCCCCGCTATGCACCGCATCTGAGGCTGGCGACAGCCCCGGAAAACCGAGCGTGGTCGGTGAGTCGCCATCGCTGGTCGGCTGCGAGCCCGGTACGGGGAGGACTGCCACGTGACACCAAGGTCTACACCGTCGCTCAGCTCGGGTAGCCTGCGGAGCGGCCGGGGAGAGATCATGCGACCAGACGCCATTTTGGGGTGATGCCATATTTACCAGACACCTAAATACTGGTAGCCGACGAAGTGCCCTGTCCGTCCCTTCTGAGTCACCCTGAGAGGGCCCTCCAAATCTCGTCATGTCCCTTGTCAGGTTACATAGTAATCCATTACTGATCAAATAACATCACAATACATCACCACTCTTCATATCACTCCTCATGTGACCTTGCCATGTCACATCACGAGCGCCTAATTCTCTCGCGGATTATGAAATTCCGCGAAGCGTTCTCGCACTTGAAGTTGATATAATATGGTATGGACTTCACCATGTTATCTATGCTACCATAATAAATGATGGAAAGAAGTATTTTGCTTTGCTGGATGCGGGCAACGATAATACCCAGGCAACTCACTCAAAAGGTTGGATATATGTGTTTTGTGTCCAATTGTGAAAATCCATTGAAAATGGACATTTGTACGTTTTATTCCATACTACAGCCACACAATGGATGTATCGTGGCAGTAATTTGTATGCCTTGGGGATCAAAATGCATGGAAATGTTGAAGTTTATGGTAGGTAAGACCAAGGCCAAATATTTGTATATATATATATATATATATATATATATATATATATATATATATATATATATATATATATATATATATATATATATATATATATATATATATATATATATATATATATATATATATATATGTATATATATATATATATATATATATATATATATATATATATATATATATATATATATATATATATATATATATATATATATATATATATATATATATATGTATATATGTATGTATGCATATATGTAGTGCATGACTAGTTGTAGTATCAAAGCTAGGAGCTTGCACATGTGAATTGTATGTTTTACATTGATTGTATTACGTTATTGCATTCAGCCTTAATAAGTTTCTACTGTACGCAATATTAATTAAATTAATGTTAGAGATGTTAAGTTAAAGAACCACAGTGAAACTCTAATATGAATATATTTGGTCACTAGAAGGCACATGATCTGCTTTATAGCCTTTTCATAACATAATATAAGGTTTAAACATCAATACTTATATTGCATTGCATCAACTCCAGAATTAGTCGCTTTATTGTAAGGTCATGTCCAAGCGAGCATGACTTAAAAAGTGAAGCGCAGCGATGTTTGTTTGTTGGGTGATTCTCGATGCACTTTATGCACGTTTCCGGCTAATGGCGCCGCCCACACTGTTTCGCCGGTGGACCGCGGGATTGGGAAATGTCCCGAGTGGTGCGAGTGGAAGAGCTACGATGTGGTATGTGCAGCTTTTGCTTAGTTATTGATTGCAGGGAGGTTTTTTCTCACATATTCAAATGCCATGCCGTTTTTTTACATTTAAAAGTCTCAAAAGTGGGAAAGCCAGCCACCATTGCTGCCCCCCCCCCCCCCCCCCACTCTTTGAAAAGTGGGAGGGCCATGGCCTCCCTGCCCCACCCCTGTCCCTACGCCTATGCATCTAGCGCCACTAGAGTTTGTCATCAGAAACCATGATTGAAAAATATTGAACCCTAGAAGCTACCAGAGCACGGTGACTCTCAAAATTGTCTTAGTACGCTAGGCTTTTTCCTGAAAAGATAGCAATTGTGCCCAAGAAAGAATCCAAAACATCCTGACGATTACGACAGAACCTGACCACGCCAGCCGTCCAGAGCACATTTATTCGCTCGAGACTGCTATCCGTCGGCATAGAACGTCGACACCAGTTGCAGCATCGATTCGGTCAGGTGCCGCGGTCGCAGCTGTGAGGGCTGTGAGGGACAGCGTCTGTGACAATGACAATGTCTCCGTCCAACTGTCTGGGCGCCACAGGTGGCGGCCGCCCGCTCGTGCCGGCTGGCGCCGCTGCACTCTCGGCCCAGCTGCCGCCCGGCTATTGGCACGATGTGCCGGCTGGCGCCGCTGCACTCTCGGCCCAGCTGCCGCCCGGCTATTGGCACGATGTGCCAGCTGCACGCTGCACTCTCCCCCGGCTTTGCGTGGCCGCTCCGCTGCACTCTCGGCCCAGCTGCCGCCCGGCTATTGGCACGATGTGCCAGCTGACACGCTGCACTCTCGGCCCAGCTGCCGCCCGGCTATTGGCACGATGTGCCAGCTGACACGCAGCACTCTCGGCCCAGCTGCCGCTCGGCTATTGGCACGATGTGCCGGCTGGCACGCTGCACTCTCGGCCCAGCTGCCGCCCGGCTATTGGCACGATGTGCCGGCTGGCGCCGCTGCACTCTCGGCCCAGCTGCCGCCCGGCTATTGGCACGATGTGCCGGCTGGCGCCGCTGCACTCTCGGCCCAGCTGCCGCCCGGCTATTGGCACGATGTGCCAGCTGACACGCAGCACTCTCGGCCCAGCTGCCGTCCGGCTATTGGCGCGATAACAAAGCAGAGAGTCGTTTCCGGCACAAATTTCAGCCGCCCGGTATACACATCGGCAACGACGACCAATACTTCACCAGCAGCTGTGGAGAACGACCGGCAATATCCTAACTCGTGGACCGGGGCAGTGAGGAAGGGGAGGGGTGGTATGAACTCAGCAATCGGGTGATATTTGCATCATTTTCGGGGTACCCTGCTGCGAATGTTGGCTTGTAGCATCCAATTATTCCCATGAAGACTCGGTTCGGCGGGGAGAATGCAGATTACATATTGATTCAAAAAGTAGAAGATGACAACATGTGCGGAATATAACCTAGCTAAATTTGAACTGCTTGTTGATCTGATTGATATTACCTGCATTGTCAAGACATCGTCAGCAGAAGCATCGCCAATAGTTTTCCTCAGCGAGACGTGGTTTCATTTGCATGCAGCGCCACAGGTGTAACGCCAAATTTAACACGCATGGGCTGGCTCATCATCCGCTCCGGTCCTATTTCGCTCCCTCAGAGCAGCAAACTCATTACAGTATGCATCCGCGCTGTCTGATTATACTACGCCCGTGCTTACCACATGAGCGAAGCTGTCAGTCACCGCCCACGACCGTCATCGACCGGCACTCGCGGCACCCGCGCTTTTTCTCATATCCTCCCACGCCGTCGTGCCGGAAGTAATGCTCGGATGGCGCCATTTATCGCGTGTTTGTCCTCGGTGGCGGGAGCCGCCGGTAGGCTATCGATCCGCTCGGACTCCCCCGTATCGCGCCGCTCGACTCGTGTCCGTTGGCCGGGATCGTGCCGGCGCCGTGGCTCGGCACGTCCACGCCCCCCCCCCCCTCCCCCGCCCGCCGGACACCGAGCTCGTGCACCCGTCGTCTGCCGGCGCCACTGATTTAGCTACCTGGCATGCGCCAAGACACACTGCAGCGCTATTGTTGTTTGGAACGCAAGCACTTCATTCCAAATACGGAACGAATGGCGCAGTGTAGTGGGCATCAGGCCTGTCCTGATGTCAGAAGGAGGCGGCTGCGTGTGATGTCCGTGCGGCCCAGTGGTCGAGCGACCTGATCCACCCTCGCGTGGGAACGATGTAAAAGTCGCCAGCTGGGATCCTGGTGTGCTCGAGCATATTGTCGGCAGATGTACATTGTCGGGATTCACGAAGGCGCTGCTTTGTTGGTAGCACACCTAATAAGCAATCATCCTGAAGTTTCCGACAAGCTAAGTGCAGTTTATATCAAAACATGTCAGCACCACTAATTGAAGCTGTTCAGGTACGTTGCACATGACACAAACTAGGATCCAATAAAGATGAGACAAAGCACAACTGGCACATAAGAAGTTTCGACAACATCAGTGCCATTGGATTTCCGTAAAATGGTCGATTGGAAGCGTAGCGCATGATCAAGCATTTGAACATCTGAGCTGTGACCGGAGGCTTCCAAAAGGAAGGCTGGAATTTAATTGAGGGCCTTATGTTACCTCCATGTCTGATACCGGCATAACCTACTCGTACACCCAATCACATTCCATCGCGACATTAATACACATCTGGAGCAAAACAAGAAATGACTCGTAACGCTACACAAATAAACAATGCCGTTGTTTATCAGTAAATGCAGGCGTCTCACACATCGATGTTCTGTAGATTTTTCACAGCCAGTTTCGTCGTTGCATGTGCCGGCTGTGGCGAGACGACACGACATTTTGAGATCCATACCACGCGTGAATTGTGGTGTCGTTTGTCACAAAACGCAGCAAGGCTCTGGTGATAAAGCAGAAGACCGAGTCATTGCATGGCTTCCATCGCTGTCGGGGGCACTTCTGCCAGGAGGTTGTCTCGACTGACGGCATGAGGCGTCTCCTAGCCATCGCTTCACGCACAAATCTCTGAAATAATATTGGAATAAAGACGCGGTATTGATCAAAGCTGCTTCCATGAAGCTGTGTACTACATTTATTCTGAAAATTATACCGAAACAAAATAAATATGATTTGCAGTCTAAAGACAAAGTATCAGGCAGTGACAAAGTTTGGGAAACCACAGACACAGTTTTGGCATGGGTTTATCCAGGAGAGTGGGGCACAAGCCCGTGTTCGCCTCACACTGTGTGGCACGACACAGAAGTATGGCAGGCTTCCAGCGCCACGGCTACCATCAGCTGATGACATTAAAGTCTGGCCAACGGCCGAGTTATTGCGTCTCGCTGTGCTCTTGTCGATGCCTGTGGTGCATGCCCGATGCCCGGCACAAGCCTCCTCCCTCTCCACCCGCGCTGCGCTGTCAAAGGTTATCACTATCACCATCACACTCTCATCAATGCAGCTTTGGCGTTGTAAATACGCCACTGAGTAATTCTGGTCGAAGCGCCCTAAAGCCCAAATAACCTGCTAACACCACTGAGTATTTCCAGTTGCAGTGTGCTTGGAGCACCACCATCAGCCACCGCCTCCCACTCGAGCCTGTTTTCTCTCGACCTGTTGCATCCGCAGGTACCAGCCAGCATTGGTTGGCTGGCGAGCACATCACCTTCGTATGTCCGCGCGCGCCACCGGCCTGTACATCTGGCGCAGTTTGGCACTCTCCGTCGCTGTTTCGTCTGTGATAAAGAGGCCCAAGACAAAACCATAGCATTGCGTATCGCACGAATAATCACAAAGTTCACACTTGGTCAGCCGGTGCTCCTCCAAGGCAGGTCAAGTATATTCAATTCCATTAATGCATGCTGGTGGTAGCTGCAACTAGAAGCCCGCACATCGGATATGATTGAAATACAGCCGTACAGTCACCTGTTGTTCACATAAACACATTGTAGCTATATTTTCACTTTGCAAAGTCTGTGATTCACAACTGGTACCACTTCCATTCCGTTGTCGACACCAAGCGTAATGTTATCCATCATCCCAGGTCAGACAACATCACTGGTCTCATTTAGCCTTGAGAATGTCAACTTGGTTGATTCGCTCTGAAGATGTCTAGTAGCATTAACTATCGATCACCTGGACACATGAACTGGAATTAAGTAGGCTAAAACACATGATCACGGTAAAAATTAGTGAAACACAATTGCCATGGGACGAGTAGTCTAGGGGTAAGTTGCCCGTCTCATATTCGAAAGGTTGTGGGTTCGAGTCTCACCTGTCGCTACTCTTCGCCCGCGACCAATCGGCGTGAGAAATTGGTGACGCTATATGACTCAACGGTCGATGTGTCGTAAAACCAATAACCAGCCAAACATATTTGCAAACTCGGGAGTTGAGAAGACTTGACCGATCTTCTACTAAGATGATGTTCTACAGAGGCTGTGCGATCAGCTGTTCCACCTGATGATCTGCTACCGCCTTCAGTTATGTCCGCGACTGCGAGAAAGCCACCCGAAGTGGCACCCACTTATTGGCTGGCGAAGGTTAGCACAGTGAACTTTCCCACCAGCCGATTGTTTATATGTACAATCCCGACCGCATGAGGCTGGAGCCAAGGGCTTGGGGCACAACCCACCTCGCAACAAAAAAAGCACTAGATTAAAAAAAAATTGGAATATACTAAACGATGCATTTTGAGCGCGTTTTACGCGCAGAAAGTGGTATACACGGGGTTTGGCCCCTTCAAGAACATCCTTGCTGCGCCGCTGGCCTCGACGCCAGTTTCCAATGCGATTGAGAGCGCTGACCAGCGCACGATCCGGCGGTTCAGCCGTCCGCCAGGGAGCCGTGTCGTCTGACATCGCCATGCGCACCGCTCACACTGGCCACGTGTTCCAGCTGCCACCGACTCGGCCGTGCCGTGCGCCATGATGCTTCACCTGGCGACGCTGCTCACCCGCGACTACCTCGACCCGATGAAGGTCAGTACGCCGCTGGCGCCCGTCGACCCACTCTCGTCCGTACCCACTCTCACACTCTCACCCGTCGACACGTGACGTTCGGCACGAGCACCTGGCGAGACTAAGTCCGTACCCACTCTTACACTCTCGCCCGTTAGCACGTGACGTCAGGCACGAGCACCTGGCGAGACTAAGTCCGTACCCACTCTCACACTCTCGCCCGTTAGCACGTGACGTCCGGCACGAGCACCTGGCGAGACTAAGTCCGTACCCACTCTCACACTCTCGCCCGTTAGCACGTGACGTCAGGCACGAGCACCTGGCGAGACTAAGTCCGTACCCACTCTCACACTCTCGCCCGTTAGCACGTGACATCAGGCACGAGCACCTGGCGAGACTAAGTCCGTACCCACTCTCACACTCTCGCCCGTTAGCACGTGACATCAGGCACGAGCACCTGGCGAGACTAAGTTACCACGCGCACAGCCCGGCGAGACTAAGTCCGTACCCACTCCCCCGTCCGTCATCAGGCACGAGCACCTGACAGACTAAGTCCGTACCCACTCTCACACTCTCGCCCGTTAGCACGTGACGTCAGGCACGAGCACCTGGCGAGACTAAGTCCGTACCCACTCTCACCCGTCGGCACGTGTCATCAGGCACGAGCACCTGACGAGACTAAGTCCGTACCCACTCTCACACTCTCGCCCGTTAGCACGTGACGTCAGGCACGAGCACCTGGCGAGACTAAGTCCGTACCCACTCTCACCCGTCGGCACGTGTCATCAGGCACGAGCACCTGGCGAGACTAAGTCCGTACCCACTCTCACCCGTCGGCACGTGTCATCAGGCACGAGCACCTGGCGAGACTAAGTCCGTACCCACTCTCCCCCGTCGGTAATGGTGGTAATGGTGGTTATTGGTTCTACCAGCGGACCGTCGAGTCCCAAGGCGTTGCAAACCTATCACGCCGATTGGCCGTGGGCGAAAAGTAGCGTCACTCGGACTCACGACCTTTCAGTTGGGCGGCGGGCGCCTTACCTCTGGGCTACTCGCCCCTTACCTGTCGTGCTTCGATTGATTTGCACCGTGCCTGTCGCCTCCCCGGCGCTTGCCACGGCGAATCTGAAGCCTTTGATGGCGAAGTAATTACGTCCGTCCATAGCGCAGGCGCAAGCGGAGATCCAGTTGAGTGAATTGGCCATTCGGTAACTAGTCGGGCGGAGAGTAATCGGTAATGAGCACGGCATGCGGGTAGACCGTCGGATCAATAGCAGTGCCTTTCGGAACCACTGACACGCTAGCTCCTACTCCAATGCATTCCAGGAGGGCATCGGCAGACCAGTTGCAGTGGCTAGCCCGGAGGCAAGGGACAGTGTCGGACCCCCTAGAGCGTCGGAGAGGGCCCTCGGGGCGTTGGTGCAGGGGGCTCGTAGGGGTCCACTGGGCCGATGTGAAGGGACCCTGAACCGACGAAAGTGGTCCCGGGCTGACTGAAAGGGTTCCGAGCCGATGAAGGGGGCCTCGACTCAACGGGAGAGTGATCTTAAGGAGATGTTGAGGGTCCTTGGTTGGGCTTGGTTGGGCTAACATGAATGGCTTCTAGATCGATGGAGGGGGCCTCAGATAGTTTGAAGGCCACCCGGACTGACGGAGATGGTCCTGAGCCAATATGAAGGGTCCTGACCTGATGGACGGAGCCCAAGCGTTTGAAAAGAGGCCCCCGGATTGCCGGAAAAGGGCCTGGGTCGTGAGTGGGCCTCTGAGACGACCGGAGGGAGAGTGCCTCGGGACGTCAGAAAGGGTCCTTAGGTGGACGAATGGGCCCAAGCCTTACAAGTACGCTTGGCCTGATGGAGGGGCCCAAGCTGTTGAAAGAGGGCCTCCGACTTGACAGAGGATGTCCTGGTTTGCTAAGGAGCACCCCTCCTCCGACGGAGAGGTCCATGGGCCGTCATAGAGGGCTATCGATAAAGTTACCGAACTCCGAGAAGTTTGGGAAAAGTGAGGAGGGCCTCGGTAGGTAGGCGGCCCTCTTCAGATGTTCGCCCCACCCCATCCCTCTAGACCAAATCCTGGCCTCACTACTGCGGCAGACATGGTCAGCATCCAACACTCGAGAGCACACTGTTGCTCAGCGCTGCTTTATTAGAACAGCTCGGTCTTCGAGCGCCTGATAGCTTCCCGATTTACGGCCAGTAGGTGCCGGATCACCTACTGGCGACTTCTCACCCCACAGTTCTGCTTGAGCGCGCGTGCGGCGTGTGTCCAGAGCTGGTGGCGCGCGCAGTACCCACTGATGGCGCCTTCTCGTGACCAGATGCCACGCGACACGCTCATTTGCTCCCGAACAGGTGGGCACGCGCCACTGTGCCGGGCCCATTACGCCGTCTAATCAGTTCCCAGAGCGCCGTCGGCCGGTTTGTAACGCGGCGCGTTGCTGTGTGACGGCACTCGAGGGGAGGAGAGTGGAAATGTGGGGGGGGTCTGACCATGTCGACTGTGTGCCACACATCGACCTACCAACCATTCGAGGCAAACGTGTGGTATCCGCGATACCGAGACTGCTTCCCTAAGCCGCTGATCATAATTTTCAGTTGCCTTCCTGAACCCCACACCACACGATTCGATTTCGATATCACTGCCATGCAATTTCTGGTTCCATATTAATTAAATCGGCTTCCGCTGGCTGCTATTGGCAGCGTCACCACTACCACCGGCTGCTGGTGGCTGTCGAGCCACCTCCACCAAGAGGAAGGCTGCAATTTGAGTGAGGGCCTTATGTTACCTACATGCCTGACACCTGCATAAGCTACTCGCGCACCCAATCACGTTCCATCATGGCGTTAATCCTATTGGAGGGGTGCCGCTGCCCACTCCAATAAGAGGGCTGTCGTCCTCCGCTCAGGATGCTGGATCCGTGACTGAGCGTCATCTCCGAGCTCAGTCACGCTACTTCCCACGGCTACGCGGACTCGTGAGCCCCTAGCGACGCAGCAGGTGATGCTTATCTCCTACAGCAAGCAACGTCCAATCCCAGTCGGGAAACAGCTGCATTTCCCTCCCGAGAATGCTGTGGTTTCAGGGTTTCTGTGGGACGAAGATATGCGCCGCAGCAGATGCCTCGTAAATGCCGAGGGAACAACACCGTCCCGGATTTCATCCATAATTGGCGCTGATAGCGTTCTCAGAACATGCCTCAGCTCGCTTTCATCGTGTAGACTGTAATCACGGAATAACCGCTCCATTGATTTAATCGCAAATCTCCTGCCGTTCAGCTTCTCAGTTAATCAGAGACATTACAAGCTGGAGGTCTCTGGGCATGGTGAGCCCACCCGCTCTGTCGCAGCGGGCAGAGTGGTGGGGTACAGCGGGCAGAGTGGTGCAGCGGGCAGAGGGGTGCAGCGGGTAGAGGGGTGCAGCGGGTAGAGGGGTGCAGCGGGTAGAGGGGTGCAGCGGGTAGAGGGGTGCAGCGGGTAGAGGGGTGCAGCGGGCAAAGGGCGTATTGGGCAGAGGGGCGCAGCGGGCAAAGCGGTGCAGCGGGCAGAGGAATGCAGTGGGAAGGGAGTGCAGCTGGCAGAGCGATGCGGTGGACAGAGGGGTGCAGTGGGCAGAAGGGTGAAGGGCCTTCGCTGTCTTTTGCCCCTCCGTCCGTATGCATCGCATACATGGTTTGCGTCATGAGTTGCATCACGTCGAACCATACCCGGGATTTGTTGCTTTCATCTATTTTATGGAGATAAATTCTCATGAATTGTAACTATATTTTTCCCGCACACACTAGTGAGCACCCGGGCGCGCTTGTCGCGGGCGCATGGTTTAGAGTTCTTGAATGGCATCAGGAACCTACCTGTTTTATTTCTTTACTGGATATCCCCTGATGTCGGCATTAGCATTGCGTCTGACGCCTAACGAAATGTTCCGCTGTTTTCACTTCGTTGAATTTTCACTTTTAGTGTGGTTGCAATACTATGCCCCACACCAACTACGCAATATGCATAAAATCTGAATACATTTAGCATAACTTTAACTAACTTTGGGAACACCAGTCATATTTCTGAACGAATTGATTGACGACTCTCAAAGCATCCAAGAGCCTGCCACTAAGCCTCGCCGTGTATGCTTCTGGGTTGATAGTACCACACTAAAGGCTGAATGTCGGGCACGATCTCATTCAGTCTACAAGGGCCCATCCAGTGAAGTCTGTAAATGGAAGATACCATAACCCCGGTAAAAAGGCTCACTCCAACCATCACCACATCCTAAAGAAACCACCCGTCAACACACCTATCAATTCCTTTCTACCCTAGCTATCCAGCCGTATTTTCCTGATCCCCCTCAACACATGTGGATTGAATGCCCTATTAACAACTTTCGAACCGCTAAATAACTATTGGCAGTTTAGGCGCCCTTGACCCCAAACAACTTTCAAACCGCATCCATGCCCGCTTAAAGGGGTCTGTACCGTGCACACCCACCTAGCACAAATCTCACCTCATCCATCACAAATCGGAACCCAAAACAAGATTTTCCTGTCTAAAAAATAATTGTTCATCCTACTTCTAAATACGTTCAATGAGAATCACCCCAGAACATCAACAGGCGGTCTATTCCACTGATCAACAACCCCTTGACTGAAGACCTGTTGTCGCTTAACTGTCCTACACCTCAACTTGTCTAACCTGAATTGATTACCCCTATGTGATAATCTAAGCTGAAGAGTGTCATTGAAATTGACCTGATCTAGTCCCTTAACAATTTTGTGCATTTCAATCATGTCCTCTTAATTTCCTACACTTGAGTGAGTACATATTTGATCCCACATGAGCCATTCTCCATAATTCCACTGATGAGTCTGGTTGCTTTGTGCTGCAGTCTTTCTAGCATATATATGTAATATATTATATATATATATATATATATATATATATATATATATGTATATATCTCTCTTTTTTAGGTACGGGCTCCATGCTTG
Organism: Imbricaverruca yamaguchii; assembly: GCA_034440575.1. Taxonomy (NCBI): domain Eukaryota; kingdom Metazoa; phylum Arthropoda; class Thecostraca; family Neoverrucidae; genus Imbricaverruca; species Imbricaverruca yamaguchii. The sequence continues at coordinate 590,181 of JAOTOL010001607.1, read as the reverse complement.
TAAAGAATATTCCAAGTGGAGTCAATTCTTTGCTCTCTCTGTCAATTCTCTGTCAATTCTTTCTTTCCAAGTGGGGTCAGGTCAAAGTACAATTCTTCATGATTTCCTTGCTCTTATATCTCACACTTCTATTGAGTCTCAGCATTCTGAGTGCCCTGTTCCTAGCTAAGATATATTGTTTTCTGCTTTAAGGTCTTTTGAAACCAACACTCTTTTCTCTTCAAGAACATCCAGTTCCCCCTCCCATTGTATATCTGAAAGTCTCACCTCCAGACCCCAGATGCATAGCCTTATACTTATCATAGTTGAAAGACATCTGCCATTGATCAGCCCACTGTTTAGGTCCTCCAAGTCTAGTTCAATACTACCAGAGTGATCACTACTGCTTGCCACTCCTACCAGCTTCATGTCATCAGCAATATGTTAAACGGCATGTGCCGTACAAGACGGTTACATTCCATTCAGTTACATTCGCTACGTGTAATCATGCCCTTAGCAGTTGAGTGTACACCCGGAGTTAGGTACGTTTTTCCCGCCGTAAGTTTTTAATCCCGTGGGCCTAGCATACCAATTATTACTCATATTTGCTCCCGTGCAATGGTTGTCAACATTGTGTTGTTTATGTCGCTACGTCCCCTGGAAAAGCGATCTGAATAGATGGGACGCGTGCGGCGGAACTCGTGGTCGGCAAGTCAATGCGCTCGGAAGCCATGCCAGTCCCCTCAGCCATCCCGGGAGATGTCACTTATTTTACCGCTTAATTGGAACAATATGAGGGCCACCCGTTGCGAATAGAAACACTAGTGCTGTGTTTTCGGCGAGTTGATTGGGGCAATTGGTACTGACCAAAAGCTTTGTGTTTCAGGCGTCTGACTGTGAGCAGGAGGTGCCGTTGTCCTATGGGACGAAACAATATTCACCATGGGCTGTGGTGGATGCAGATAGTAGTTACTACACATGACATGCAGTATGAAACTGTTCTTCAGTTGTGGTCGCTCTTTGGGATACATACATGTATACATACATACATACGTACATACATACATACATACATAAGCATATACACGCACACATGCACACGCACTCACGCACACACACACACACACACACACACACACACACACACACACACACACACACACACACACACACACACACACACACACACACACACACACACACACACACACACACACACACACACACACACACACACAGACACAACACAACACACACAACACAACACAACACCACATATATTATATATAATATATAATATATAATATATATATATAATATATATAATATATATATATATATATATATATATATATATAATATATAATATATGATATATAATATATATATATATATATATATATATATATATATATATATATATATATTTATAATATATATATATAATATATATATATAATATATTTATTATTATTATTACACACTTTATTGTCATGCGTACTAGGTTGAAGATACTAGACCGCAATAGTATTGTTCGCGTGATAATGGATGATATTGAGCGCTGACTACCTGCAGGGATAAACGGATTTATATTACTAAAAAAAAACTAAGAGCAACGCTTTTTTACGACCGGCTGAATAACCCCGTTGTTTCGAGCCACGTGTATTATGCAGCGCCTGTCGTGTCCACCACACAGGTCAGGAAACACTCCCGGTTTCTAAAGCCTACGTGACGTCACCCACATCGCGCCAAAGATACATCTCCTCATCCCTAAAACACTCACGATCAGCCGAGTATTGTCTACTGTTCACTCTTGGCTGGCCGCCTAATGACTTGGCCTCTGCGCGTAATGACCACTGGTCATTGACCAGCCCGCTGTCGAGGCGCTGTGATGTAATGACTCGGCCGCTGCATGTAATGACCAGCCCGCTGTCGAGGCGCTGTGGTGTAATGACTCGGCCGCTGCATGTAATGACCAGCCCGCTGTCGAGGCGCTGTGATGTAATGACTCGGCCGCTGCATGTAATGACCAGCCCGCTGTCGAGGCGCTGTGATGTAATGACTCGGCCGCTGAATGTAAAGACCAGCCTGCTGTCGAGAAGCTGTGGTGTAATGACTCGGCCGCTGCGCGTAATGACAGCCCTCTGTCGAGAAGCTGTGGTGTAATGACTCGGCTGCTGCGCGTAATGACCAGCCCGCTGTCGAGGAGCTGTGTTGTAATGACTCGGCCGTGGTAGCTCAATTGGTAGAGCGTCGAACTCTTGATCGCAAGATTGTGGATTCGAATCTCACTGTTGTGGGTGTGTGTTGTTGGGGCCGGGCGGTGGTTTTTGGCCCCCCGGGCGCGCGACCCCCTTTCCGTGTGTGCGCCCTGGCAGGGCCCAGTCGCGTCAGGGCAAGGCCAGAGGCAGCAGCCAGCGTGTGTGTCGAGCCGTACACAATATAGAGACCGTGATAGAGCAGTGCATCTCAAGAGACAGTGAGGACTGAGCGTGCACCACGACATGGCGCGTCGGTAATATGGATCCGGACGCTCTCACCGAAACCCTCTCCCGCCTGACGGATCTGCTTACGAGCAAGCCACAGCATCCGCCAGGAGAGAGGAACGGCTTCTGGCGCTGGCCGAATCGGCCGCCCAGACCAGACCGCAGCACAGCACGCTGACCGACTCCGCTGCCGACCGCACCGATGCCGCCGGTGCTGACCCTGGTTCAGCCACCCGCGGCACGAGACGGCTGGGTGCGACAGCCACGCCTGCCCCCAGGCTGATGGAAGGTGCCAGCCTGCGCGAGTTCGCCTCTTGGCGGGACAAATTCGAGGGGTACGCCATTCTCACCGGTCTGTATGACCTCCCGCCGGCGAGTCAAACCGCCGCCCTCGTCGCCCTGCTCGACGACCAGTGGACGCGAACCCTCCGTCACGGCCTGGATATTGACGTCTCCACGTCCGATATCCAGACCATCATCCGAGGTATGGAGCGCCATCTGCGTCGGCAGCGTAACGTGATCCTGGATCGGCGAGAGTTCTTCCGCCGTCAGCAAGCGGACGGTGAGACATTCGATGAGTTTTTCATGGCTTTGCGCGAAATCGCCCAGTTTTGCGACTTCTGTCCGCATTGCACGGACTCACAGCTTCGCGACCGCATCGTCACTGGGATCCGGGATGAGGACACCCTGCGTGCGCTTCTGAGCGAAAGTGATCTCACCCTGCAGTCAGCAGTCCACATCTGCCGTGCGCAAGAAAACGCCCGTCAGAACTCGGCTGCCATGACAAACGGCCACGTCCAACCTGTGTCCGCATATCGTCGGAACAGGACTGCCCGTGCCCGTCAGTCAGACTCCAGCCGCCCAGGCACTCGTCGCAGGGATCCCAGCGGCTCAAACACCCGTCGGACAGACTCGCATCCGACGCTGGACAGGTGTCCCGCCTGCGGTCACTACCCGCACGCCGACGGGCAGCCATGCCCTGCCCGGACGGCCACGTGTCACCTGTGTCACCGTCGCGGCCATTTTCGGGCCAGGTGTCGTCAGCGTGGCGCGACATCTGGAACAGCCCCAACACAGCGCGACAGCTCCAGACAAAGAGACTCGGGCCAGTATCGTGCGAACGTGTCCGACATACGAGTTTACGGCCTGTCGTCCCGCCGCTCTCCCAGGATCCGGCTGTTTACGACCCACCATAATGGTGCCGGCTCAACGCTCTGGACACCCGACACCGGAGCGGAAACTTCCTGCATTGGTGTGGCACATGCTGCGGAAATGCACGTGGACATAAGTCGTTTGTCTCCGCCCGCGGACAAGCTGTATGCAGCTGGTGGCCATGAGCTCCAGTGTTTTGGGACTGTGCAATGTGACCTGACATTGGGTGCAATCACAGCGACAGTGACCGTGCATGTCATACAGGGCCTGGACAGCGCCCTGCTCTCCTGGCACGACTCCATCGCCCTCGGAATTCTGCCACCGGACTTCCCCAGTCAGGTGGCGAGCGTGGCCGCCGGTGGAACGGATACGGAAGCCGTGCAGCCTAGCGGCAGCACTGTCAGACGAGAGGGGCTGTCACCGCCGTTAGATGACAACACCTCTACGAGGACGCGAGAGGAGGCGCCGGCGCGACCCCCGCGCCGACGACAAGTCCGCACGAACCAGACACTGGTGCACAAGTCGGATGATCCAGTAACCTGCTCTGTTCGTGGCCCGCTCCCGACCTGGGACCCGGCTTTTGGGGAGCCTTCCCGGCAGCAACGAGCAGCTCACCTGGCGGAGCTCAAAGAAGCATTCCCACGCGTCTTCAGCACGGCCCCGCCTCTTCGTGAAATGACTGGTGGCCCGGCACGCATCGAGCTGATGGACGACGCCCGCCCACATGCTGTCACAGCAGCTCGGCCCATCCCCTTCGCGTGGCAGGATGATATCCGTCAGCAGTTGGACGAGCTTCTGGAGCAAGGTGTTATCGCTCCCGTGGATTATCCCACAGATTGGTGCCACCCCATCGTCCCAGTAGCGAAACACGCAGATCCTGCGGGCAGCCATGGTTCAGCAGTGCGTCTGACCGTCGACCTCACTCGCTTGAACAAGTACGTTCGGCGTGGCGCCCACCCGGTATGCACACCGCATGAAGCGGTCTCCACCATCGGTGTCGGGGCGCGTTACTTCACGAAGCTGGACGCCCGATCTGGTTACTTCCAGGTGCCACTAGACCGTCGTGACCAGGACCTCACCTGCTTCATTACCCCGTGGGGCCGGTTCCGCATGCTACGACTGCCTCAAGGTCTCTCCGCGAGCGGAGACGAATATAACCGGCGAGGTGACCAAGCCCTCTCCGGCATCAGTCGTACGTGCAAAATCGTTGACGACGTGCTGGCACACGACTGCCAGTATGCACCGCACCTGCAACACGTGATCCAGATCTTGGAGCGGTGTGACGCAGCCGGCATCACGCTGCACCCCGGTAAACTGGTGTTTGCCGAGCCGTCGGTTAGCTACTGTGGCTACGATGTGACTGCCGACGGCTACACAGTCGACCAGCGGAAGGTAAAGGCCATCGCTGAGTTCCCCACACCTGGCAATCTCACAGATCTGCGCAGTTTCATGGGACTCGTGAACCAACTGGGTGCCTTCTCGTCGGACACTGCACTGGCAGCCGAGCCGCTGCGTGACCTGCTGCGGCCCCAGAACATATGGGTATGGACCGAGGCTCACACTCAGGCCTTCGAGGCAGTGAAAAGGACGCTCGTGTCACCCCCAGTGCTCGCGTACTTTGACCCGCGACGGCCCACCGCCCTGCAGACAGACGCCTCTCGGTTGCACGGCCTTGGATACGCCCTTCTCCAACGTCACGACGAACAGTGGCGGCTGGTGCAATGCGGCTCACGATTCCTGTCGGCCACGGAATCACGTTACGCCGTCATCGAGCTGGAGCTCCTCGCTGTGACCTGGGCCGTACGCAAGTGCCACCTGTTTTTGGCAGGCCTCCCGTCATTCGACATTCTCACCGACCACCGCCCGCTGGTGCCCATCCTCAACCAGAAATCTCTGCCGGAGATCGACAATCCCCGACTGCGACGCCTCCGCATGAAGCTCCTGGCGTATAGCTTCACGACCATCTGGCAGTCTGGCAAGCATCACTGTATCCCAGATGCTCTCTCCAGAGCCCCCGTGGATGACCCCACACCAGACGACGAGGAAGCCGAAGATGACGTGACTCATCAGCTCCACAGTCTCGTCGTGCGCTCAGTGACCCAGCTGGATCCAGACGGAGCCCGGGTGTCTCCCATCGAGGATGCCACGCTGACCCGCGTCCGCGACGCCGCCCGCGCCGACGCCGAGTACATAGCGTTGTGCGAGGCCGTGACACACGGCTTCCCTGATCAGAGACGTGACCTGCCTGCTGCCCTGAGGCCATACTGGGGCGTGCGAGATCGCCTGGCCGTTGACGACGGAATCCTGGTATGTGGTCCCCGGCTGGTCATCCCCAGAAGCCTCAGAGCAGAGACTCTGCAGCGCCTGCACGACTCGCACCAAGGCATCGAACGCACACAGCGCCGCGCACGCCAGTCTGTATACTGGGCCGGCATCGACCGCGATGTTGCCGACACCGTTGGCTCCTGCCAGGTGTGCCGTGAACGGCTGCCTCGCCAGCAGCGAGAGCCACTGATGTCGGACCCCCCGCCGAGCCGAGTCTTCGAGTCTGTGTCTACAAATTTCTTCAGTCACGCAGGCAAGACCTACCTGGTGTACGTTGATCGGCTCTCCGGGTGGCCCGCAGTTGTGCACTGCGCCGGCGACGCCACCGCCCGGACTTTGATCCGGCACCTGCGGGAAATATTCGCCTCCACCGGTGTTCCCTGTGTGCTACGCAGCGACGGTGGCCCACAGTACACTGCTCATCTCACCAGAGACTTCCTGCGGCGCTGGGGCGTAACACATCACATGTCTACCCCGCACTACCCGCAGTCCAACGGCCACGCTGAGGCGGCCGTCAAACTAGTGAAGAGACTGGTGCAGAAAGTGACCGTAGCGGGGGACCTTGACTGTGATGCGTTCGCTCGTGGGCTGCTAGAGCTTCGCAACACCCCCGCGAGCGGACCACCGGTCACCCGCTCAAATCCTCTACGGCCGTCCTCTGCGCTCAGCGGTCCCCATGCACCACCGTGCCTTCGCACCTGAGTGGCAGCGATCCGCTGACGACTGTGACGCCCGCGCCGACTCACTCCGGCAAGCGGCCCGTGACCGCTATGATCGAGCGGCCATGCCACTGCCCAGCCTGCGCGTTGGGACCCACGTGTCCCTTCAGGACCCCTCGACCGGGTTATGGGACCGGCGAGGCACCGTTGTAGGTGTAGGCCGACGGCGTGACTTCCTAGTGAAGCTCCCCAGTGGCCGCATATATTGGCGCAATCGCCGTTTCCTGCGCCCATTCCGCCCGCTCGTGTCCGAGTACACACCGCCGTGTCCGTCCGCGCCGCCCAGTCAGGCCGCGCCGACCCACCCACCGCGCACTGTTCGTTTTGCGGACGAGTTGACCGCCCGAAGGTCACCGCCCCCACAGCCACCGACCAGTCCGGTTCCCCGTCGCAGCGGCAGACGCTCTCACCGCCCCGCTCGCCTCCAAATCGACCCCAGGCTTCCCTCTTACGAGTAGCCTTCACGCACTCGCCGGCACGATGTGCATGTTGTGAAGCATTGTGCTGTAGCCCGAGCTGTGGCGGCAGAGTGTTGTGAGTCGACACCAACCGTCTGCCGTCGTCGTCGACTCGGAGGGGAGGTGGAAATGTGTAGTAGTCGTTGGCATAGCCTGGAACCTGACCATGAACTTGGAGGGGAGGTGTTGTGCGTGTGTCGCATGTGCCGAGCGCGGGCCGTGGTTTATGGCACCACGGACGCGCGACCCACTTCCGACTGTGCGCCCTGGCAGGGCCCAGTCGCGTCAGGGCAAGGCCAGAGGCAGCAGCCAGCGTGTGTGTCGAGCCGTACACAATATAGAGACCGTGATAGAGCAGTGCATCTCAAGAGACAGTGAGGACTGAGCGTGCACCACCACACTCACAACCAACGACGTTTACCGAGTCCATCCGCAACCAATTCGCGTGAGAGGCTGGTGACGCTACGTAGCATAGCGATTGAATTCGTCGTCGAAAACCCAAGGTTCTTCTTGTAGCGAATACAAAGTCCTCATCCATTTCATCATTTAGCACATTCACTCGTGTGGGGGTCCCTTCTTCGAAGTTATATTCTATCCTTTGACCTGCACGTGACTTCACAGTAATTATTCCCACCACCACGTATCGTGCCCACCACACACAGGTCAGACAAACACTCGCGGTGCCCCAGGCCCAAATGACCTGGGGCACCGCGAGCATCCTCATCGCATCAAGGATATAACGCACCCTATGTAAATTATGCCGCTAAAAAGCGCGTCAGTGTGTTAAGCGAGATATATGGCACTTCCAAGACGTATTCACTTCGAATTCAAACTCGTGTACTAACTGTGAACTCAAGCCTGTGCAAAATTTCCCCTGAAATGGAAAGAACAAAAATTGGTGAAAGGGCGCGCTTCTTAAAGCCAGACATCATTTATAGCAATTATAAACAGACATAGTTTTCATCCTTTCTCAGAAAATTGATATTAAATTATTTGATTTAAAAGGAAATTGGTTCGGTGATCTGGAGAGATCAGACAGTTAGCATTTGACATGGAAACATTTTTTCCAACAAGATTAGCCAGCAAAAAACTCGTTAATTTCTATTAGCGTGTGCAGCAAAAGCCAGCTACAACTGACCTTTGTCGCGTAGACGATCACGGTCACCCACCGACTACCTTTGCTGTCACGGAAGCTTCCCGCCCACGCAGTGCTGGAAATACTCGCTGGAACTCTGCCTCATTATCATACTAATATGTCAGTTTTGATGGTAGCTTCGACGTCGTCTGACACGTGTGCGCCGATTGCTTTTCGCGAGCGCTTCTGGTATGATTCTTGCGAATTTTGTCCTCGTTCGCTTATAGGAAGCCACTCGACGCCACGCATTCTATCACAAAGGTCACGATTCTCTCTGGGCAGAGCCACCAGAGGTAGAGAAAGAGAAAGGAGAGAGCTGGGAAAGGAGAAACAGACGCCGCACGCTCCGCCCATGCCGTCCGCCCCCTTGTGGCCGACGCACATTTGTTCTGCCTGCGGCGTACACCCGTTGTTTACTGCCCAGAGGCGGATGCAGGAGCCACGCGCTCTCCCACCTGGTGCGTCCCCGACGGCCGACGCACATTTGTTCTGGCTGCGGCGTACACCCGCCGCTTACTGCTCAGGGGTGAATCGTGAATCGCGGGCATCGTGGGTAATCGAACCCCGTACCTCTGGCTTGCTAGATACTCAGCGTAACCACTGAGTTACCGACACCCAAAGTTTGTGTGGATGAGGGAAAGCACGCCTGACGATTGTTCTTCACAAACGTGCAAAGCAACTCATCTGGTTCTACATGTTTTCCTGGGTGAGTTCCGCGGGTCCCTCATTTCTGTCTACTATTCTTCTTGCTCCTTTTCGGGAGCAGAGGGCAGCACATTCAGAGACCTTCGCCGGTGCTCTGCCATAAGGCCAGACCTCCAGACCGCCCCAGGGGTCAAAGCACCGACCCAGTAGCCCACCTGGACTCGCCACTACCTCACGTATCGCGTGTCGCCGCCAAATGAATCTGGCTGGGACTGGCCGTAATCCCGACACCACAACACGTCGGCGGTGTGGGAGGACGACTGACGATGCCCGGGCCCCTCTGACGTCACAGATCGGTGGTGTGGGAGGACGACTGACGCCACCCGAGCCCCTCTGACGTCACATGCTGGTGACGTGGGAGGACGACTGACGCCACCCGAGCCCCTCTGACGTCACAGGCTGGTGACGTGGGAGGACGACTGACGCCACCCGAGCCCCTCTGACGTCACAGGCTGGTGACGTGGGAGGACGACTGACGCCACCCGAGCCCCTCTGACGTCACAGGCTGGTGGCGTGGGATGACGACTGACGATGCCCGGGCCCCTCCGACGTCACAGGTCGGCGGCGTGGGAGGACGACTGACGATGCCCGAGCCCCTCTAACGTCACAGGCTGGTGGTGTGGGATGACGACTGACAATGCCCGGGCCCCTCTGACGTCACAGGTCGGCGGATGTCGGCCGGCGGCAGCGGTCGGGCGAAGTTCCCAGGGGGACGGGTGCGAGCGAGTCGTGAAACTCCCGAGGAAATGACAGCACTAACGCGTAACCATGGGTGTAATATCTGAGAATTGAGCAAGGACGAAACATAGATGAGAAGCGAGAGAAGAAATGAAAACAAGTGAAGACCAGAAGTGTGATGAGCATCTGAAAATATTTCTCACGGAGCACGGAAATTTCTCGCTCCGGCACATGCATATTTCAACATTGACCCATTTAGATCCCTCCATTTTGTACATGTTAAATTAATGAACATAGATGAGCCATCCCGATTACTTCAAGCTCGTCTCCTAACTCCGGATACATCTCGAGGTGTCTGAGGTTGGGAAGGAATGCCATCCACCGCGTCAACCGTGCTCGGTTCACTTTATTTTTTCTTCTCCTGAATGTTATGGGCATTTTCCTACGTCATCCTCATGCTTAATCTCTCAACTCCAGGTAGGAGAAAGAATGGTTTTTGAGCATGCTAATAGGATCTGTAACATGTATAACCAACAGTGCTGTAAACCCGTCTCGTGTCTCATTTATATCTCCTTGTGTAGTATTCACTCTGTGCAAACTATCCTTCTTCTGCAATGCATTCCCTTGTAACACCTTTCTGAAAGGTGAGGTGTCTGGCCGTCTGTTCGCCTATATGTGTCTCTATTTCTCTTGATCTATCTTTTCCTGACCTTTTGCCATTTCTCTCCATATCTCCTCTCTCCCCTCTCTCCTCTCTTCCTGACCTTTTGCCATTTCTCTCCATATCTCCTCTCTCCCCTCTCTCCTCTCTCCCTTCTATCTACCACTCTCTCTCCCCCTCCCCTTCTCTCCCTCCCTCTCCCTTTCTCTCCCCTTCTCTCCCTCCCTCTCCCCTTCTCTCCCTCCCTCTCCCTCCCTCTCCCTCCCTCCCCCTCCCTCCCTCTGTCCCTTTCCCCAGTTTTCCATCCCTCCAGCTGGTCAGGCGACGCCACCCGCCGGGCCGCCGCCACCTGTCTGACCTGACCCGGCCGCCGCAGGGCCGCTCCGACCTGACGCTGCAGCTCATGTTCCTGGACGGCGAGGAGGCGTTCGTGCACTGGTCGGACCGCGACTCGATCTACGGCGCGCGCAGGATGGCCACTGAGATGCAGAACTCCGTGTTCCAGCGGCAAGCCGGACCCACCACCGTTAGCGACCTCGACCGCATCGTAAGCGGCGGAGACGGCATCGGGAGGGACGGAGAGAGTCAGAGAAATTGATAGCTCTAAACACGCACGCACACACACACACACACACACACACACACACACACACACACACACACACACACACACACACACATACACATGCACAGGTTTATGTATAATACCATCTTTCCTCTCTTTCTTCTTTGATGCAGCCGGATGTCACATAAGTTGGATTAACGTAAACCTTTCTATGGTGTAACAAATCTCTCGCGGATGGCACAAGGCGAGACGGGATGTATCCGGCCAGGTACATCCCGTCCCACCTCAATCTCGCTGTGGGAACGCCCAGCTCACCACCCCTCCCCCACCCGCCACCATCCCGAGGAGACTCCTTCTCCGATCACCCCACACCTTCGGGACGACCCGCCTCTCAGGCGACCGCAGGCACTCTCCCGCCACGTAAGCGTAGAGTACCTTAGAGTACAGGCCGGGTGGTCGGGAAAGAGGTCTCTTCTTCGACCACCCCGCATCGTTGAGACAGCCCGCTCCCTCAGGAGGCTACACCATCTCCCCAACCCGGTGCGAGTGGGGACCTTGAGCCCCATCGTCACAAGAGGCGACCCCTTCTCCGACAACCCCGCAACGTCAGGATGACCCGCCCCCTCAGGTGCCTGCCTCCTCCCAAGCCACCTGCATCGTCAAGACAGCCCACTCACCCGGGAGGCTTGGCATCTTCGCCTGCTCATCCCGATCTTCAACGCGGCCCGAGCGGTGCCCAGAGCCCCATCATCACAGGAGTCGACATTCTGCTCTGAGCCGGACGAGCCCACCACACCATTACCGCCTCACGTGCGGCTGCGAGGGCGTGATCACTGTCGGCATCACTGATGCAAACGCCCACCACTAGGATTCGTGCTCCAATGGAATACGAGACCTCTCACATCCCATCGGGTAGGATTCAGGAAGTACATCATCAAATATGAACCGTTTATAGCCGCCACTGGGGTGAAGAGACGACGACCTTCGTAATTTAGACATAACTGACTGCATCCCGTACACCCATAGCCGAAATTCGACTGAACATTCACACATAGCCGAGGTTTACGATGAATAACTCAATTAACGTCCGTATTTTGTAAGGTACAAAATAGCAAAACCCACTGAATTTGCATTACAATGTGCCTTCAATGTCTAAATCCAATCTAGATTACTACGCTGGTCATTCAGTGGTTCTTGATGTCATGTCCTTCAGAAATGGATTTTTGTTCCGGGCATTTTGAATAGTTAAGAAATTGCTTCAATATATGTCACTAACAAAATTACGCACGTAGGAGAAATGTCAACATAGCCATATGTACACACTCATCGGATTAAAAAAGTCGCTAGTTGAGGGGAGCAGTGGTGTCCACGGTGTCACAGACCTTCACCTTCGAATCCTGTATTCTCACTGTCGCATCACACGACACGCCGCTGAGCCACCCCCGTCGGCCCGGGTCACGTGACCGGGTCACTTGACCCGGTCACGTGGCCCAGCGCATCAGCGCACGTGCCGAGGCAGCCCGGCGGCGGCCCAACAACAGACACCAAGGTCTGACACTCGGGCTTCTTACCACATTTTCCTTGAGAGCTGTTCCTTTAACTGAAAAATATGTTACGATGGGTGGGTCGGTGGCTGAGGTGCACTTCAAGTTCGAATAGGGGCACTTCGAGCTGATAAATTGCTTGAACAAAATGGGTAGAGCAAGGAAACAGAATGAATGAGTGGGGATGAGGAGAATGAGTGGTGGCGGAAGAGAGAAACTGTATTCACGCATGGTTGAGATGCTCCAATGCTTGGATGCTGCTATTCGCATGTGTACTGTATAGATACCGGTGTTAATTCAAACGCAATGGTGTGCCTTGGCTTCAATAGACTCCGTAGCATAGTTCAGGTCAGACTTTCACCAATATTATTCACACTTTCACCAACTTAACAACAACCTCAGACTTTCACCAACGCCGGCACGCGTAACAAAGTATATTTCGCAGTGTTTCCTTAATCAAATGATCCTACCAGTGGGTGTGGCACAGTATTGCAAAGCCATAACGTATGTTGCCTAATTTGCTCTGGAAATTGAATGATGAAAGATTGCCGTTGCAAATCGGATCATTTTTTGCGACCATGATTCCGCGATCGTGAGGTGTCACATAATAGCTCCTCCTTCTATAGTAGGGCCGCAGTTCGTATCTTTCACCATCTCGACGCTCCTCTCTCGATGGCTGCCTCACGGACCGATCTTGAATTGACGAAGCTCATTAAGCATGTCTGGCAGTAAGGTGTGACGCCCAGTAGTTCCCTATTCTGGCTGGGGTAGCTCGTCCAACGGCAAGCGAATGCGAAGTCTTGACTGGTTTTTGCGCCCACTATGCCACCGTAATACCGCACCAAACAGTCCCAATAGTGAGTTTTTCAGTGTCTGTTTTCACGTTCTGATACGCACTCCTGACTTCGCCTCTTACTCTAGTGAAGGTAATTACCACAATCCTACGATGGCATGGTATCTAAGATGATGGTAGGCAGGCTCATGTTTCTAACATCAGCGAGGAACAAGGATAGCCTGGCCTTATTTATGGGGGTAACAGTATACGGGCTGTTGATCGTTAGATGTATTGGGCTCAGCTCATCCGGCTCAACCCAATGCATTGTTTGCCTCATTAGACCACGTGTAATTACTCTGGGTCGTTATGTGCTCTCTTGCATCTGATGTTTTTGCGCTTTCAGCAGACGTAGCATTCTCATCCATGGTCGTTAGAGTTCATCATTTGATGCATCGGGAAACAACCCAGTCATTTTAAGCTTTCCAGAAGATATCAATGAGGGAAATACGGAATAGATTAACCCGAAGCACAATGCACTTGTATGCCAAATATCGCAGGGTATTCTAGGTGGTCAATGGATAATTCTGAGCCACATGCAGTCCGATATACATAGTTAGAAGTCCCGTGCCGTTCTTGGTTACGAGTCCAACCAATCTGGTCACCCACTCGGCGTCATCAGTCCGCCGTACCTAGAGTCGTCCGACGAGACCTCATCAGGTCACGGGCCAGGTCATCTTATGATCTGATCGTAGCTATTTCATGGTCATGGTCAATCCACGGTGCCTAGAGCCGTCTGATGCGACCAGATCCCCCCATCAGGTCACTCACTGACCAGGTCATCTCATGCCCTGGTCAACTCGCGCTGCCCAGAGCTGTCTTACACAACCAGATGCCATCTCCAGGTCACTGACCAGGCCTCTGCATGTGCCGCAGGACCTGTTCGTGCTGCTGGACTTGCTGGGGGCAGCTAAGCCGACGATCTCCAACTACATCTCTGAGTCGAACTCCGAGTTCCGCCACCTGGTGGCCGTGGAGCGCAAGCTGCGGCGCGGCGGGCTACTGCTGGACACGCCCGACGTGTTCAAGTTCCGCCGGCACTGGGGCCTGTTCGGCCCGCCGCAGATCAGCGACGATCACCTGCCCTTCATGAGGCGGGGTGCGTGACCCGGTACCGCCGGCCAGCCAGGCCGCCCGACAGCCGCGCAGTGTTGCCCACACACGGTGAAGAACGAGACACCTCGAAACAATTATGGCTGATCTACTTCTGTGACGAAAATCGCGTCGCATAGTGTGAGACGCCAGTAAGCTGGATGTCAACTTCATAAATGAAGTCATGAAAATTGAATGCAATTTTGCTTGCATCAAGTTTATATTCCGTCTATCCTTTTCATTGTTTTCACTTCTGACGCTGGTTGCGGAAAACATATGTAGAAATCGTGGATATTAAGAACAACTTTTTTTACAAATTTATATTTGGAAATTTCACACAGTCACACCTCTGGTAATGTGAGGATGCTCACGTTTTCATTGGAGCTTACGGATACTTCAGCAACATTTTCTGTTAACTACTTTGTATGACGATGGTTAGAATCGACACAGTGACTATCACAATTGCCTGCGGCGTTTATGCACGTCGAAAAATGTCACTATGTCCTCTTTCCACCAGACGTTTTCGAAAACTGATTCGTACACTGCTCCGGCTCTGCCAAGCCTGTTATCGCCTCCTTCCCGGCGTCAACGCCTCTGTTGTCCACGGGCATCAACACTGGCGCCCTTATCTCTCTCGAAACTGCCACCAGGCCGGATAGTATTGAGCTATGTACGGATGGGGAGTACGGATACGAATCACCAGCAGTCCACAGAGACGCAATACTTTTTCTTCAGCACAAAATGATAAATCTACCTTACACTTGACCGTTGACACAAAGTGATCCTCATGTTTGTCATAGGTACCTACCTACCGCGCGAGATGCAATGTGTAGGTAATAAAACCGGATTCGATATGGTCGGGTTGTGCTATTTCCTCTTTGTTGCTATTCAATACATACTAGTTTTTCCGAAGTATAATTGCGTCGCTACGCGTACAAAACCCATAAGTGACCTATCGGCACCCAGTGGCCTTGAAATTCGCGACGGTGTTAAGGGAAACTACACGATCTACATGAAAAAGCAGAAATGTTTTTCCTGGCAAAAACGTTTTCCAGACATATTTCTGTAGTATGTCGTTGTTCTACCTCATGTAGCTTCCTAATGGAAGAGAGCTTTCACGCAATCCGTTGTACCCGAGAAACGTTAAATCGCAAAAAGTAATGAAGAGCGGGCGGCCATATCGGATATTTATAAAAAACACATTTTGTATTCTTTGTTTGGTCAGCGAAATCATGCGAACTTTTATTGTGTCCATACAAGGGCATTACGGATGGTGGATTTTAGACCTGTTCTCTTTGAGAACTTAGACTTTCAACCGGTCATCGGCAGGCGAGATGAGCCCTATACTAGCACTGCCAGGCGAAACAAACTAGCCTATTGCATTCAGTTGGATATGTCTCAGCCTTGCGATGGTTTGTGTGCAAATTCAAGAGTGATTCAGTCGTTAATAAAAGAGTTGCCTCCGATATGGGGTGTGGTCAGTGGATATCCTATTTCTTTCTAGTCCTAGGCGCACGGCCGAATTGCTCCCGCTGGATCTGCCGTTGGGTGCGAACATTAAACGGTACTCGTGCGTTTCGGGAACAAACGAGCACCTGTCACGAATGACTATGTGGACCTCTCGTGTATTTATCAGACTCGCGTGCTCAATTCGGCGACTACGATCTGAACCAAGAGGTCATTTCTAAGCTCCTCTGTCGAATGGCGAATTCATTACAAGGCGTGGCAATCCACTAGTCGCTATGGACATCCATTGGACGGAGTGGCAATCCAGTACACGGTGCAACAGCCCATTACGCAGTGAAACCTGTCACATTGGAGCCTGCAGCACTGTGTCGTGTCGCATCCGATATGGTCTATTGTGGATGTGGAAACGTGTCTTCTCGTTGTGTCGCATCGGAACCGCGTTAGCTCACTTGGTTAGATAGCGCGGCTTCTGGGCCGGTGTGTAGTCTTGAATGCTTCGAACGAATTTGTGAATGATGATTGCCGCTGCATGCTGCTGTAGCAAGGGTGCACAGTATCGAATAGCTGTAGCCTCGGTACGCACTGATCTACATCTACAGCAGGTATGCCACTTTAAATCGCTTGGTCCATCGATTTCGCTTTTCCATTGTCATTCTCGGCGACTGATATCCACCCGCGTTCCATTTCAGGCGTTCGCGTTTTGCACGTGATTCCCAGTCCGTTTCCGTCCACGTGGCACAAAAACTCGGACAACGAGTCGTCCATTCACTGGCCGACGGTGACCAACCTGAACCGCATGCTGCGGGTGTTCGTGGCCGAGTACCTGAGGACGCCCAGCTACGCCCAGTCGAGAGCGCGCCCGCGCCCAGCTGTGTGAGCGGCCGGTGAGTGTGGCGACTGCCGGACACAAAGCTGCCCAGTTGTCTGTGCTCCCAGCAACATCTCTGTGCATGCGTGCATACCCACACCATGAACTCCGGTACTGCATCCGGTGTGTAGTCTTAGCAGTGGTGCCATCCGCTTATGTATCTTGCTGCCGAACTAATGTCTTGCACTGGTTCGGCATGGCTTATGTTAGGCTTGTGCCATAGTTTATGTTAGGTATGATTGCGGCTGTGCATATAGCTGGAAAGAAGTTGCCATGCTATGATATTGTGAGTTGTAGGTTTTACGTAATATAGATGTACCTAATCAACTGAATACTACCACCACTAATAATAATAATAATGATATTAATAATGATAACAAAAAGAATAATAGTAATAATAATAATAGTGAAAATAATACTCAAAATAATAGTAGCATTATAATTAAAATATTGTTAAACATCATCGTTGTCATTAATATCACCCTCATCACTATCATCATCATCATTTTTATCATCACTCGTCGTTGTCATCATCATCGCAAGCATAATAACTATGTTCATGATGCTCCCAGAAACACTAGCATTACTATTCAATATAAATGCAATAATTGTAACCGACAAACATACCAATCGTTCTGATTATCATTGTCCATCATCAAAGTGATATTAAAATAACACACCATATTATTATCAACGGTACTGACCGTGACGAAGGTAGCATCTGAATAGCTTGTACATGTTTGCGGTTTACTGTGCCATGCATCGACTTTTCATATCTACTGATGTTAAGAAAAGTGTTACTACCTTCTTCAATATTATCTCTGCATTCATGTCCATGTTCTTAAGCTAGTATGTTAATAATTTCGTACATACTAAGCGCAACGTACCTTTTATTAACAGGAAGTCACCAATGTTTCTATCATGCTGCCATGCATCGCACGCCATGTAGTGCACTTGCCACATTTGTGGTACGCTTCGACGAAATTAGATGAAGCTTGCGCGATTACGCAATAACTTATTGAACGACACGCTGATCAGGGCAGATCTGACATGGAACCGATGTTCCATAATTGGATAACCATTTTATGCCGACTTCATTTGAGTGGAAGTGAGCTGCCGTATTGTTCGTCCCTCGTCAATCGCTTTATCGTAGACCAAGCAGAGCTGACACGACGAGTGGCTGCCAGCTGCCAGTCGGGGTCCGGCCCCCGATGAACAATCCCCATCTGAATGAATTAATGCTGCCCTCGAAGAACCTGTGGTGTCTAGCTAATGTGCAAGCAGTTGCGATAAATGCTCTACTGTCAGGTGTACTATTCTTTGAGCAAAAAACAGATAGATAACGACTGATTTCAGAGGGTGCAGATTTAAACAACACACAGTTCTTGCTGTCGCTCCAGTTATTGACTGGAGACGAGACATCTCCTGAGATGATGCTCTGATTAAATATATGTAGCTGCCCACAACTGACTGTTCCCCGTTTCCAGCCTTGAGTGAACCACGCCGCTGCGATTGGCCGGGGAGAAAACACTCCGCGTACCATCACACGGGACACTGGACATCGACCAGAAGAATGGCGAAGTCAACAAACACTATTTCGAAAAGACCGTAGCATTAGTTCACGTTTGTGTTCTTTATGTTTGGCTATTTCCTCGCTGATTTGGACTTCCTGTGGCTGGCCTGCGTGAGATCTTGTTTGGGTGTTACGATGTTATTTATATACTTTATCGTGATTATTGGCCTTTCCATTGACTTGAACTGATACACTTCGAGCCTGACCGTTGTATCTGTCACGGGAACGTCGGACAGTTGTTACGGGTTTGAGTGAGATCTGCTGTCTATGTGTTTGTCAATACACCGAATGGCAGGTTCTAGTCATTATTGCATATTCGACCGGACTTTCGGCGTGTTCTTCATGTTGAGGACGGCCATTCATGTGACTTTGATGTCACTGATGTGAAATACTGATAGACGAATATCTTAAAGTGAATGCATCTTGTGGCACACTGAAGTGCCTTGAATTCGCACACAAACCATCGCAAGGCTGAGACATATCTGACTGAATCACTCTTGTAGGCTAGTTCGTTTCTCCTGGCAGGGATAGTATAGGGTTCATCTCGCTTGTCGACGACTGGTTGAAAGTCCAAGTTCTCAAATCGAATAGTTTTAAAATCCACCATCCGTAATGCCCTCGTGTGTACCGGGTTGATAATCAAGCAATACGGCGACAACCTGTACAATAATTTCGACAGCAATATCACTGGCATGTGCCGCTTCCAAATCCTTACCTGCAAGTTTCTAGGTACCCTTGACGGACAACCGTCGCAATGTCCACTCATTCCCCAGGGCTACATGTTACCGCGCCGACTGTCCAGACCCAACTACATGGCCAGTCGTGCACCGCTCGGCCACTCCTGGCACGGATCAACCATGTGCCGGAACTGGGAGGAATGGGCTCGGTCGACCACACCGACCAGCCCCGTGTCCTACATGTGTAATGGCGATATGGTGCAATGGTGACATGGCGCGATGTCTTCACTGCCCCATAATAACAGCAACCGCCGACCGACCGTCGTCGCGCCGGCACCGGATCTGACTAAAGCATAACATTCCGCCGCAGCCGCGGCTCGAGGCGTCAACTGCAGCGTTGGCGTGAGCCGGCGCCGACCGACCGGTGATGGTTTTCCCTCGGAGTGTTCATGACAGGACCAGACCAGTCTGGACACATGGCAACCAAATGCATTTCGAAAGAGGGGTCCGAAGTTGACTTCATTGCACTCAGCCCGCCCCTGACCGAATCGCAACGTGACCAACGTGTGCGCGTGGCGGTTTCGTGCCCGGCCGCCTCTGTCCACTTACATCACATTTCGACACTGACATGATAAAGTTCTAGCAAACACGTGGCCTAAGCGTGCTCCCCCATTAGGACCGGTAGGATAGGACCGGACCCCGACAGGACCGGACCTACCAGACCCTCCCCCTCCTCCCCCACTACTCGTCAAGCGACGTGCACAGCCGTCGTCTCACGCAGAGCTATGGCGACCGTCCAGCTACTGATGGGGCAGCACAGCTGACAGTCGGCACAGGCCGCTGACATGATCAG
Source organism: Imbricaverruca yamaguchii (assembly GCA_034440575.1). Classification (NCBI taxonomy): domain Eukaryota; kingdom Metazoa; phylum Arthropoda; class Thecostraca; family Neoverrucidae; genus Imbricaverruca; species Imbricaverruca yamaguchii. The sequence continues at coordinate 570,412 of JAOTOL010001607.1, read as the reverse complement.
GCGGCTGCTAGGTCAGATGGTGACGACGAGGTGAAGCTGTCGGACACGGTGACGTCAGATGGTGACGACCAGGTGAGGCTGTCAGACACGATGACGTCAGATGGTGACCAGGTGAGGCTGTCGGACACGGTGACGTCAGATGGTGACGACCAGGTGAGGCTGTCGGACACGGTGACGTCAGATGGTGACGCCGCAGGACCAGTCTGCAGACGCCCGGCTACACTGACAGGCTGCAGCAGGCGGTACTTAACGCCAGGCTGCGCCAGTGAAGGCCCGCAGCGCCACCTACGCCAATTCCAGACGCGGCGGAATACGGACTTCAGCACTGCCCAGGGTGGTTTGATGTCGCCAATGAAGTTGTTCCTGCAAATTCCGGTGCCGGTGCTGCGGGAATAAAATTCGACGTTCCCAGATGAGATACGCAATCTTAAGTTCGAGCAGTTTGGTGATGCGGCTCGGTTGCTGGTGCTGCATCTGCAACACCAGGGGCGTGGCTTGTTTGTTTGTTTGTTTATTGGTTGGTTCACGACACACTTTATGCACATTCACGGCTAATGGCGCCGCCCATACTGTTTCGCCGGTGGGCCGCGGGATTGGGAAATGTCCTGAGTGGCACTGGAGTCGAACCCGGGACCTTTGGTACCCATAGCCCGACACCTCCAGGGGCGTGGCGCAAGTACGCTTGTGAAAAGTGTTCGGCCTGCGTAGTCCAATGGGGCTGCGCTAGCCCCGAGGGGAACCCAATGGGGGTCATAGGATGAATCATTAAGGTGACGAGAAATAGAGTGGGAATGGTCCTCTGGCTGTCTCTATATCAATGTTTTTTTTTTACTGTTCTGTCGAGCTGCACCGCTGTGTCGAACGCGATATCCGTCGCTGCCTTCCCCGAGTGATAGCGCCATCTTTATTAACGCCACCTGGTGGCCATAGTACACCAGCTGACCGCCGAGCGGCGCTAGCATTGGCGAAAACGGTCAAAATCGGGGTGCACTGAGTTGTACGGCGACTGCGCAGAATGGCACAGTGTAGCTCGGTGCTGATCAGCATACGCGATGCCGTGATTACAGATGTCTTCACATCAAGAGACACATCCAAAGATAGCCTCTGCCCCGGAGAGATGATTGAGGGGATATTCACGATTTTGGGTCCAGTCTTGCCATGCAACTCCCTAGGGGGCAATGGCAAGGTTAAAGTGAAATACAAATATCGAGATCCATCAGTATCAATCCCACTAGCAGCAGGCCCATGCACCTACACATAGTTTCTTTGTCAGTATTCTCAAAGCAGGGAGGGAAACCCCCTCACACACACCATCTTTGGGTGAGCTTAACCCGCGCCGTCTTTCCGGTCAAATCCTCCCACCCCGTCTCGGGGGGGGGCGGTTGAAGACCTCCCTCTAAAATCCAAACTAAACATCGCACGAAAACGAAAGAGGTGTCATCGGAAAGCGCTCGACGAGTAGGGTCCGGGTCCATCCTCCAAAACAATTTTCCCCCAAAAGTGACGTCACCAGAGGACTATATTTCACTTTTCACGACTTACATTATGTTTTTGACTCTGGGGAGTTCATTTTGGGAGATATATGAAAAATAAAATTTATTTGGAATGAGAAAAGGTTAGCGAAATCGACCAGGGCTATAATTTTTTGGCCCCTCAAAAAAAAAAATTTTGTTGAAATTTCAAAATCTTGAGTTCAAGTTTTATTAAATTTTCCTTTTCCAATGGGTAGAGGAGACCGAGAAACGTCGTTGGAAGTCACCTTGCCCTAATAAAAAATGCTTACTTTAGCCAGAATCCTGTATTTGATGTACAATTCGGCAAATACGGAAAATTTATGTGGACGAAAACGAAAAAAAAATTCCACTAGTACGTTTTATTGCATCCGTAAAGATAAGCAAATGCTGAAAGTTTCATTAAAATATCTGTATCCGTTAAAGCGTGACGACTGGTTGAACTTTTTTGGAGGTGACCTCACTTGACCTTGACTAATTCGTTGACCCTAGATGACCTGACCTACAAATTTTGAATCAGCATGTCAAATTGATGTGGGAAAAGGTATGCCAAATTTGGGCGCGCTGCCCTGCGCCGTTCGTCCGCTATCCGTTCTCCCTACGGGACGGGATAAACTGTGAATTGTGCTTCTCGCGATGTACATGCGACGTCCCTCTGGCCGGAAAAGGCGTCCTTCCAGAGCGCTGCAGTGCACTCCATCATTTATTTGTCTTAACCGACAACTATCGGAGTAAAAAGACAGCCTCTGGATACAAGTGGCACTGCTGCAGAGCGATCGAGTGTATTTCACCCCTACCACAACTCCGCCGCCACAGGGTATCCGTGGAGATAATATGAAAGCATAAGAGCGAGGGCTTTGAATCGCTTAAAACTTCCCTTTTGCAAAAGTCATAACACCTCTAATACATGTTCCGACTCTCCAATAATGTGAAAACATTGTGATTACACATTGACGTACCCTTAGATGAAAATACAAGCACTTGTGTACACAATCATGCCCAATGCGAACACATGTGCATGCGAACATTCTTAGTGGACATTTACACATCGAGGTGCCCTAGTAACATACGATATGCAGAAATTCTCCGATATACCGAAATATTATCCCACCTTTTTGGACAATTCAATCAGCTGAAGGTTGTAAGAGCTATACATGGATCAGGTGTAGTCATACAGGTGCCGATGTACAGGTCACTCCTAGTACGGGAGAGTATGTCACAGGCATACTGTAATACTAGTAGGACTACTTGTTGAGTATGCCATGCGTGTGGCGAAGTAAGGTGCGTTACTTCAAGTGAATAGAGATTCTTTGGAATATTTATCAGTGAATTCAGTCGGCACTGTGTGGTTTCGCCTCCATCGGAATAACTGAACGCAAACATTGAAATGAAGTAACATGAGCTTCAAGTTTGAAGTACATGAGTACTGTACTTTGTTTGTTTATTGGTTGGTTCACGACACGCTTTATGCACATTCACGGCTAATGGCGCCGCCCATACTGTTTCGCCGGTGGGCCGCGGGATTGGGAAATGTCCTGAGTGGCGCTAGAGTCGAACCCGGGACCTTTGGTACCCATAGCCCGACACCTTAACCACTCGGCCATCCCCGCCCCATGAAGACTGTACACGGCTTAAGTATGCTCAATGCTAATTTCAGTGTAGTCAAATAGCCTTAACTCAAATAATGGACATGAGCTCACAAGCTATAAGTTGTGCAGCGGCTGTTTACGTGAATTATAATGCACGTAATGGTTTGACATTGCTCTCTACCCATTGATGTCCGGTCATCACCAGCTGGCGCAAACACAGGGAAATATGTTGGCTGGTAAATATATAACCAAAATGGCATACAGAGCCCAGTGATTAACACGAGCACTGGTGGCCCTACGAAAATTGCGCGCATTGGAGAGGGGGTGGATTCTGCCCCCCCCCCATACAATATCAGCTTCTATGAGAGCTAGAGTAACGACATTTTCAAGGTAGATGGGTATGGTAGTGAACTGTATCGTGTGCAAATTCTGACCTCAGGTCAATATCCTCAAGTTCCAATGAGGTCACATATCTCACATTTGGCTTGTTTGGCGTGGTTTGGCTTGATGTGGTTATGGATCGCTGCAATTTTGATTAAATGCTCTAAAATAGGCATCAATAATGTTTTGGAAATACCCAATGACGCAATACAGATGATGGATACGGCATTTGACCTCAGGTTATATATCATCACTGTATCGGGTCAGTTACCGGCTCCAGTTACCGGAACCGGGCCGCCAGCCGGGCCGGCGGACCGCCGGCGTAATCGGCTTCACGAAGAAAGGACTGAAGTACATGAATGAGGTATGGAAACGATTAGGTTCACAATGACAAAAACATAAGTTTTCAGCAGGGAGTAACATGCAAAATAACATGAATCGCACGACTGTCATTTGCGTTTATGACAACCTTCCAGTTAAGTTTGGTTCCATTGATCTGTCATGAACATGACCTGAGTTGACTTCGGAGACCTGGCATGATCTTAAAATAATATTGTTATGCATTAATGCATGACAATATGCATCAAACAAGGCGCTAGTATTGTCATGAACACTTCCCTTTTGTCGATATACGGGTTACCGCGTCCCTGGCTTGTCCCACACATTTCGAAGCCGTGGTTACACCCATGCATGCACATAATAATATATCGTGCAACAAGTGCCACATGGCCTTCAGTCCTCTGCAGTACATTTTGTGACAGTGTAGATGTAGGCCATACCCAACAAAATATTGGAAGCATGCAGAAAATGGGGTTTGTGTGGGTCAGCATATATTGAAGAATTATGTAATGATACGGTAGAAACATAGCCTAAAATAACCTGACATAACCTAACCTAATATACTGACGCTAGATCGCCTAAGCCTAATGATATTGGATGATATTGCATCACATAATCGTACTGACGTTGGATCACCTAGTATTTTTCCTAGAGGATTAGTAGGATTATTCCCCTGCATTCCTGGAGGATTAGTCATCATCTGCAATATCAATGCTAGGCGACATGCTTGTAAAGAAAGACAATTTTGCTTATATGTTATTTTCAAAAGAAATAGCACCTAACGAAGTCATTGAGTCGAGTCAAGTTAACGAAGTGTTCAATAGGTCCAGTCCTTGCATTCTTGTTTCTGATTTGCGATCATGGGCTTCTGTATCGGTTTTTTTACGTGGAAAAAATCACTAAACAAATATCAGGAAAAATATAGCTGCGAATTTTCGGAACCAAAGCGCGTGAGTGCCGATTTTTATGGTCTGCCACTAAAAAATGTTTTGTCTTTGACAACCTCTGAATAAATAATTGGCCAATTCTCGATTTTCTTGTTTTAAGCGAAGTATCGGAGATTTCTAAGCAGGCACACAAAAATGGCGTACATCGACCGGTAAAACCGGGAGTTAGTTACGAAAAATCGGAGGGGTGGACGGATTCCCCCCCCCGCCTCTCCAGTACGCGTGTTAAACAAATCTCAGCGAGGACAATTCACGCCCATGAGGCGTGCGGAAGAGACCACCAACATAACCTCCCGATATCAAAGGGAGGCTTGATTATGTTCAACGCCCTAATCGCGCCGTAACCAGCCGGATATAACGGCGTACACTCTCTGGCCGTCTCATGGTATGTACCTGCAGCTTAGCTACATCCTCTGAATTTTGTCACAGCTTGTTCTACAAGCCTTGCATACTGATATAAGCTGGTGGAGAAATGCGACAATGGTAAACGTAGGCTTAACTATATCGAATGTTCATTCATTCATGACTAAACACGTGTGAGCTCGAGGATTTAAATTATCAGAGAAGACATCACTGCGAAATATCCCTGCATGGCAATAATTCTTGGGACAATCTTGTGCCGAAATGCTGCGAACCCATCTTAATCATCGCGGATTTAGCACCAAGCGCGAATCCAGTCATGGGCGTCGATTTCGTACATCTGGGGCGGGGGACTTTCGTATATTGCCCCTCCCCAATATTGACCTGGCCTCCAATAATTTCAATTGTAATTGACCGTACGAACAGGGCCCGAATGGAATTTGATCCTACCATTTCCTTCAAATATTCCCCCCCCTAGCCTTCAATTATTTTCAGTAATGGACGCCCCTGGAGTATGGCGTGTGAAAGGTAGAAACTATGTAGTCTCATTTTAAGAACACTTAAATAATGTAGATAATTAACTCATGAGATTGAAATGTATTATGCTACTGGAAGTACTCGTCGAATATACATATCTCTTGTAAAATATGCGTAGGAATTGAGAACACCGTCATCTTGTATTGAACTATAAAAGCCTTTCATTTGGAAAAACCTCAGCCCGGAATATGTCGGTGGTTGGCAGGTATCCATGAATTATAGCGACCCTGGGGAAGTCAATGCTATAAATGTGACTTATGCTCCTTATGTGGGTGCGTCAAAGACAGGACACGGCGCATGCAATCTGAGATTCAATAGATGTGAAGCGTAAAAGTACACAGAGAGAAAACAAAATGACTCGTTTGCCTGAAGTGTCCCATTTGTCACTCTTTGCCGCACTAGCGGCGGGAGTATCGTGACTAAAATACACCCTGTCGAATCCAGTTTGACACGATATGCACTCCCAGCGTACAGGCTGTTGACAATTGGCATGCCCTATCCTAAGCACTTGCAAAATCCTCACGACACCAAATATATCTGGTCGGAACTCGACCACGCTCCTGAAAATATACGCGTACACTCTCTAGACACCAGTATTATCTTCAGTAATCATTCCTAACGCCGATTAAACGTGTCCGTAACGCGCCTCGAATGTTCCAGTCGTACCTCCAGGAAGCCTCTGTAACGCCATTGATACTCGTCCGTAACGCGCCTCGAATCAAGATTGATTCTTGTTGAAAATCCCACAAATTTCTGAAGACAAACAGCTGAGTCGTTGAACAAAACCGAAAATATACGGAATAGCATCACACATCGGCACTCCTCGGTAGCTTATACATACTTGGCAGAAAACGCACACCAAAAGTTCACACTTTGGTGGTGCCCAGAACCTAGGCAACACCCGTGAAAAAGGGCAGATAGCATTGGTTTCTTACCGACATTTCAATTGCTCCAGCACTTTACCACTTCAGACCCTGGCTGTGGATGCTGTTCACAACCTTGGCAGGGGTAGCCTGAGGCACCCAAATGAGGTGAGGTAGAAAAAAAATCTGACCGTCCTCATCCCCCTTCCCAGAACAAAATGTCCTCAGATTTTCTTCACCTTATTTCTTTGGTTCCGAAAATTCGCAGCTATATTCTTTACTGATATTTGTTTAGTGATTTTTTTTCCACGTTAAAAAAACTGATACTGAAGCCCATGATCGCAAATCAGAAACAAGAATGCAAGGACTGGACCTACTGAAGCTTACTCAACAACTTCTTTAGGTGCTATTTCTTTTGAAAATAACATATAAGCAAGATTTTCTTTCTTTACAAGCATGTCGCCTAGCATTGATATTGCAGATGATGACTAATCCTCCAGGAATGCAGGGGAATAATCCTACTAATCCTCTAGGAATAATACTAGGTGATCCAACGTCAGTACGATTATGTGATGCAATATCATCCAATATCATTAGGCTTAGGCGATCTAGCGTCAGTAGATTAGGTTAGGTTAGGTCAGGTTATGTTAGGCTATGTTTCTATTGTATCTTTACATAATTCTTCAATATATGCTGACCCACACAAACCCCATTTTCTGTATGCTTCCAATATTTTGTTGGGTATGGCCTACATCTACACTGTCACAAAATGTACTGCAGAGGACTGGAGGCCATGTGGCACTTGTTGCACGATATATTATTATGTGCATGCATGGGTGTAACCACGGTTTCGAAATTTGTGGGACAAACCAGGGACGCGGTAAGCTTGGACAGGATAGAAGGTAGCTCCCACCCACCCCTACCCACACCCACAAAAATCCCAGCAATTCAGCCCCTTCTTTCTCATTGTCTGGTTTTCAGATTTCCCATTGTTAAAAATTATATTTTGCGAAGAAAATGTTCCGACAGATTACAAAATTTCATTCCATATCATTGCCTATGAATATAAAGCTTCATGCCGTACGTGCTAGGCCAGATTTCACACCACCATAGAACCATGCTGTAAGCATGCTAAACGTTGTGTGTCGTGACGTCGTGTCGTCGTGTTGTGACCTCGTGTCGTTTTATGTGTTGTGTTATTGTAGCATAGGTCGGGTCGGGCCGGCCCGGGTCGGGTTGTGTCGGGGGTCAGGTCGTGTCGGGTCGTGTCGGGTCGGCCCGTGTCGTATCGTGTCGTGTCGTGTCGTGTCGTGTCGTGTCGTGTCGTGTCGGTCGGTCAATCAGTCGGTCGGACGTGCCGGCCATGCCGGTCGGTCTCTCATCCCGGCTCTTCGAAGAAGCAAAGTTTGTCCTAGAGGAGATGCGCGGTCCTGGTGTATATATAGCAACTTAGCTCATTCCATGTCCTGTAAGGTGCAGGTAAATTAACTTAACTTCAAGTAATGTCTTAGTAACACGTACGAATAATGCAACTGGTGGTGACACTGGTACTTACCTTGTGTTAACGGTGCATGTAACTGACTTAATTTTCTTTTAAGGTATCGCCACGTAGACACTGTCCCGGCTCTTCAATGAATGAATACAAAATATTCTTGAGTTGCCACTCATTGTGGGCACGAATTTTGAAGCAGCCCCCGCTACTGATTCATGGTGGTTGAGGACCAGGAGATCGCCGATTGCGACGACGAGGAAACCCTTCTGCTCTGAGCAAATTATCTTTTGTGTTTTACCAGAGGCGAGCTGTCGGAATGTTCTTGGCGAAGTTCGTTCTGGTCGTCGACGCAAATCTGGGATAGGCGACCACCAAGGTTCAGGGGCGGTGGGCCCATGTAAGGCACTACGGCTGCACCTCACCTGAGTAGAGCTGGGAAGTATTTGTGTGTGCTATTTTCGTACAAATGATGCTTTCATCCATTGAAAAATAGCACACACAAAAAATATGGGAACAAATATGCATTGGTGACTCGTAATTATAGTGAAAATTGAAGTCCACATTTTCATTTTAGTTTCAAAACAGCTCTATCACCGGTCGGCAAAGGCGTGCCTCTGTTGCATATCGCCATATGTGACCCGTTCGTTTCATAACAAGCGCAGGGTATGCGGTCTTTTTGTAGTGGAGTCCACTCTACTCTTGGGGGACGAGTAGCCTAGGGGTAAGTTGCTCGTCTCACAATCGAAAGGTTGTGGGTTCGAGTCTCACCTGTCGCTACTCTTCGTCCGCGACCAATCGGCGTGAGAGATTGGCGACGCTACAGGACTCAACGGTCGATGTGTCGTAAAACCAATAAACAACCACTACAAATATCGGGCCATGTTTTGCGCAAGAATGTTCCAATTGATTCGTGAAAATAAGGAAATGTGCGGAATTGTAGGGCAGGAGCAAGTTACCTACCCACCCACCTAGGTAGGTACGAGAAGTGGCAAATACTAGAACCGAACCAAACGACTCAAAACCAACTTTTTGAGTTGGCACAATGCATGCAATTGTGGTGAATATATAGATGAAACTCCTAGGGAACTTTTGGTTTTAAAAATGTGTTTCAAATGTCTTCATATAAATTGAAATAATCTTAAATTCAAATCGTTGGGATATGAAGGCTTTTGACATAAGTACTTGTAATGATAACTCAATAAGCAGTCATTTCATGAATAAAAGAAGGCAATATCTTGTTTTAAGGTGATAGCAACAAATAATAAAACACATTCAGCTCCATAAAGGAAACACATGGGATTGGGATTGGTTTGATTTGGTTTTCTTCAAAAGGTACTGATCGTTTAGTGCGCGAGAACCAGGGCGGTGGCGTGCATGGGTGTAACCACGGTTTCGAAATTGGGGAGACAAATAAGGGACACGGTGAGTTTGGGCAGGATAGAGGGGTCTTATCCCCCCAAACAAAAAAAAAGAAGAAGAAGAAGAAAAAATGAAGTGTCCTTGGATTTCAGCCACTTCATTTTCAACGTTTGGTTTTCAGATTTACCATTGTCAAAAAAAGCATATTTGGAGACAAAAGTTCGATCAAAATTAATAAGTTTCACTTCTTACCGTTGCCTTTGAACATCCAGCTTTATGTCGTATGTCGTATTCGTATGTGAAATCGCTGGTACCGATCTCACAACCACCACAGAGCAATGCTGTAAGTACGTTAAAGGTTGCTCTCTTGTAGCAGGCAAAAAGGAAATATTGGACGATGATTTTATTGTAGAAAATATAGACACCCACTGACCCTTCCCATGCTTTCCTGGTTTACGATGAGACATTTCGATGCAATGACAACCAATGCGGATAAAGGGAGAAACACTGAGAACGTGGCACTGAGGACATGTGCGACCCATATGGAGGGTGGCGTCCCTCCGCCCGGGAAAAGGCGTCCCTTTGAAAAGCTTTCAGTTCACCCGCTCGAATATTTTAGCCAAAGGCGTCCATGTGAAAGAAGAGTACCCCTTGGAAGGAAAGGCGCCCCTTCGGGAAGGACCGAGTGCAACTCGCCCCTCGAATCTTTCAGCCAGAGGCGCTCCTCCAGGTGCTTTCGTAGCGGTGCCGATCCAAAGAAATGACGCCCCTCCAGACAAGTGCCCCCATGACAATTCCTGGGTCCACCCCCGATTACAACATTGCTCTCTCGTGGTATGCACTCCGTCTGGTTATAAAATAGTGCGCATTCACGTGTGGTTTCTCTTGCAAACTTCACAACTTTCGTTGAACCATTGTGAAACACATGTCTAGAACATCAATGTGGCAGTGTAAATTTAAAACCAGCGATGAGAGCGCCGACGAGCATGTTATGACGGATTTCTTGTGGGAGCTCCCAGTCATATAGGATATGGGTGCCTGCTATCACAACGGCTGCAAACAAAAAGAGAGTTGATCCTCCTATTCCTATTACACTCAATTATTGTACACACACCGGACCTTCGACGCCTTCCATATCATTTCGACATGTAAACATTCTGATAACGTACGGTAAGACACCTACAATGAAATGCAAATTGAAGCCATAGCGACGAAACGCGAGGACTTTGAAAAAGTAAAACTAACCATTGACATTGAGGATTGACCTAATATGTTCCGGGTTAAATTGTTACTCGAAGGTTGCCCACGGGCTATCTCTTGACACCAAACATGGGCACCTCCGTGAGAAAACGAAGAAGCGCGGGCCGACCGATGAAATGAGTTCGACCTTTGACTTTGCCAATTAATGTGATTTCTGAACGGTTTTCAAGAGTACCTCACGGCACGTTGAATGACATCCACGTGCCATTCAACATGGAAATTGAAGACATAGCGACGGGGCGCGATGACTTCGAGCAATTTGAGCTAAACTTCGATCTTGTGGTTTGACATTGGCACGTCCCAGCTTGAAATGTTACACGAGAATCACTACGGACTACTGCTTGATGCCAGATGTTGGTGGATTACGGCGAAAAAAAGCTGCGAGGCGACCGAGAAATCGGTTTAGCCTTTGACCTTTGAAATTAGTTCGATTTGGTAGCATTATAATGCGGCACAAGCCACGTTGAATGACACCCACTTGGTGCAAATTGAACCACAGAGACGAATCGCTTCGAGGACTTCGAAGGGTACAAGTTAGCCTTTGGCCTCGAGGTTTGACCTTGACGTATCCCGGTTTCAAAATATTGCTCGTAGGTTCACCATGGACTATCGCTTGATAGTGGATCTGGGTAGGCTTTGGCGAAAACCCCCACAAAATCGTGGCGATCGAAGAACTCAGCTTGAATTTTAACCCGTCAAGTTTATTGCGAATTAGCAACTTCCTGGCACCGCACAACAAGCGACGTCGAATGACACTTTATTTCCTTGCTTGCTTTATTCACCCTGAACATGTCAATGAACCGAGAATGCTTATTTCATGCTCTTTATCGTTTTTGACGTGGAAAATTTCTCCCAAATTAAATTCTCCCACATGGCAACAATAAGAAGAAAATGATCTCACCTAAAGTCAGTAAATGTGTCCTTAATTTACATTTCCAGATAGTCGTTTGTTTGTTTTGATGAAAGGACAACATGCTCCGATTTGTGTGCTTACATGTTGCAACCACTTTGATTGGCAGGACTTTGAGTATTTTGGAACATCACTCCCTTTGATCAGTTCCAGGTCGATGACCTTTGACGACCTGGACATGAAATTTATACAAGCAAATATATACTCGTAATAAGATACTGAAAATGTGGTGTCTGTGTCTCCTCGTTCGGCCGCTAATGCAGATACAGCGGATGGGAGGGCTCTTGAGCCTTCCCCTGATCGGACGAGGGTCAAAAATCAATCTTCCAAATTTATAGAAAATAACGTAACATCACCTAAGCTAGCCCATGAATATGATGAATAGCTAGCCCGTTAAAATATGAGAAAGTCAGAAAGCCAGCGCCATTAGTGTCCAGTTGGTTACCGCTCTACATGGATGCAACTGTGTTACCTGTGCCTATGTAAACACATCACGGTAGAGTCATGCACCATTCACATAAACATGTAGCCGTTGCTTACTCACCTGCTTAATCCACTTGTTATTGAATCTTGTCGACATCCGCAGGGGTCGCTTGCATCACCGTCGGCTGAAGCAAACATGGCGTCCGCACGCTGCATAGCGAATTTTGGCAAGTGGTTCTTAGAACCTTTAAAACTCTTCCCTCAGCTGATGCAACACCATCATAACGCTGCAGTTACTCTCCGTGACCTCAATTCTGCATGGAACACGAATCCCGGGAGTGCTCAAGGTGTTATGGTAACTGCTGATTCTGTACAAACCCGGTGAACACTAGCCACGGCACTGCCTCAATTTCGTGGTACAGTTGCTGATGTGCGAACGGTGTTAATAGTCTCGCTATAGCACGTCAATGACCCGGTACTGACTCTGGCGACCTCGAGTACTGCGCATTTATAGAGTAAAGTGCGTATTCAGACGTTTTCAAGGAGTAACGTACTTGATGCCACAGCGCTACAGATGTCACAACACTGACTCGGTAGCCTGAAGGTTCTTCCGAGCCTTTTTTTGTCTCGGTGTGATTTCAAAAACAAACCATTATGCAGGTGGTGATTTTCGATTGAAGTATAACATTATGCTTGAACATGGAACGGCCCAGAAGCAACATGTTGACATGCTGAGGATCAGTTTTCTAATTATCGTGATAATGTCCATGCCAGCTATTCTCAAACCTATCTGAAATATGTTTCAGTGAGTTAGATGATGTCAAGCTGGGTTTCGTTATGTGCTATGGCATTTTATGGCAATCTTGTGAATGCAACGGAGAGTGAGGTCAGACGTCATTCATGCTTTGGTGGTTTGAAACTTATTGAAAGCACAACGAGTTGTGTCAGCCTTTGAACATCCAAGAACCAAAGTTCGGATGTGCGATCTTCTTGCTGGTTTCGGGAGCGTTGTGAGTGCCTCTGATCACTGTCCATTTTATATCACAGCACATAACCACATTCAATGACAAACCAAAATTATCGAACGCTCGAGTATCTAAATAACCTTTCCACGAGCTAGTTTATGGCGAGCTGGTCATCATATCCTAGTGTAGACTACAACAATATGAGTTAGGACGATATACACATGATGCCGGACAGCAGACATAGAAGCGATGCAAATCTTCTCTGGGGTGCCCCGTTAACATTTCCCGGACATGTGACATGTTCCTTCACGGCATGTCCTATGTGCTGCCGACTGGCGTGTTTCCACTGTAAGTCTGAATTAACGTATCGATATTTACAAGTTTAATAATTTAATTTGTATTCGCAACAATGTTTAGAAATGAGACGAATGCGCTGCAATTGGCAAGTATCTCTTAATAAGTTCTATAGTCCATCGTTTTTGGGAGTTGGCATGAACAACACACGATCACCACGACACTCATAACGGACGCGGTAAAATATGCGAACACATCGCTGGCTCTCATTTGATTATTATATTTCCATCGAGAAGAACAGACGCTCCATATTTGGCTGGGCGGGGCGATCACGTTGTGATGCTGCCAGCCGAAGCCCGGAGGGCAAAGCATGACAGGGGGTCTCGCTCTCTTCGAGTCCGGCGCAAGGCCAGGGGATGGATAACTCACCGGCCAAATTACCACCGGAGTCATGGTGGTGGGGCGAGCACGATCTGCGCCGCAGGCCGCCTCGATTCTGACTTGAGGCCAAGTCAGCTGTCCGCGCGGCAGCCGTCGTGGCTCGGTCTGAATTTCCGACGTCGATTGGCCTGTCTCCGCACAGTTTTCCATTTGGAGCTAGGGCGGACACGTTGGTCGTTGGGGCGGGTGAGTCGCGCAGATCGGCTCTGTGCGTGCAATTGACGGCAAGCCGTGTCAGCCTCACGCGGGCTTCACCGGCCGACCGGCGACGTGCAATGTCGCCGCCGGCAGTTACACAACTGGCTCAAAGTTGAGGACGGCCGGCAAGTCGCTTCCACCATTGCAACGCCCATAGGCTCAATGCTAAGTTCGTCAAAGTTTGGGGGCCGCTGCCATCTCTGCCCCCCCCCCCCGCTCCCGCGCCCTTGATCAGTGGGTTCGTTATCCGGTGCCGGGGCGGCGGTGTGTCATTAAATATTCCCGTCAGCTCGGCTGTTCGCCTTCAGAGGGGACGTGGAGCCGTGGGATGGATGGCGGAGGCCCTCGGTGCCAGTGACACACCTCTCGTCGCGTGTGTGGTAAGCAGGTTCCGGCCACTCATCCACTGCCAACCGGCAGCTACACACAGAAATAGAACTACATTGGAGACGTGAAACTGAATTCGACCGTTTAGGCAAGAAAGATGGAAGACGGAGAGCAGTCATGCTACTGATGATCCTTGTCATGGTTGCGCGAGTACCTTGCTTGATTGGTGTACCTCGAACGCTGACACCATGCAAACGCAAACAAAGAGGCTTGAGTAGCGAATCGTATCTGATGTGGTAGGGAACGTACATCCGGTTGCAGTGGCAGTGACGATGGTGTCGTCGCTCCTGTGGTTGGTCGTTCTGCAATACCTTCGTTGTGCCGAAAACAAAACGACCCTTTTAAGCGAAGCAAAGGTAACGCATAATAATCGAAACATCCTCATGAAGCAGGGATGTGAAATCAACCAGCAACATTACAAATATGAATTTGTCTGCCATGACTTAGCACTAGTACAAAGTGACTGAAAACATCATCAATAGGAATTAGCATAGGTATTTCAGACATCTCAGTGCCTGGACTTGCGAATGAAATAATTTGAACTCGGTTTTCGGAACTAGCTATAGAAGCAAATGCAATGGCTTGATGCATTGGCAAGAAGCCATTGCATTTGCTTTCATCACAGCATAAGCTTAATTGGGCAGCGTTTGTTCCAACATGAGCATAATTTTCCTGAGAATTGCAATAGTACGCAGCATGTCATATAGAGACGTCGCAAAATTCACCGTGCAGGTCAGCCGAAGTGGCATGTCATAGATTGCAGCTCACTTCCTGCTTGCCCCAAATTCATCACGCACATATTGTGGACTAAGCTGGCCAGCCTCACGTAGTAGAACGCACAGTAATCATGTTGGCTCGTGGAATCAAATTTGTATTATTGGTGCTAGACATCACCTGTGAAAACAAACATCTAAATAGTTTGTTTTCCTACCATACCTGCCAACTTCTGCCATGCCAATTCTGACGGTAAAATGGCATAGCCCGTGCAAACGCCCTTCTTTCAAGGTAAGCTTTCTACCAGTTGCAACTCGTGCATGGGGAAATACCGTAGAGCTTCCATAAAGTCGTCAATGCTATTATTTCTCATATATCGACATAGCCTTCAAGTTCGTCTCCTTCCCAATCTCGCTCTCGTTATCTGTCTATCTGCTTGCCTGTCTGCGGGTCTGTCTGTCTTTCTACCATGCATTGTTGTCGTTGTGCATCTACTTGTCCGCGTTCATCGCAATTTTTGTATTTGTTTTTGCGGGGCTTCCTTTCCTGGCATCAACTTCCCCTTACGTGTCTGCCATTTTTCGCTCCCGAGAAGAATCATAGGTTCTTCAGTTTCAAGCCATGCATTTCTTTAGTTTTAAATAATACATATATTCAGTTCGGGTTCCTCATCAGCGGTAGTTCTCCACTGAGCATACGTCACTACTGCGTCAATCTCGGTAGTTCGGGTTCCTCATCAGCGGCGGTTCTCTACTGAGAAGACGTCATTACTATGCCGAGTTCGGTAGTTCGGGTTTCTCATCAGCGGTGGTTCTCTACTGAGAAGACGTCACTACTGTGTCGATCGCGGTAGTTAGTCCGCAGCAATAACATATCACAAAGCATTATATGAGCGACGTCCATGCCGCTTTGAATCATCGCCTCATCCCAGAAACGAACTACGCGAGTAAGATTAGCACTTCATGTCAATAATAGCTTCTTTGGCGTATAACTAAGTGTGCCGGAAGCCACCGGCGTGCACCCATGATGATCTCCCATGTATTGACCCATTAAGGTCAATTTGTCCAGCTAATGATAGCATACTGGCTGTAGTATACACCAAAAATGTGGGCTTTTTTAAAGAGAAGCAGATCACATCTTGGATATGCCAGACGACTGATTTAAATGACATCGCTATCTCCACAGCTTTGACCTGAGCCATGAGGGCTATATGGCATACGCTAAATTGGATAGGCTTAAAAAACCAGCCCAGTTCATTTGATTTTAGCCATTATAAAATTTATCACTGGCGTACATTGAATCGATCATCGCAGTTTTCGGTCCCATTGAAGCTTCAGAGAGCTGCTTCTGGCTGAGATCCAGGCGACCTCTCAACACCTGCACTGACAGAGATACAGAATTACAGGGTTGCCGAGAGCCGTCTCTGGCTCTGGCCCAGGTCACGTCCCATCACCTGAACCGTCGAGATTACAGTGAGCGGCTTCTGACCCTGGTTCAGGCCACTTTTCATCGCCTGCACTGTCGAAGCTGCAGAGAGCGACTTCTGACCACAGTCCAGGTCACCTTCCATCCCCTGTACTGTCCAGGCTTCTAATCCTGGAGAGTGGCTTCTGACCCTGGTTCAGGTCATTTTCCGCCGCGTGTACTGTCGGGGCTACCGAGAGCGGCTTCTGACTCTCGTCCAAATCATCCCACACCATCTACCCCCGCTGGACTATGCAGATAAAAGGTCTTTATGATCCAACCTTTTCCCATAAGTGGAACGGGGATAAATCGTAACTACTGACGATTGATCAACCACTTCTCGTCCGAACGTTTTTACTCAGACGAACAAAAATGTGTTTTCCAGTACCATTTGAAAGAGATTAGAGGAAGCTATGCTTTAAGATGCACTTAGCTAAATATATGCTTAATTTTGTTCTTCGCTCACGCTAAACTGTGGACGATAAGGCCAAATTTCAAACAGTATGCTCCATATATAATGTTTCTTACCCCTTTCAGAATGTTGTGTCGCTGTTAGTGCAAAAGATGATGAGAGGCGTCGGGACTGGGCACTCTTCGACCAAGATTCGGAAGATGTGCATAGAGGGCGCGTGATCCGCTTGAAGGGTCTTGCAGAACTTAAAGATGACAAACAATGGTAAGCTGTTCAGTAAGAAAGCATTGAATGGATCATATCACAGGTTCCATGCCAACATCCGTAATTATTGGAGACGCTTATCCGTAATTCCGTATCCGTAATTGAACCTCTCAAATTGATGGCCACACCCAACCAAATATTGCCAGAGCTCGGACCACTCAAAATTTAGACAGAATATGACCTATCTGTATCTGCCATTTCGGTTCCGATGGCCATCAATTTGCTACATTAATAAGCTTCTACATACCACGTATGACATTGCTACATAGCATGGCTTGCAGTGGTGTAGGAGAGGCCGTCAACGTAGGC
Organism: Imbricaverruca yamaguchii; assembly: GCA_034440575.1. Classification (NCBI taxonomy): domain Eukaryota; kingdom Metazoa; phylum Arthropoda; class Thecostraca; family Neoverrucidae; genus Imbricaverruca; species Imbricaverruca yamaguchii. The sequence goes on along the minus strand of JAOTOL010001607.1, from coordinate 552,993 downwards.
GAAGAACGATTTTCAAGAACGTCAGTTTGTCTGGATTGGAAATCTGATTGATACAATTTGAAGGAGTCGGGGAGGGTGTGCATTCGAGCCTCCTGGAGGGGCGCCTGGGCGAGTGTGTGTGTGTGGGGGGGGGGGCTCCTCGTCCTTCGCGGTGGCGACGCCTAAGACTATGACCACGGGTGGATAATTCCATACTTGTAGTGAGGCTGTAGACCTCGCCATTATCTTTATCTTGACACAACCAGCATCTTGCTCCCTTATAGCCTAATTCTAGGATGAGGGTCAGACAAATATTAATGGGAGTCGGTAGGAAAAAGAACGCCACTCCTTGATACCTTAACATCAGTAAGCTTCCAATATTTTACATGCATGCGTCACAGCTGATCGTCCGCATTCGATCAGCTGTGGATGGGCGGGGCATAGCGTAAAGCTCGATGACGTCACTTCCGTGGCATCCTCCTAGGAGTGCATGCAAAAATTACAAAAAAGACAGCATTTAAATAGTGCAATATTTGGTTCACAGGATATAAATCTGAAATTATATGCGAAATGGTTATACTTTATGGTAACCTTAAAGCCATTGCGCTTCCTAAGCTATATTGTCATCGGCACTACTTTTCATCCGGGTGAATGTTCGTTCGCCAAATCAAGAGTCACTTTCCTTATTTGTATCGCAGTGGGCTGGACGCTCTGTCCTTTCGTGCTGGTGTGGGAAAATTGAATTGTTTGTTTTGGTTAGCCAGTCCCTTATTTGTAAAGCATTGCAAATGTCAGGTGGACGGTGCAAGACGAGTGCAACTCGTGCTTTCCGAGTGGGGGAAAAGTGAGTTTAAGAGAAATGCAGAACTCGAGTGGCGATGGTAATGGTCAAGATTCGCACCATAACCAGCATTACTCTCTGAATTTTCCGACCGCTCCGACTTCGGAACCGTTCTACACAAACATCTCAAGTTCAAGTGTGTCACACATCCCAGGACTCTTGAGACTCGCTCCGACATCGCCGATGGGCATGCCTTCAGTGTCCATGCCTGGTGGAGTCCAGCCTCCAGGTGCAAGCCATGGCTACACCGTTCCTGGAAGTAATCCACTGAAAAGGACTGTTCAGGATGCTGGTTTCCCTGACCAGCGACAGTGTGAAATGCCATCATCTGATGATGATAACTCTCTATCTGAGAAATTCTCAATCCCCCAAACATCAGTGTCACCTGATGGCCAGCCTAAAACATCAGAACCATCACCAACTACAAAGAAGACGAAAGGAAGAGTGAAGATCAAGATGGAGTTTATTGACAACAAGCTTCGGAGATACACAACCTTCTCAAAGCGGAAAACTGGCATAATGAAAAAGGTAAGCCGAGGAGAGGATATCAATGTTTTTGTTGCCATTGCAATCTTATGTGCAACAAGGATGTCATTGACTTTGTAAATAAGGATATTAAATAAAATGTCAGAGTGTCTGTAGATATAATCCATTTGGCACTGTGTAAATGGTGTGAATAATATATCTTGAAAACATTTGCCCAAATTTTATCAGGCATCAGGATGAATGTAAATAAAACTCCTATGGAAAATTTAAGATGTGGCATCAAAGTGCAATGATGTCACTTCTGTCACATCCTTCCAAGAGTGCATCCAAAAACTACATCGAATATTTAAGTAGTGCAATATAGTGTTGGCAACATTCAGTTCCTACCTTACCTTGAAAGGGACCAAAACCTGTATTGAGTTTGAGTTTGCTATCTTCCTCAGGATTTGGAAGTTCTCTCAATTTGAACTTATATTGGTACATTTCTATTTAGTGATATCTCATCTTGTGAATCTTGCTAGGATTCTCAAAGACCTATGTTGACAGCTTATTGCATCAGCAAAACTATGGTTGGTTGGTTATTGGTTTTACGACACATCAACAGTTGAGTCATGTAGCATCGCCAGCAAAACTATGGATGAACATGGGGAAGTGTAGATGCTAGGAACAAAATGAAGTTCACTGATTATATCTTTGGCTTGGGCCTTGGTTCCATATGCATTTTTTTGCATTCTGGTTTTGGAGTGAAGTCATTGGATTGTCATGACCCAAAGTTGTTGGTCATGGATTGGATCATTCTTTGGAGTTTAGGGTGCATGGACTGCACCAGTCATGTAGCAGATCATTCTTTGGTCATTGGAGAGGATAATTTCCCCTATTTGCAACATCAGGAATTCCCTTGTGCATTTTCCAGGGAATCTTAATAATTTATAAAGTGCAGTAAATTTGCAGCCATTGCAAATCAGCAGGATATAACATTCCAGCAAGAGAAATTAGATCATTTTGTTCAGATGATAAATTTGGATAGACAAATGGTCATGAACTATGTACTTCTCCATCCCTGAACTGAATTCTGAAACCAATTTATCATGTGCTGCTTATACATGAACAAAAAACACAGAAGGTTCTGTGAAACAATATGTCATTGGGTACAAGCAGCTCCCAAACCTGGAGCTGAATAATGCCGGTTGTTCAAGTGATTTGGATGCCATGGCCATCTAAGGAATTCTCACTGTGGGTGTCATGCAATTCATGGGATCAATGGTTGTAGTTGAACCAGAGAAGTTTACCTCAGAAGCCATCTGGAAAAATAACTGGCAAAGTCAAAATGTTACCTATGGTATATTTCAGTGGTTTATATTTAGAGCATTCAATTGTAGTGGCAATAAGTTGCCCTTTTCCCCATTTTTTTCTGATGACACAGCCATTCAACAAACATCATCTTTTGGGCTGTAAGAGCAGTGTGACCAGCATATTGGTTTTACACAGATGTGTAATTACCAATGAATGCTACCTACAGCCATCCAGCTAGCCATTCAAGTTATATTTCTTTTTCCTTAATTCATTTGTTGACTTCGCACCTTGACAGTGGGTAGTGTATATGCTTGATTACCTTCTGCATGTGGTACTTGAACAAACTAAATGTGACCCTGCAATATGGCAGGAGCCAATGGGAAGCAGTTTTTAGGTGTCTGTCTTTTATTTCCAGCACCTTTGGTGGTGCTAACAAGATTAGCTACATGGAGTTGAATCCATTTAAACATAGTGTAACACTGCTGGTCCCTTTAGCCTTCACCAAGCTAATCAATAATAATACATGTGCATGTTTTCCACCCAGTATCATTAAAAATTGTACAGATGCTGGAGTCACATTTGTTACACTATGGGCAAGCCAGCTGTCTGAAGCAACATTGGTTTATTTATCCCAAATGTTGGTGCCAAATCAAATTTCACAGGAATGCATTTTATCAAGAGGGCTCACAATAAAGAAAGAAAATGTGCACTTTTAACAGAACAATGAGTGCTGGAGCAATCTTGTATTGAGATTTTGTTGTGAGGGAGGTTATTTGTGCTCAAATTCACAAAGCTACACCTGCACTAGGGAATGGTGTCATGCATATGTTGCATATGGCCTGCATTTTGAGCAGTCTTAAAAAGTACCTCCTAGTCTATAATATGTTGATTGTAGGGAGGGGAGGGGGGCTTGTCTACCTAGTCATTGCTGCAGCTACCCTCTTCCAGTCAAGTGGCACTTCGCCATTGCCTGAGCATTACTGGGTGGGTTGAATTTGGTTGGCACAGATGATGGTCCTGTAACCACCAAAAGTGATTATGGTTTTCAGTCAACATCCCCTAATAGTGGACCTATGTTGCACTGGCAGCATTAATCTAAAATAATAAGTCTACAAGACTTGCTTGCACTAGGTATCCACAACATTGAGCTGCACTACCAAACAGTTGATTGATGTAGTTCACATGCCAAATATACCAATATACCAATAGGCTGCATATCACATGCCAAATACAGTGAACAGCTCGAATGCCTTATGTGCAATATTCTAAATCAATTGTATGTATCACAGAAACAATGGTGGTTGCATGTAAACAAGAAACAAGAATGTAATCAATGACAGCAAGTATGTAAGCAAGAATCATTGTGTGCATCACAACAACTCCATTGAACGGGAAAAAGTGTGGTATTCGTTGGAGGTTGACACTGGACTGCCACTGCCTAACACCAAAGTCTTAGGTCTGAACCAACTCTGTATTCATGGAGACAATCCAGGCCGACGTTTTTTGGCACGATTCGAAAACCTTCAGCATGCATACAGGCCAGAGATGAACATTTAGTTGAGGGATTATTGTTTCTTACTAGAATATTCACCGGACAAATGCGTGGCTTGCCGTCTCAACCCTGTAATGTTGCAATCGTAACAATTTGACATGGCACCTTTTAAGGTACAATAATGTGATACGATGTTGCCGCCCCGGTAGCTCAGTTGGTTAGAGTGCTAGCCTGCAATGGTCGCCCCTGTCCTGGTGAGGAAGGCTCGAACCGCTTTGCGCGCTCGCATTTAGTACCCGGTTGTGAGGGTCAGTTGGCAGCTGACCCGGTAAGGTCGGGGACGAGCTACCGGGCGGCCGTGTCGGTGCATTGACGGCACGTTAAACTCTCGGTAAAAATTCAAATTTACCACCAGATTCATGGATCGGGTGGTGTGGCCAAGATTCACTCAAGCTCCGCGTAGCACTAGGGCCCTGTACATACAGTCATTCTACGAACCATCCTGATTAGATTCTTTCTTCTTAAAATATGCTTGCGATTTTGCGTACAATTTCTTGTTGGCCGACCACAATGGTGCATGTAGCATCGTTCGGCAAAAAATATTTATTTCTACGAATGTATTGTGAGTAATGAAGTAATAGCTTCGATGCATCACAAGTTTTTTTTGTCCTAATGTCATACCAACCTAACATTATCACCGATTTTGCTCGTTCCCAAAGTCAGTTTGTAAAGCTACAACGAAGCTTATTGTTCGAAGGATATCTCGATGCATTAGATTCCACTCGGTGCCATTCGATCCACTGCGATTGACTCGGCATCCCTCGTGTGAATGATCCCTCGCCGAGGGATGCGAGGGATCCCTCGGCATCCCTCGGCATCCCTCGTGTGAATGAATGCTAACAGTCGGCAAGTTAGCACTCAGTCGGGAATAAGAGGAGGAGAAGTGTCAGTGAAGCATCAGTGACTGGCAGGTTAAAAAGTGGGAAGGAAAGGATGGCCCTCGTGGTGAGATGAGTAGTATTTTCTCGAGATCGTCATATGGGACAAAATGACCCAGTATCCAGCGCGTCCTAAAACAACAAGCCACCACCACAATCGAGATCATCGGCTAAAAAAGAACTACAAGTTGTATGGAGATTCTTCTAGACGAGTTGAGCCTTACGTTTTGAGGTAGTTTGTACTTACTTTGGGAATCCTTTTTCCTACCATTGCACTTTGTATTTAGATTATGTGAAATTCCAGTCATCGGTGAAAATTCCATATGGATATGTCTATGCATATGTCCAACCTCTCATCATATATGCTTTTCTGGTCTCTCCGAAAGGCGTAGAAAAACGTGCGGCGCAAAAAGTAGTCATTAGGCAAAATGAAAAAAGAAAGCGACCATATAAATGTTACCACCATGCGAGAAGTTAACATGGAGTTCACAGAACGAATTTTGCCGTTTTTTTGTCTTCCGATGTCACGGAACCCCCAACGTTCATTGATTGGTGAGGACGTCTAAATGTAGTAATCGTTATCAAAGAGATGGCTATCTCTAATCTTGGAATATGATCGAAATGGTGAATACACTTCCGTTGCCACCCCTAAAGTTGTCGAGTGGACAACTTCGTTCAGGGTCTCCCGTGCATTTGCAGAGGGACTTGCTGCGAGAGCAAATTAAAGCCAAGTTAGGGTCGAGACTTGCAGACGGACATGCAGTCTCCTACCGAGGGTTTTTTTCGGCGGCAGGCTGACCGAAATCTGATTCATGACGCACGGCGCGCGGCCCCACAAGCCGCCACGCCATGGGTGCATACATACATGGAGCGTGCTGTTGCACACACACATGGTTCGCCGGTTGCGTCATCGGCGTGCTGTGCACGAACGAGCAATGACCTGCTGACTAGTGACGTCACCGGTGGTGTACGAGCTCACAGTGTTCTGTCGCTTCGACCGACCGCGACAGCCATGTGGTGACCACGTTACCGAGCCGGCGGCGTCTGTCCGTGGCGGCTGGCGATCGTGCCACCGAGCCAGCGGCGTCAGCCCATGGCGGCCTGTGGGGGCCGCCTCCGCGTTCCGTTACGACGACCGGCCGCCGTCTTCGCCATGCATGTATGCAGCGAAACGACGCGCCGGTCCGACATCTGGCAGATCGTGTGAGGCCGGCCCGTGTCGTCGTGCCCGGTGACGCGACTGGCTGCCGCATCAAAGTACAATGCTGTGTTCCGATGTGCCTGATGACGCTGGTGGCAATTCTGGATGCTTATGCTTACGCTTGTGACGTGAAGCGTGATGTTCATTCAGGCAATCGTCCCTCCCGGGCCAGTCATTGATCACTGTTCGGTTGCAAATGGTTCTGCCAGGGATGCAAACGCACACTGAGGTGACTATCACCGCGATACCACCAAGCTTTCAAGCCATCATATGTAATGTGGTTAGTATAGCAGCATTTTCTGCGGCCGCGGTAGCTCAGTTGGTAGAGCGTCGGACTCTTGGTCACAAAATTGTGGGTTCCAATCTCACAACCGACGGCCGCCCATTTACTGGGTCCACCGGCGATTAATCGGCGTGAGAGGTTGGCGACGGTATATAACCCAGCGGTTGAATGCGTCGTAAAAGAGCCCAAGATTCAACGTCTTCCTGTCCAATACAAATATGTCTGAGGGCCGTAACCTACCCAGAGTGAGTTGGATTTTTACTTATAATTCTGCACGTGGTGAGAAAAATTATCACGTAATTGGATACAGAAATAATATTTTTATTCAATCCTCTGACATCAGACGCCAGTTTGCATTTCCCTATGCATCCTGGTCACTTTGTCAGAGCAGTTCATTGTCAAGCAACACCCTTCAACTACGAAATGAGAAATATTAGTGAGTAATTCCCCGGGAGGGATAATATTCTGGATGGCAATCATATAGTCTGTTAGTCTGTTTTTCTAGCCCTGTACCTTGGCCGCAATATTACCATATTTCTCGACGCGCCCTAAGGCCCAAATAACTAACCAACCCTGTACCTACCTCATCCGCATGTTTCTATGATCATGGGACGTGTTCGTACCGACAACTATTGTTTGTGCAGTATGGCAGATATTTCACAGGGACCCGTTGATAATGATTCCATTTGCTTCTGGTGCTGGGCTGATCTTCGGCATGTCAGCAGTAATAGGAATCCTGCTGTCGAGACGTCGAATGTCGTAGTCGTCGTTCACATCGTCATGGCTACTTGGAATTGCTGAATTGAGGAAGATGCTGAATTTATATATTTTCATAATCTGGTCAGATGTAACTAACCTTGGTTTATGGTCCAGGAATAATGCAAGCGGGACAAATCAGATGAAAATTACGTGAGCTGCAGTCGTAGTTTTCTTCGGTTCTTAGCTGTATGCTCTGCATTAATGAAAGACAAAGAAATTACTCCAGGAATTTTGTCATGTTTCTTAAACACGTTTGTATCACTTCATTGTCGGGACATTCCACTTTCCACTGGAAAGGGAGGTGACGAGGTCTACTTCCCGAGGATGGTTCTTGACGGCAGATGGCCAGGGCTCAGCTGTTCGCCAGTATGGCCAACTGGCGCGGTACGTTGAAGTCGCACGATCGGGACCCATCAACAGCAGTGCTGCTTGGTGAGTGGTGCTGCTTGGTCAGCAGCGCTGCTTGGTCAGCGGCACTGCTTGGTTAGTGGTGCTGCTTGGTGAGCGGTGCTGCTTGGTCAGCGGCACTGCTTGGTCAGCGATGCTGCTTGGTCAGCGATGCTGCTTGGTCAGCGATGCTGCTTGGTCAGCGATGCTGCTTGGTCAGCGACACTGCTTGGTCAGCGGCGCTGCTTGATAAGAGGCGCTGCGGACGTGTGCGGCGCTCACACGGTAATTATACATGTCTTCATGTTTACCTGGCCCGAGGCGAGGTGTGTACTCGTGATAATGTACTGTCTATGTCTCATCTGGCCTTGCGAGTTGCTCCATGAGAAGAAGCAGCTAAAGCTTTCGCGAAAAGAAAATGTGTGCTAAGGCGATGAATGTTGCAGTATTGGGTGCTGGCGCCATGCGAGTGGCCATATATGCAGCCAATCATCTACTTTGTTCCCAACTCGGGCATGCGGGCACAACTCGTGGGTCCCAGCGGTGAATTGAGACAATGGCTTGCGGGCGGTAAGGGTGATTATACCTGCTGCCCAGGCTACTTATCAAGTCGTATTTCGTTTTGTATTCACTGCAAATTGGATAAGAATGACCCGACCAAGTAATTACACCGTTTATGATTCGATCACCGATTGCGATAATGTGCACTACGTTCATGTGCAAATAGCATTAGGGCGCTGGGTATGTTTGGAAGCATGATCGGACAAGTAGGTCAGTATGTCCCATCTTGGAGGAAATGCGATCGACCAGTCTTGTATCTTGGGTGTTTCTTCTCATGCCATCTTTTCCCATCACCTAGGGGTTGCGGTGGCTCAGACGGTAGGGCGTTCGGCTCTTGATCATAAGATGGTGGATTAGAGTCCTGCACCGGCGGGTTTACTGAGTCCGCCCGCTACCAATCGGCGTGAGAGGTAGGTGACGCTATGTGGTCTAGCAGCCTAGGCGTGAATTTCATACCGCTGCAAGGTATGATGTGGCTGTATAGAAACCACTAGCACTAGTTTTATCAGTCCAGCAATAGCAGACGTTGCTTCAAGAAAGGTGCACAACGTGTTCCGCTGCTCTCCATGCCTCCTGACCACAAGATCGCGCAGTTATTGCTGTCTACACGATCGACAAATTGTTTGCGAGCATTTTATAGCAGTGGGATGGGTTTCGTTTCGCATTTTTCGTTTTTTTTTCTCTTCAATTGTGCTTGCTTACCTACGTGATCCCAAGCGGATATCCTGAACAGGTACATGAAGGATATGTGTGATGCATGGAGACGGAGGTCCACCAGGATCATTTCGATTTTCCCATGTACCAACGTTACCTGGTGCTCGACTAGTCGCAAGGCTCATAAACGTTTTGATACATCGTGAACAGAATGTCGCATGCGTATTTGTTTATAGCCGCTGAGTCAGTACACCAAAATGATTAGGTAGTATATTGCTAGTTTGGTGCACACTGTGTACGCATCGAAATTATGCTCAGAGACGCCTAATTCACGTGTTGATTTCTCTCCCATTATGTTTACATCACAAGTGAGACGGCGCATTGGAGGACCCAGCAACCATATTTGGGTGGTATCAAATAAGCTTGGAACAGGCACCAATCGACCAATTATGAACTATCGTTTGTTCCTCTGCTTTGGACAGACTGGTTTGTTTTCAAGTACTCTGACTATGATACGAGTATTAGAACAAGCTGTTCTCTATAAACGTTGCTTTTTGTTAAATAAAATTATAATCCGGTTCAAGTTGGTCGGTTTGAGGGGCTAGGGGAAGGAAAGCAACACTCCAAAGCTCTTGGCATTACAACACGTCAAAGCTGTCATCACCTGCATGTACCCCGGTCCCGCACTAAGATGGGGAAGAGGCGATTTGACTACAGAGCACTGCTGCTGTATAACTCGTTGCCGCCCGAGCTGCTGCGGCTTCCCATGCCTGTCTTCGGTGGCCACCTATGGCTCCTGTCTGACGCGCAGCCCGAGCCGGACTGATTTGCTGCTCGCCTTGCTGCGTTTTATTTATAATATCTCTAAATATCTAAACATCCCTAACCACTGGTGTAACTATTCTGTCATTTTAACATTTCCCGTCCTGGTGTTTTATCACATTAACGCGAGGTTGTAAAGGCTGTAAGTTCATTGTGGATTGTCCCAACACAGGTCTGTATCTGTGCCTGCCTGATCGGGTGACAGTTTGCTGATATGTACCTGCGCACATTCTGCTGTGTGCACATGCATGCAAGCCCACAGGCTGAACGGGGGGGGGGAGACGTGTAAAAGCGATCTGGAGCTTAGTTGAGTCGGGACCGATTTTGAGCCCTTCCGATAATGCAAACTTCTCAGCGATTTTATAAAGCCAATACCAAATGTGTTTTCATCGCATTACCAAATGTGTTTTCAAATGCCGATTTCATCGGCCGGAAAACCGCTTTACGAATCTTGTTGGCACCAATGCACAAGAGCCTGACTCCCACGGGCCGTGTTCAGCTTTGTCCAACGTCGACAGCCGGAGAAAACTACAAATGTGCACAGGTATTCGTCGAGCTAACAGTCACTATGGAAACGCATCCCGTCATGGACAAGTCGGCGGCCGATTCGGTCATCTTGCTCGGCTGGCGCAGTTGCTGGACGGGGTCTGGCAGTTGCGGCACACGGCGTTGACGGCCACGGACGCAGTGTGACCGATGCAGTCGCTTTGTCCTGGCGACCTCAACAGCAATCGGATCAGCGCCGATGGGCGACTGCCGGTGTATGGCCACGCCTCGTCGCCGACGGCAGGGCACAGTCTTTGGTGTGGAGGTGGACGGCTGTCGCTGGTGCGCCGTTACATCACGTGGACAAGGCGCATTCGGCCCAAAGCTGGCGCAGAGGAAGGCCTAATAAACCGGTAGCAAACTATTAGTTATGGGCGCTAAATGGCCAAACCTGGTCGATGCGTCCTAAAACTCATAACCAACCAATCAACCAACCAACCAAAGCTGGCGTTAACACAAGGTAAGAAGATGACACTGAAGTTGTCCCCATGCCACCACCTCACGTTTGTGGTTGTGCTTCAGAAGTCCGATACGGTGATGACCGAATGCATACGGATATCACGTGTTTGGAATTACGTGAACTATACAAGCTGCGATCTTATTGTTCCCAGCACGCATGCCATGCACCGACAGTGGTGACTGTAATTGGTGAGCTCATATCGATGACTAATAACTAGAGCCCGGTGTATGTATGCATAAATATACTAGGAACATCTGAACAAAAAATTGTTGATTTGCATGCGGTGTGCTTCGACTGTGGCTGATGGTAACATAATCGAATGCCCATTGTGGAGTTCAGGCTTATTGCGGTACCAATTCAGCAAGCGAATGAGTGGACGTCGTTATTTTAGGACCAGCTGCTGGCAGTCACAGATGCTGAATTGGTGAGTGGATCCCTGTGAAGTTGACCCATCCCGCAACGCCGTAGAGCGAACCCCGTATATATTGCAAGTTTTGCCCACTCCTTCCCGTGGTTATGTAATAGCGCCCATCGCAGTGAGATCCATACTTCAGCATATTGGGTGAATCTTCGCTTTGAATGCAATTTCTTGCGTTGAAATATAACCATTTGGACTTGCATTCAGATGCTAAAACAACAAATATGGTTCGGTGTATGCAATTTTAAGTCCATTAACCGTCTTATCGGAGGGGACGGTTGCTACATTAGTGGACACGAGACCTGCATTAGTTGGTGCATGGCAGAACGTGATCCCCTCCATTGTGTCGCGCTGAAGTAGATGGCAATCGTAGGAATTATGTTCAGTATTTGGGTGGAGAATGTGTGGCAAGTATGAAGGCCACTCAATGTGGTGTCACGTAATCACATTTTATTAGACCTTGCTATTCCATGCCTGGCACGCAAGCCACGGACGCTGTTGGCAGGGCTGGTACGCTTCTTTGGCGAACTTGTACTAATGCCCACCCCTTCATTGATAAATTGTGAGCACTGAATATGCTGCGACTATGTTTATCACCTTTGTATGACACTTCAGGTGATTGTGTCCGATTCCTCGAGTATAGGCCGAGCGCATTTTCGTTTTAAGTCATTAAAGGCCTTTGAATGTCATACCACTGTATGTGGCACATACGAAGCATTCGAGATATACAGCGATTTATCGAATACCTTTGATTCTCTTGCTCCGTATTTGTCTGCTGAGCCGTCAGCTCCACAGGCGTTTTGGAGATTCCGATTTTGCACAGATGATGCTTGTGGTAGCTGCATTTTTGCGTGTTTGCGTGAAGAAAGTACTGTGTTTGGCAAACATGGATGAAGAATCCTCCCACAAATTTAAATTCGCTTATCTTAGTATCCTATTGGTAAGTATTTCATTAGTAAGTATTTTATTCGTAGATGTTTGCATCGCAAGATCCCCGTTTAAAATATAGCATTTAAGACAGGTGTTGGTGTCTGATGCATTTCACATCAATTTCCTACATATCGTGATAGCTGTGTTACGTACTTGTGACAGGTAGTATTATACGACGTAGACACAGCACAATGATATGGCTGGTTATTCAGGCGGTATGTTCAAACACATCGATATTGGCACATAATGCCATAAGTCAATCAAAACATGTGGGAACGAAGTGCGAGCTGCAGTTGCATGCGAGCAAAATCATGTACTTTGACCAGTACAAGCTATCAGTGGCAGCTTACCAGTCCGTCAAACAGCACATTTGACAGAAAAATATCTGGAACTGTCGGCTAGACGGAGAGTAGTGACCTTTTTAACACGCTCCCTGGAGGGGGTGAAATCCGCCCACCCCTCCGATTTTTCGTACATAACTCCAGTTTTTACCGTTCGATATACGCCATTTCTTGTGTACCTGCTTAAAAATGATCGTCGCTTTGTTTAAAGCAAGAAAAATGGAAATCAGCCGAAAACTTCGAGTTAGGGGCCGCTAAAGTAAAAATTTCGCAGCGCCTGACCAGAAAAATCGGCGCTGATTCGCTTCCCGTGTATTGGCAAAAGGGAAGTGTTCTTAGCAAGACTAGAGACTTGTTTGATGTATATTGTTATGCTATATAGTTTCAAAGTCATGTTAGGTCACCGAGATCAAGTCAGGTCAAGTTCATGACAAGTTAATGGAACCAAACTTGGTCAACTGGAATGTTGTCATACATGCAAATGACTGTCATGCGATTGATGTTACTTTGCATGCTACTTAATAAACATCCTGCAAACTACAGTTTGTCATTGTGTACCTAAGCCTTTCCATACTTTATTCATGTACTTCACTCCTTTCTTTGTGAAGCCGATTGCGCCAAGCCACCCATTGGAGCAGTCGGGCGGGCGGTCCGGTTCCGGTAACTGGAGCAGATAATGACCTGATAAAGTGCTGCTATATATGTGACCGGAGGTCAAATACCGGGTCTAGCATCTGTATTTCACCATTCGTAATGACCAAAACATCATTGATGCCCACTTTTGAGCATTTAATCACAATCAAAGCGATCCATAACAATGACAAGCCAAGCCAGGCAAAACCAGAACATTTTAACATTTTGACCCAATTTGACCTGGAAGATATTAACCTAAGGTCGTGAAATTCGTACACAATGGAGTTCACCACCGTGTCCATCAACCCTGCGAATTTCGTTGTTCCAGCTTTGATAGGAGCCGAGATCTTAGTGTGTGTGGGGGGGGCGAATCAACCCTGTCCAGTGCGCGTAATTTTCAGAGGCCCTCCAGGGGGCGTGTTAAAATTACTGAATATGGCCTGGAATGGGCGGTCTTCCAGAGCTTACCCCCGATGAGGGTGTCATTGTGGAAGATATTTTTTAGAAGATTTGTAGACAGAGCCGCAGCCAAGTGGCACCGGGACCCCGTTGGCTTGGGGTTAAATTGATGAACACAGCTAAGATACTTGAGTAAGTCAGGAAGTAAATATATTGAATGTTGTATAACTGTGTTTCTCTCCATCGGTGTTTCTCTCCATCAGATAATTGCTTTAACTAAGCGCAACCTGGCCCCACTCATAAGCAGACATTTCTCACGACAGTAGAAACGACTGGAGGGCAATGATTATGCTTTGTATTGAAAACTATCCATTTGATCGTGGGTTTCAGCTTCCGGCCATGTCTGTGGTTTCCTTGCGGTGAGGATAAGGCGAAGAGTGGTGGTCATAATCCTCGTGTGATGTGTATCATGTCAGGTGATGGTGGCGGGGATGTGATGAAATGGCGCCGGCTGGGGAATCTGCCATGTCTCACGGTGCACTCATCGAGCCGGTACGTAACGCGCCCTGAAAACACTGGTCTGGACGGATCCCGCACGGTCGCCTGGACACACAAATACAGCCGCGTCCAAATTAAGCAAGGCGTGTGCATTGCACGGAAGGACTCGGGCCTGGTTCAGGTGTAGGTCGGCCCCCAGTCTCCAAAACGCAGTAGCCGTACTCGGAGCTGAGTGGCACGTCCCGTTGTTGAAAGTTGGTAAAAGACAAGCGTGTATCCTGTGTATCCGGAACATGATTGGATACGTGCTTTGTAGCTTTAGATGTTAACAGGAAAATTATTGAATAGTTCGAACATGCAGAAGATTTTCTTCAATCCTGCATCGCCAGACGTTATTTTGTACTTTCCAATTAATTTTGAGCACTTTCACGGATGTGTTCACTGTCAACATCATACAACCTCCAAATGAGAAGAATGTAAATGCTTCCTGGAGAGGATAATGTCCTGAATTCTGAACATGAAGAAGCAGCTGTTTTACCAAACCTGGTCCTGAATGCCCGTGTTGAAGAAGCCGGGCCGACCCGACATCTATCGATGTCCCCACAACATCTCTCCAGAAAGAGTTGGGTGGCTTGTCGCTCGGATGACCGGCACTGATCGGCCGCTGTTCGGTGTGGGACTCGACCACACTGAACAGCATGTGGTACTCCCCACAAGCCACAAGTTCGTCTTTCCAGGTGTGGCTCTGTCCAAATGCCACATCTGACACGTGAGTTGCGGTTGTCACACGTGTTAATATATCCACCAAAGGCTTATCACCCGGCCCCTAGTTTTAGAGTACGAAAACACAGCTACAGTCCGCGGGAAAAGACAGCGTCTACCGATCCATCAACGTTCCACCAACTTCTACGGTGCCAGTTTATCTCCATGCCAGTAGTGACGCCTGGTTGGGGTGTGGAATGTGCACGTCCAGTCGACCAGTATTGCACCGCCACGCGACTCGACGGTTGTCGTCCAGCTGGACAGCGGCAGATCCTGCCGTCTCGTCCCAGCCGTGAGGGGACGAGTAGCCTAGGGGAAAGCTGCCCGTCCCACAACCAAAGAGCGTGGTTTCGAGTCTCACCTGTTGCCACTCTTCGCCCGCGACCAATCGGCGTGAGAGATTGGCGACGCTACATGACTCAACGGTCGACGTGTCGTAAGACCAATAACCACTACCGCCACATCGTCCCAGTCGTGGGTCGTGCATCATCTCCCACTGACTGTGCTGCCCCCAAACTGTGGCTTAAGGCACTGGGGCCGCTGGCAGTTTCAATCCGACTAAAGTACTGCCGGTGCAATAATATACAGTCAGACAGTGACTGACTGCGGGGGCGGCGCAATCTTTTTTGACCAAAGAGTTCGAGAAAATATTTAGGTTTTATATTTGCCATGCAATACCATAGGTTTAATGTATCTCACAGATTTGGGTATTGGACGTCGGCAGCTTGGTGGTTAAGTTGAGGTGCAAGAGGTAAGAGGTTCGATTCCCCGCGATGCCCTTTCTTCCTGCCAGGGTAAGAGGCAGGGGACGCCATGTGGCCTCAGCTGCTCAGTGCGTCGGGAACCCACGGCCAGCCAATCACAGCTTTGGGTGGGCAGCTGCACCTTTAATCCGTCGTTGTTGGAGGGTGTGACGGCACGCACTGACCGTGCCCGCAGCTGTGTGTGGAATCCAGCACCACCAGTGGGCCAAGGTGCTACAGGGATCAACACGGTCAAGATTACCTGGGCTGGTCGTTCCCGTCCGCAGCGGGAATCGCGAGCGATGCGTACGACGCTGCGAATACACCTGAAAGCCTGCATCCAGCGCTTTCAGCCTAATAGCCGAATCGCAGTCCTTACATGGGCGTCTGTCGCGGTGACTTCATTCTACCAATGGCACGGATTATTTAAACTGGGCCTTTGGCGTCGCTACCAAGAAGCGCGAGATAGACTTCCGCCTGCCGTCAGTCTTCGTGTGGTGTGGGCGAGAACCTGTCTCTCCCTAGTTGGCGAGCTTAAAGGTCCGATGCATCCAAATAGGGTGAAATAGTGGACATTCCCACACTGCCTGGCTGCGCTCAGAAATGATGACACCTTCCCGAACCAGACAGCATCTGGGTCTGATCCGAGTGACGTTGGGCACGCTTCTGTCTCGAGATATCTCATTATCCCTCGACCAGCTGACGGAATCTGCTTGGTATCTGGCCGTTGGTGTGATTGATGTGATGTGCTGCCGTATCTAGTTGAGGGAACCCCATTCCGCTGAGGCGTGTGTCTCCGGTTTGTCTTTGTCTTGTGTGGCGGACACGTTCTCCCGATCGTTACGGATCACAGTGTGCGAGATCCAACCGATTGGAATTGCGTTGTGGTGCTCTTATGTAAAGACGCCGCCATTGCAGTGATAAATTATTCGTGAAATAGGGTGGAGTATACGATTGTGAACGCTCAATCGACATCCTTCTTCAAGAAGTATCCACATCCTGCTCCTTAGAACCTACACCATCAGCTGGAATTTGAGTCTGCGACATCAAAAGCATTTTAAATGTCACTAATTCCATGGCAAATTTCTGCATCCAATTGTGCTCGTTTCGACATCTCACACGTAACGAAAAGCCATTATTTTAACCCTGCGTCATTGTGTAAGACACCGTCGTTGTGTCGTGTGTAGTGTTCCTGAGTGACGCACGCTGATGACGGTCGGTGCAATTTCTGTTTGGTGGCTATCACTCAGTGGACCGGCAATAGTTTGGTCTAGTTTGAAAGGGTTTGGCAGCTTACCACACCTTTCACCAATTGCTACTAACATTTCACCAATTGTTACCCCTTGCAGCGTCAGTGGTTCAGTTTACCAGAGTTCGTCTCGATGAAAACAGCGCCGCTATTAGCGCAACCGACGCCTGTTATGCTTCCTTACTGTCTTGCGTCATGCTTTCGGACCGAACTAACAGTACTGACAGAACTGAGCACATTGGTATGCGGCACAATTTGAATCACGTATTTATCGATTCCAAAAAGCCTACACTGAAATGTTCTGGTGTGGTCCCAGAGGGCCAGTGCGCGACGCTGCCTTTACCACAGTCCAGTGGCCTGTTTTGCGTGGACAGTACGGCTCGTACCTGGTCCAGGTCTCTGCTGTTCGTGCTTGCGTGCATATTTGTACCTGTCTTTCGCGTCCGAATCTGTTCCGAACAGGATGTAAAAGAGGAAATTAACTTCTGACGTAGGGCAAGAGTTGAAACATGTGAGTAGGGTTTGAGCAATCATGAAGTTGGGATACAATGTGTTGTGTTTAAATACGGTAGCCTTATCGCTCAATATTATTTGTTGATCTGTATTCCAATGGGTGCAAAATGACCAAGGACTGGACTCCAAATCTAATGTCGAAAAATATGTCTGTTTGTTCGTGCAAAGATCGTTTTAGTTTCAGCTTGAGTATCGGAACACCGCACGCTAGAATGCACCGTTGGCGAATTAGTAACGATCGTAGGAGGCGGCGTAGACAATGTTTTACAATGTTGAACACGTTAAACATCTAAACCCAAGTTGGATATTTATGACGAGCCCTTATCCCACCCGGCACTATCCGCCCGCGTTCTCTGCATGGCGCATTGCCGGTGGTGGCCGCGGCACGCGCGACGTTTCGGTGCCAGCCCGTTCTGATGGCGTGGCGGCTGCGCGGTGCGACGGCGGCGGCGACACGGTCAGGTCGCGCTGGTGCCCTCGAGCCAGCTGGCGCGCCTGCCGGCCGCAGGGGTTCCCTGTGGCCTGTGCGGCGCCAGCCCAGGCTCAGGCTCAGGTTCTGGCTCTGGTTTGGCTGAGGCGGCTCGTGTCGGCTTGCGTCGGGTCGGCCGAGCCGCGGCCACGCCGTGTCGCCGACAGCCGATGTGGACGGGACGGAGACGGATGGTGGCGGCGGTGGCGGCGGCGGCGGCGGCCGCCGGACAAGCCCGTGCGTCATGCGCGCTGACGGCGGCAGGTGTCGCCGGCCGCCGCCGACAGACGACACGCCGTCGCCGACCGATGGCGCGTGGCCCGTGCAGCCACACCGGCGATCCCGGCACGGCCGGATCGTGTCTCGCCGCGACCGCGTGTCGTCGCCGATTATTTATCGTCGCTCGAGTTACCGGCGAGACGGCGGCGAAACGTGGCCCCGGCGTGCGTGTTGTGTTGGTCGGTACGGCCGACTGATGGTCACATTCAAGCTATTGCCTGTTTGCATTGAACACGACCACTTTTCGGGTTGTGAGCTTTTTCTGCTGGAACATACGTCAACTTTGGGTTCCCAAGCAAAGTATGGCACACAAGACTTCTCACTAGTTGTTTCCGATTGCTACATCTTATGCCGTCATTCTTAATAACATTCTAACATCGCAAATTCTCCTCTCCGGGTAATTAACCACATGGGATGCACCTTTGGTCGTATAAGAAACTCGTCTGTAACTTTACTTTGAAGCTTCAGGTACGAACCGCGTCAAGTTCTTCAGAGTTCGACTTTTTGTGTGAGTGGATTATCAGATAATTGTAATGATTGTATGATGCTTGCATTATTTAACGTGGAGCGACTGGCCAAACTACGCTCAATATTCAAGAAAAGTATTCAGTACACCATGAACATACAACGTGATGTGAAAATGTCCAGTCCTGTGCACAGACTGGCTTTAGAATTGCTGCGCCGGCTGCCACACGTGCTGTTGCTGGTCGCTGTCGACCCCGAAGCCATGACACCCGTCAGCAGGGATACCCGCAGTCTGTGTAGATGGCGGCGAGTTTTGGCTGGTCGCTGTCGACCCTGGAGCTACAGCAGCGGCCAGCAGTGACACCGGCAGTCTGTTGACCGCGGCGAGTTTCGGCTGGTCGACTCGGTCGGCCGTGTGGCGGCGGTGTGTCTGTGCGTGCGCGTGCGTCACCCGTCCGGACGGGTTCAGCGTGCAGGACACGGTGCGCTGGCGCGCCCGTTTGTGTGTCAGGGTCGTGCACGCGTGTAGTCGGCCGTCGAGATCATCTCCGCTGGAGGTCGTCCAGCCGGTACCACTGGATTCGGCCGATATCCGGACCGGGCGCGAGGTCCGCCGTCGTGACGTGCTGACGTCGGCGGTCCGGCCGTAGCCGCGCCGTGCTCAGGCGCGACTGCGACCAGCCACTGCCAGCCGGACGGTCCGTGGGAAGTCGGCTCCTGTTGCGTGTATGTACCGCTGGTCCGAACTGTGGCCAGTTACTTGTGAGGTCATGCTGCAAAAGGAGCCACCCAGCGTGGGCTGGGAATTTCATAGACGGCTGGTTCGCAAGACCGCTGAAATCGATCAGCGAGCACGCAGGTGGCGGCTCCGGTCTTGAAATCCACCTGGCCCATGGATTTGCCTCTCCTGCACTCTAAACGGTGTGACCGGAGACAAGGAATGGAACAGTCGAGAGCTTTAAGAACGGGCACTGACAATTTCTTGGAGAAAGTGTGCGTTCAGCGATACTTGCATGACGAGAGCTGGCACGGTCACATGATCTGTAATTTCGGGTGATTTGTAGACAAGTTGACAAAATCAATGATTTTGCTTCGTTTGATTCGTCTTGGTCGCGATTTGGTGACCAAAGCAATGCTTCAGTGTTCTCCCGAACGACGGTCCTCGTCGACAAACTGTCTCGTAGCACTGACCACAACAGCATCACTACTCAAACCGCTAGTTTGTTCTGTTGAACTTTCTATGCCAAATTTCAGCCGGCGGTGGCCGTTGGCGGCGGCATATCCTGTGATTGTCTCCGTTTCATCCGTCTGCTGGTGCGTGTGCTGATGTCGCTGTGGAGTTATTGGTTTTACGACACATCGTGTGCTGATGTCGCTTGGTTGGTTATTGGTTTTACGACACATCGACCGTTGAGTCATGTACCGTCGCCAATCTCTCACGCCGATTGGTCGCGGGCGAAGAGTAGCGACAGGTGAGACTCGAACCCACAGCCTTTCGATTACAAGACGAGCAAATTACTCCTAGACTACTCGTCCCCTGTGGAGTGCACCTAAGCGTGAGGAGTGTGGTGCCACGCTGCTGTGGCATCGGCGGCCGCCACTCCTCGGCTCGGTGGCCAGCGACCGGTGTCGGTCTGCCCGCAGCCTGCGGGCCATCAGGCCGGCCCTGCCAGGGTCGGAAATCTGGCCCACCACTGCACGCGCACTCCGGAGGAGCAGGGCGGCCGGATGATCTCCCCGACCCGCCCCCAACGCACGCAGCCATGCAGCCCTCTGGCGGCCGGTCAAGGTTATTCGGTTGACCAGGCACTGGTGCGCAAGAAGTGCTTGTGTGTGCACTTATCTTCCCCAAACTCGAGAAGTGTTGACGTGTCCGGCAGGCTCTGCATGAACATCCTCTCATGGTCAGGTTTTTTGTCTGTCCGAGTGCTCACTTGTGTCGGCCGTCTTCATTCTCCGCGTTTGATATAACTGCGATACCAATCTGTGTTTGATACCAGTGTCGACATTGTGTGTCCAATGCTGGCAGGGTCCATCACGTGTCCAGTGCTGGTGGGGACCAACATTTATTGTGGTGTTATTAGTGGTGTTATTATCCATGGTATCCGGTGGCGCTAAAGATCAAACAGCTGACCGGCGACCTTTGTGAGTGTAAGGAATCTGCCACCTTGCTGGGCCACCCGCCGGGTTTTGTCTGGATGCTTGATGCTGGCATGCCCACGTGCCCTGGGCGCTGGACGTCCGTGTCGCCTTATCTCGGCATGTGATGCCCTCGGTCCCATACCCAGTTTACATGGGCAGCGGAATTCGAGTTTACTTTCTCAGCGGTGCGCAGTCGAATTACCGGCCGCATGTAAACACTTCGCACCCGCCTGGCAGATTCGAGATAATCATGGAGCTTAATTATCTACCGAAGAAGGATCGGCGTGACGGGAACGAGTTTCGTTTGGGTTAGTGTTTGAAGAATGAAGCTTCCGAGACCAAAAGCCTTGCATTTATGTATTTTTGCGGTCGGAGTATTGGTTGGTTATTGGTTTTACGACACATCGACCGTTGAGTCATGTAGCGTCGCCAATCTCTCACGCCGATTGGTCGCGGGCGAAGAGTAGCGGCAGGCGAGACTCTAATCCACAACCTTTGGATTATGAGACGAGCAATTTACCCATTAGGCACTCGTCCCCTCGGTCGGATTATTGAAAAGTGTGTTAGCTAGGTGGTTTACTTAGTGATAGGAGAAAATGTTACAATTTTTAATCGTTTCGGGATGCGCATAATTCCCTCGGCTTAGAATAGTAAAAATTGCGTTGTGCCAAACTCGCTCTATCATCATCTGCTTCTTTAGAGATCAAAATTATAACTTCACTCACTCATCCTCACCAATGTGGCATTCATCAATAATTAAAATAGTACGGCGCAAGCCAATGTCCTATCGTATCACAATCTTCCAAAAAGAAAGCCTTAGACCACTGAAGAAGCTCCAACTTACCACCATTGCCACCAAAAATATGTCAGTAGTTGCATATGCGTAACATCTGCCGGAGTCCGTTGACGCGTGCTAATTGGGTTCGCATTTTGAATGGATTACCGGACTCAGACCCTTGCTAAGCGCTTTAAGCAAGCACATTGCACCGCTGAGATTCGATCCGAACCATACTCGAATGCACTTCGTGTGGCTATGTCAATCGGGCCTGCCTGCGTCGTCGCCGTCTGGAGGATGTGGCGTCACCCCTTATCTGCTGGGTGTGACGTGGGCATTTCATGTCGGTGTCCAGCATTGTTTTATGCCCGCTGTATCGTGCTTGGTGTCTGTTGCTTTTGTTCCTTGTCAAGCGCGGGGTTACGTTAGCTCGGCTCGTATTTCGTGGCTTCATTACTGCGTTTGTCGTCGCCTTGTGCCTGCTCCCCGGTGTTTCATGTTTTCTTTTGGCGTGTCGTATCTACCGTGTTTCGTTGTGTAGTTGGTGTCTGCTGTCCGCTTATGTTTGCTGACTGTGAGTTTCTCTGCATGGTGCCCACTGTCGTGTTCGTTATAGGTCGCCGTCTCTGTGTCCGTACTCCTCCGTGGTTTGCGTTGGCGGGCCTGTGTCTGGCGCAGCTAACGCTGCTGTCGCCCGGACAGCTCCAGTCTCACATCACCATCTCCGGCCGGCAGGCGTACGAGCTGTCGACGCTGACCGGCACGCAGGTGATGCTGCTGGTCGCCTCCGAGACGGGCCACGTGTACACGTTCGCCACGCGCAAGCTGCAGCCCATGATCACGTCGGAGGCGGGCAAGGCGCTGATCCAGACGTGCCTCAACTCGCCCGACCCGTCGTCGTCGGCCAGCTCTGGCGACCAGCGCATGTCCGCCACCGGCTTCGAGGAGACGGAGCTGTGCTACAACATAGGCGACGACGACCAGAAAGTAAGGCAGATGATGTACAGCGTGGGCGCCGGCGCCGGCGGCGGCGGCGCCCACCACCAGTACCCGCAGTCGTACCAGGGCGCCATGTCGCCGCATCACGCGCACGGCTGGCACGTGCCGCCACCGCCGCCGCACACGCCGCACCCCGTGTCGCACCACCTGGCGCACGTGTCGCAGCAGCAGTCTCCCGTGTCGCACGTGCAGCTGGGGCACGGGGGCCCGCTGCCGCCGCACAGCCCGATGCCGCCGCACAGTCCGATGCCGCCGCACAGCCCAATGCCGCCGCACAGCCCGATGCTGTCTCCCACTCCCAGTCAGATGTTGTCCAGCATGACCGGCCACAGCAGCATGCCTAGCGTGTGTCGGTAGTGGGCCGCTGGCGCCCGCCTCCGCGCCAATACTGTCTTCGTCGAGCGGCGGCAGCGCGCCGGAATCGCCACCGCCGCCGCATGTCGCCCGTGCCATACAGTGCCCTGCTGGCGAGCCTGCGTTGTGCTTGTTGCCGCTTTCGCGTAGTGCCGTAGCCGTGTTGTTTGTGTGTATGTGTGTGTGCGTGTGCGTGCCGTGCCGTGCCGTGCCGTGCCGTCTCGTCTCGTGTACCTGCATGCAGCCGCCTGGTGGCGTGACGCGACTCCCAGCGTCACGGCGGGCGGCCGCCTGTCAGAGGTGCCGGGCGTCGTGCCCTGCCCACACGCTCCGTGCAGCCGGCCAGTGAGCGGCGCTCAGGAGCCGGGCCGCCGCTGGTTCCGCATCGCTTGTTATGACCGCGTCGGCCGTCGTGGCGACCGTCCACCGAGGCATTAACCACACGGGTGGGTAAACAACAATGCGGGTAAACACACAGGTGTGGCACTCGTGTTGAGAGCGGGTTGCCAGTTCTTAATTAGAGTCGGCGCTGGCTGCGAGCCGCCGTCGGCAGCTGACGGACCGCGTGCGACGCTTCCGACACTTCGTCGACGCCGGGGCAGGGGCCGCCCCGGCTCTGCCCAGACGTGCGGAAGGGGGGGGGGCTAGGTCCGGTCACAAGCCGAAAGGCCGCCATGGCCCCTGCGGTGTTGGCCGGTCGGCGCACGCCGTCGGTCGCTGGTCGCCAGCCGGCCGGTCATGTCGGAGCCGTGTGTGTGTGTGTGACGTCACGGGCGCGTGGGCGGCCGTCGCGCCAGCTCTGTCTGCGGCCGGTCCGTCCCGCCTGTCGACGGCCCTGGCCACCTGTGCGGCTCGCACGCTCGTCTCGGCTGGGGACTCGAGGATCAGACCGTGACACCAGACAGACTCAGCCACAACAGGTCGAACGTCCGGGGCGAGTCCCGTTGATACGGCGAGATCAGTCCCGACTGAGGCTGGGGAAGTGCGCCGCGTCGTGCTGCCGTGCTATCGGCGGTGGTTTGCGGTACGGTCAGGTGGCGGCCTTGGCCGTCACGGGGCAGGATGTCGCTGACCGTGCCGCCGCCCATCGCCACCGCGCCGCCGTCGCCCCGTCTCTTCTCCCCCCCGCTGTCCTTCGCTGCTAATTGGGCGTGTAATCAATGATGGATGGCCGACGGGTGGGATCAGGCGCGAGCCGCGCGGTGACGGGCCGCGCCCGCCCCCGCCTGGCCCGTCATCGGCCGCCGCTGACCCGTGGCCCCTGCTGACCACTGACGTCGCCGGCCGCCATCGGCCCACCGTCAGCTGACGCCGGTGACGTCATTGGTCTGGGGCAGATGTGTGCTACCGTTATACGTCCCGATTTCAGGACAAGGAGCCAGTTAGTTAACCACACATATCCAGGCCAAGGAGCTGGCTTGCTTACTATACGTTTCCCGATCAAGGATCAAGGAGTTAACTAGCTCACCACATATCTCCAGACCAAGGAGCTAGTCTGCCACCATCTAGCTAGCTTGTCACATATCTCCAAGCCACGGAGCTAGCTTACGACACATTTTCAGGCCATGGGACTAGGCTAGCTTGCCACACATCTGGAGGCTGTCGTCTCCGAACGGCTTGTATGCGGTGTCGTCTTCACCACGTGACGGTCGGTCCCCTGGAGACTGCCGCAGCCGTCTGTCAAGCTGGGGGTCGGGTGGGACGCGTCTGCCGCGACTGTCGGTTTGTGATCTCGCGGTCCTCCACGAGGGTGCTCCATGATGTATCCTCTGCCACATGCAGCGGACCTTTTCCCGCCGGTTTGGGTGGACCCAGTCTCGGTCAGCGCCGTCAGCTGTTCCATTCCGTCTGTCGGACTGATGGCCACCTGCCGAGTCTGCTGCCTGTTGCTCTGCTCGTCCGTCCGTCCATCGGTCCCTCCGTCCGACCAGCACTTGACGTGGGTGACATCTCGCTACACCCTCCATTGTGAGTCGCCGGCCAGACGGCACCGATTGTCTGTCCGCGTGAGACGCCCGTCGGTCTGCAGGAGTCGCTCGTCGGTTCGCGTGAGACGCCCGTCGGTCCGCGTGAGTCGCCCGCGGGTCCGCGTGGGTCGCCCGCCGGTCCGCGTGGGTCGCCCGCCGGTCCGCGTGAGTCGCCCGCCGGTCCGCGTGAGTCGCTGTTCGGTCCGCGTGAGTCGCTGTTCGGTCCGCGTGAGTCGCTCTTCGGTCCGCGTGAGTCGCTCGTCGGTCCGCGTGAGTCGCCCGCCGGTCCGCGTGAGTCGCTGTTCGGTCCGCGTGAGTCGCTGTTCGGTCCGCGTGAGTCGCTCGTCGGTCCGCGTGAGTCGCCCGTCGGTCCGCGTGAGTCGCCCGTCGGTCCGCGTGAGTCGCCCGCCGGTCTGCGTGAGTCGCCGTTCGGTCCGCGTGAGTCGCCCGCGGGTCTGCGTGAGTCGCCCGCGGGTCTGCGTGAGTCGCCCGCGGGCCTCCGTGAATCGGCGATCGGCCCCGTGAGTTGCCGGTTGGTCGTCGCGCCAGCACACCGTGATCGATGACAGATGTGGCCGCCAATTCAGCACCCATCCATTAGGCGGCTCTAATTTCTCGGGCGCGCCTCGGCCGTCGGCACGTCGGTGGTGCGCACCGGAAAATTACATTGTAATGGAGTGTGTCGACTGAGCCGACTCCCTACGTCGGCCGCCGCCTGTCGTCGATCGAGCCTCGACAGTCCGACGGGCGGTGTCGCCCGACCACAGGCGGCGCGCACACTCGGCACAGTCTGATCACATTTGAACGGAACACTTGCGACCTTGGCAAATGTTCAACGGAACGGAACACTTGCGACCTTGGCTGCCGACGGCAGAACAGGCCGCGCGGTGCGACACCGATGGCGATAGACGCTGCTTTCGGCGGGATCCAGGCGGGCGGTGCTGCGATTCGGGTTGCGTCGGGGCCGGCCGGCACCAGGAGCAGAGCGGACGTGTGGCATCAGCGCCGGCGGCCGGCTGTCAGACGCGCCACGATCGATGCCGATGGATGAGCCGGTCAGTGTGGCGGTCACATCGCGCTGATCGCGGCGCGCCCCCGTTTCGCCGCCCGCCACTTTCATCCGTCTGCGTCGCTCAGCCCGGCGTGGGCCCGCCGCTATCTGCGTCGGTGTCGGTGGGCGCCGCTAGTGTGGTCGCGCCCGCCAGCGGCGACTGCCGCCGCGATGTTTCCGATTAATAGGCGCCAAGGTGTCACGCCGCATATCACCATATCTGGTTATTGTCGTCGAGCCGCGGCGCGGCGCCCACCATTATTTAAATGCGCCCGGCGACCGCCGTCGTATTGTGTGAAGTCGGCCGATTTACATACAAACTGAATGCGAGCCATGTGACAGCGGCCGTTTCCGCGGGGCGCCGTTATCGTCGCCGGCCATCGGTTATCTGCGCCGATATCGCCAGTCCGACCGGCGCCCGCCGCCGGCGGTGACCGCGCTCCGCGGCTCGACACGACATGGCACGGCATGCCGACCGTGGCCGGCACTGGCCACGCCGTTGGCCGCACGCCGCGTCGACCGGCGTCGGTCCGGAGGCAATGCGCGCTGCTCCGGCGCTGCTGTCGCAGCTGCGCCGACCGATCGGTGCGCAGATAGCCGGCGCGCTGTTTATGCGTGAGCCGCCAGCGCACGCCACACGGTTATTTATGAACGCCTCGATGACTGGCGGCCGTGCGGCGTGCGCCCGCGCGCGCCGGCCGGTCGGCCGCCTTTATTTCGGCGCGGACAATCGAGGCTCGATGGACGGCGGCGGGTGGTGCGGCCGGCCGTGCCGTCTTCATCTGGGCTGCAGCGCGGCGGCGGCGGCCGCGGCCCCGCCGCACGGGCGCCGCCCAGACGAATCGGACGTCGGCGCCGCGGCCGGCCTCGTGCCGCACGTCGCGGCCGCGCGCCGGCCGGCCCGATTGTTCTCGTTGGCGGCGCGCGGGTGTGATAATCGTGGCGATCACGGCGAGGCGCGGCCCCGCTGTGCTCTGCACGCGGCCTCGCTCTTGGCGCCCATTCAGCTGTCGTGGCGGTGTGCAGCACGTGCGCGGCGCGGCGGCCAGCTGGTGACTCATCGTCGCCGCCGCCGACGGCCGACTCGTGCGCTCTGTTTGTTCGGCTCGGTCATCTCCCTCGGTGTCGCGCGCCCACACCGACGGCCGCGGCCGCGCCGGGCATCGCCCGTCGCAGCATCCTCGGAGATGTCACACACGCCGTGCCTTACGACTTGACAGGCACACATCGCAGCTGCATTTCGGCGTACGGCCGCAACCCTAATCTGCATTATTGTACAAGGCGGCATGTGTCGTAAAAATACTTACCAAGGGATTATTATAGGCCAATCTTTGTAAAATATGAAATCAGTCGTCGCCATCCCGATGGTATCTTTTTGGAGTAGAGGCGGATTATTTAAACACCTTGTGATATACGTGTTTGTCTTCTCAATATCCTGTTGGAAGTTTTGAGTTTTTGTTCACCTTAGCTATCTCTTCTTTTTATGCAGTCAGAATTGTATCGAAATTTGTCCAAATTTTGAAGATCTATGAACTACGCAGCTGCGCCGCCGCCTGCCAAGCATTAGGCGATGTAATGGCAACAGGAAAATATCGATCGTCCTGATGGGCATTTGAGACCGAATCGCCGATGACACGAAAGCTTTGTGCACCGAGGACTTGCCGGCCGGCGGTCGACCGGAGTCGAGCGCCGGCGCTCACGTGACCGCACCGGCCGCCGCACCGGCCGCCGCACCGGCCGCCGCACCGGCCGCCGCACCGGCCGCCGCACCGGCCGCCGCACGGGTGCCAATACCGGGACGGTGACGGGCTTTTCACCGCGCCCGGTCGCCATTAGCCCGCCGCGTTATGCATAGCCGGCGCCGCCGATAACCGGCCGATAACTGTCGGCGTTGTTTATGGCGGCGCGTTTCGAAACGCGAGCGAGCGCGCTCTCGCGCTGGCGCGTGCGCGATTCTGAGCCGATGTACGGCGCGCCTCACGATTGGACACGCCGCTGGACGCTGGTCTAATTGATAGTGTTGCCGACTGTTTATGGCCGGTGCGGCGTGCAATGACGAGCTGCCAGTTGCCCGGTCGCGTCGCGAGCGGCGATTTATGTCGGCTCGTCGGCACTCGGTATTCTGCGTTGCGGTGAGTTCGATTTGGCGCGGGAGTTATGTGTCACGCGGACGGCCGGCGGCCGCCTGCCGCCGCCTGCCGCCGCTTGCCGCCGCTTGCGAGGCGTTTCCCGCGTGGCCGGCACGCCGACGGACACGACGCCGGTGACGGGTGGCGCCCTGTGCGGTCCGCCGACCGGGTGCCACCCGCCCCCTGCCCGCCCGACCCCGGGTAGCGATACCTGATGAATGACGCGACCTCCGATCGCCGCTGAATCGGCTCATTTGTAGACGGCCGGTATGACAGCGGCTGTGGCTAATGGCCGTCGGCCTATCGTCACCGGTCGGCGCGTCATTTCTCAACCACCGCGCTACCATCGCCGGAGCCGGCGGGACGGCCGTGTCGCGCGGCGTTCCGAGTTGGCGCCCAGATCGCCTCCGAGAGGTCGCGAAAAAGGGAGCTGCTTGGCGCGGCGAGGTGGCGGCAACAGCGGCCACCCGCACCAGGCGTCGCGCGCTCGAGAGCCCTTCATCATCGGGTAGCGTTTGTTTCGGCGCGGCGGCGCCGATAAGGGCGCGCCATCAGTGTCTGGCTGCTGTGTTTGGTACGGCCGGCGCCTTATACGGCGCGCTACGGGACATAGATGGTCGGATGTGACTCGCGACGTCGTGGCTAGTGCATGGGCCTCGTTTGTAACGGTCACGCTCCAGTGATGTGGGCGTCGCGCCCGGTGACTCCGCGCGAGCCGGCCGTCAACTATGAAGGCAGTGTCAGCGCTCGGCTATCTCTGGTCTCGTCATCACACCTGGCGGTCCCTCTCAGCTTCGTCGGCTGTGGTGTTCCATCCGCCTTGGGCTGCCTGCACCCGCCGTGTCGGCATTTCTCGCTGTACCTCGTCACTCCTCCCGAGAAGAAGTGGTGTTGGTGTGCCTTGGTCCTTCCGAGTCGCCCGTGATGTTCCGCCTCGTCGCCCCTTTGTCTCTGTCTCGTGACTTCCCTGTCCCGGTCTCGCCACTCATCCATCTTCTGGCGGCCGCCGCTCGTGACTCGTCCGTCGGGTGTCCCACCGTGCGGGGTGGCCGGCCGTGGCCCGAGTCTGGCCCGTCCCGGCCCGACCTGGGCCCGACCTGGGTCCGCCGCGGCTCACCACAGACGATGAGGAGGAAAAGCGTGCCGCGCCCGCCGCGCCACACGACGATGACGCGATGGCGCGCCGGGCCCGCGCCACTCGGCCGTCCTGCCGTCCTGACGTCCTGACGTCCTGACGGGCGTCGCCGCCGCCGCCGGCGCTGCCCGGAAAATGCACCGCCGTCGCCGAACGTTCCCGACGTTTTTCCGCACGAGGCCATTGTTGGACGCGGTCCGGATTTTTGCTGGGCGGTCGCTATCGCGGGCAGATGCGGAGCGGTACGCCGCGGAGGAAACATGCGACACTGCTGCACGGGCGCCGGGCGGGTTTCCTGCGATGCGCCGGCCCACTCCGCCACTGGCCGGCTCCGTCAGCAACTGGCCATGCTGGACACCGTGTGCGCCGTGCGCGCTGTGCCTGGCCAGGTTCGGCAATACGCTGCTGGGCGGCGGGGGCCGCCTGACGACGCCGTCCCGACATTGCGCCAGCCACAGGACCAGTGCAGTCGATGCGCTCCGACGCCCCCCCCCACACACCCCTACACTGACCGGTCGCGTCTGCCTGGCGCGGCATCCATGTCGCCCGTAATCGGAACATTTGAACTCCATTGTGTTCGCCTCCCTTGCGGGCGTGTTGACACGTCGGACACGAGCAGAGCGGGTATCGCGCACCGCCGAGTCACCGAGCCGCCAGCCGACGTGCAGATTCAACGGCCCAGGTGCGCGTGCCACGACTCAGACAGCGGCGACTAGTGCTGACCGACAGACGACGCGGCGAAAAACTCTGGCGGGCCCCGGCTGACGACCCCCCACCCGTCATACCGGCCGGCCGTCCGCCGCGCCAACATTGTCGACGACATCCACTCATGCTCGGCATTACCATAGACCGGCCGTAGTCCTGCACACTGCCATAACCGGCCTCTTCGACAGGCTGTCCTGCGCCGGCGGCGGCCGCGCGCGCGCCGCCCACCTTATAAGGCCCGGCCAGATCCAATTTCCAGCGGATTTATCTGGTGAAGATCACGTTTGCAGCGGCCGCTGACTCACCAGGTAGCCGCCTTCATTACGGCAGCGCGGCCGCGCGCGGGTACCATGAATGGGCCTTGGCGACGCCGTGCCCGTGCAGGACTGCAGCTCCTTATAAGGCGGCGGCGCGCGGCCACCTGCGGTCAGTGCAGATATGTGCTGCACGGGCCGAGGGGAGCCGGCGACGGCAGGGAGCAGCTGGTTGGGTGGGTTGTAGTCGCGTCACCGCGCATTTCCATTTGGTGTCGATATACCGTTGTTCTGGAGACGTGTTGTCGATGTGGTGGCTGATGTCATGTGGTGGAGACTGCCAGGAGGTAGCTGGCGCTACAGGTGCTACAGGTAGTCTCGTACAGGTACAGCGGTGATTCCGGTACATGGGTCGTTTCCACGTGGCCAGCACACTTCCGATACATTTATATGTCTGCCCTGCATCGCATTACATAACCGCAGCGATCACATCTCTCCGAACGCGCTGTCACGCCGACTGTTGTGATCAGCGCGTGTTCGGCATCTTCGCCCGGTGGCCGCAGCGCCTCACCGCCTCACCTCGCTGACTGATGGTGCAGGAGCACGACAAAAACGTCCCGGGACGGACGCGCCACACGGCCGCCCGGTCACGTGGTCTGGTGTCGTGTCGCGCCGCACCGTACAGGGGCGCAGATCTGCCAGAAAAAGACGGGCCGCCCAAATTTAGCCCGCTCGTGGCCGGCGCGCTCATAAAGAGATCAACAAGAAACTGGTCGCTGCCATCTTTGGAGGGCGCGCTGACCTGGGTCAACCGCAGTGGGCGGCGTGACCACTGGTCAGCCGTGAAGCCGCCGCCCCCCCCGGATGTACGGAGCACGGGTATGGAGAGCCGTTGTGTGCGTGTATGACAGTGTGGGCGGCAGCAGCAGCAGCAGCCGGGCTGACCTGCCGACAAGGCACGGCCCGCCGCCTGTTTATCTCGCCGGCTGCCGGTCGGCCGCAGCGCTTGTGAAGCGCGCAAGAGAATGGACGCGCGCAAGAGGCCGCCGTCCGAGAATGGACGATCGTCGGCCGCCGTCACTGCCACCCGATACCG
The DNA here is from genome assembly GCA_034440575.1 of Imbricaverruca yamaguchii. NCBI lineage: Eukaryota > Metazoa > Arthropoda > Thecostraca > Neoverrucidae > Imbricaverruca > Imbricaverruca yamaguchii. The sequence goes on along the minus strand of JAOTOL010001607.1, from coordinate 521,985 downwards.
TGCCGCGAGGCCCCAGCCGAGCGCACGCCAGTTCAGCTAGCCCGTCGGCCGGCCGCTCCGGTGATGTTCCGGTGACGTCTATTGGCGTTCAGGTGACGCTTCGGTGACGTTCCGGCCGCCTGGTGTCCCTCCCGAGCTCACCGTTGAGCCGGCCCGTTGTGTTGTAGTTGTCGCCGAGCGCTGTCGGCTGGCGCTAGTTGATATGCCGATGAGCCTGTTTTGCCGCCGTTGTGTGCCCAGAGCACCTTTGGCGGCCGCTTTTTGTACTTTAAGTTGTTTGGTTTGATGTTTAGTGTCTAGTGTTAACGGTTAACTCGCAGTGACCTGAACGGTGACATGAGGTGTTGTTGACTCTCTCTGTATTCTAACATAACGACAAATATACGCGATGGTAGACGATGTGAATCTACGGGTGAATCACGAGCAATTAATCTATAATCGCTTCTGCGAAGTTACATGTTGGGCGTAATCGATGATTGTAAGCATTTCAAGCGTCTGGTGATTAACGGTATCTTGATCAGAACGTGCAATACATCGGGAAAATGTTACACCGTTTTCCCCGTAGCTGATACAGAAACAGGAAAAATACATAGAGCACGCTGAATGAGCAACTTAAATCCTGTTTGAAATCATTGTCAAGTAGCATGTGATGAGTTGGAGGAAAGATGGTATCAGTGGAATCGTGACAAAAGCGACACGAAGGGTGGTCACGGGTACATCGCGTCGAGGTCACCGCATTGAAGGTGAAATCACACATGGTATAGCGCACAATTATCTCCTTATGCTGGTCGTCAGTGGAGGGAGGGTTAGTTGAGGCTCTGGTCTATCACTGAGAGAGGGGCGCGGAATATTGCACGTGACGAAACGTTTCACGTAGCGATTCGAATGCATGGGCGCTATATAACTAATGTAGTCGATGCGCCCTAAAGCCCTAATAACTAACGCTTCGAATGGACGTGTGTGTAGGCTCATGCAGTAGTACACACAGCAGAGGGCGCTCCCTCATTTTCGAGTATTTTTTATATTAGAAGTTCTAGTAAAAATATCGCGAGCTTTAATTGTTATTTCAAAATTCAGCTACAAGAATTCTTCAAAACATGGCACCTTCGTGGAACGAACACAATACTCCCTGCTGCAGTGACTTTCTAAATATAAATGAATATCGGGTGGGGTGAGGGAGGGGGACGGTGTAGTATAATTAAACGTGTGAATTGGGGCATTGAAAGCTACTTCTACACAATGGGTCACCGCCATGATGTAACGCACACTTGCAGATGCTTCCGACGAAACAACACACGTGATTTGATTGTATTTGTGTATTTGACCTGAGCGCTCGTTAGTCGAGCAGCACATTAAACAGCGAGCGAGACCACAGCCGGCGATGACACGCGACCCCAGCACGCCACACGACCGCGACACTAATACGGCGCAACCTGCCGGCGTCCTTGCGCGACCGGTGCCAAGCCGCCGGTCAGAGGTCCGCCACGTAGCGGACGAGCGGCCGATCCTCAAGTCTCGGCGGCGGCGCGGCGGCGCCCCCGCCGTCGCGCTGATAGCCTCTTGTTCGTGCACGGAGTCTCCGGCCGGCGACTTTGTATTCGGCCCGCGCGCCGCCGGGAAGCCGGCGTCGAGAGCCGCCCGAATGAATGAACACAACTCACCTGTAGAGCCGCCATTCGCGGCCGGCACGTGACTGAACTGGACGAGCACCTCTGTGCGGAGGATTCCGCCGCTATTGTCGGGCCGCGCGCGTGGCCAGCGCGCAGGTAGACGCGTCGATAACCTCCGACTCGTTTGGCTAGTCTTCAGCGGTGTTTGTAGTTCGACAGTTCTGCTTATCTCATCGGGAGGTATGCCGTTAAAACGTCAGCTCCAGCAGGCGTGACTCTATGAGGCTGACGCCATCAGCCTCGTCGAATCATACGCCAGCTGCACAGTTTAATGGGAGGCTATCACAGCTCAGCATATGTTATGGTTACGTTCATTGCGATTATTCGAAGCGGAAAAGGCGTGTCTGGCAGCTGCTAGTGAATAAATGATTCGGAAGCAGCTCGCTGCTGAAATAATCACCGTTTGTGAGCGATTGATCGCACCGTCAATCGTAAGCTTTTGCGTAAACGATGCGCGCCGCTCGCTGCTCTTGCAATATACAAGGCGGCCACTTTTCGCACCCGAACCCGTCTATCTCATTGGCGGCGACGTGTACAGTAGCGCCGACGGCATTTTCGCCGGGTCAGACGTGTCGCAGCGTGGCGGCATACCGGCGACCGGCGGCGCAAATTTGGTCGAGGTGCGTTTTGCTCGGCGCTGATTCGCCGCCTACATTTCCATAGCGCGCGCCGATAAACAGCCGATGTATCACGGTGGCGACGGCGGCCGGCGCGATCTCGCACTCGGCCAATTACGCTGCCGCCGGTCGGCAGCCGCGGCCGCTCCACGCAGTGCGGCCGGCCAGCGGGGCGGCCGCACGCAGAGGCAGCACTGCGGCGCCGCCGCTGGGTTTGGCGGCACCTCGCCACTTGCTGATGCGGACTGACTTGGGAGCTGCGGGTAGACGGGGAACTGGCGGTAGACCTGGAGCTGTGGTGAGGCGAGGAACTGCTGGTAGAGCAGGGTTGGATTCATGTTTTGGAGTGCCGGATTTTGAGAGGGAAGTTTTCGGGCATTCCAATTTGAAGAGGTTAGTTTTTCTTACGCGTTTCTGCCCTTTAACGAATTTCTTCTTTGTCTTTCTAGTCTGTCTTGGACATGCGACTCGAGCAATGGGAAGTGTGCGGCAGTTTTGAACAGCTCAATCTTTTGGTGACAAGGAGTGGAAAATTTCCCGGGGAGAATAATCTTCTGGCGACAAAAATCCAGGATCAGGCCGTGTTTCTAACCCTGTGGTACACTACGAAGTGTCGCAGACCGGGGACTGTGGGTAGGCTGGTAGCTGTCTAAGGGTTAGAGCTGGGACAGAGCGGGAATCGTGCGTCAGCTGAGAACTTTCGGTTCACTGGAGACTGCCGGCAGATTAGGAAGTGACGACAGTTTATGTTCTGCTCATAGACTACACGAGTGCCAGACAAGATGGTCCTGGCACCACGAGATCAAATTGAATGCTTCTACCCGAAGGATTGAAACAAATCGGTTTGGTTTGGGCACAGATTCGTGTCACGGTTTCAGCGGATATAACCAGCTGTGATAGCTTAAACATGTATCCCCAATGCAGCGCACATTTCATTGATGAGTAGGGTGCTTATCGGAAGTCGCGTTCCTCGCTGAGGAAATGAACGGAGGGGTACGCAAGGGAAGTGGAGCTTGGATCGATCGAGCCTAAGGTGAAGCTTTCAAAATGTTATGCTCGAAATCATATTTAGGTTCTGCTCGGAGTATTAGTGCTTCGGGCTGTCAATCGAATTTTGATATTTAATGGAACAATTTTGAAGTTAGTGCTACTCTTTTTGATACAAGTGTTCCTTTTTCCACCCTTGGCGGATGCATAGGCAAAGGCGGGCGCGATTGGAAGTAAGCAAATTGGAGGAAAATTGTTGAAAATTGAAAACATGAAACAAGTAAGCATGATTTGACCTCGTGTCATGCAATTACTGCGAGTTCATTCAGTATTGGTCACGATTTTACTTCGGAGATGAAGGGTCTACTTACAGAAACTTAAAAAGGATGACATTGAAGACTGGACATTCGGACATTCAAGTGGGTCATCGATCGCATTCCTGGTATGTGGTGATGGCCTTTATTAAATGCTACTGGATGAATTTATATTATCTGGGTGAGGACTTGAGCCGCATTCAGCACATAAATCCAGAGCTTGGTGAAACTTAGTGCATTCCGCCCATGAATGACTGTTTCTTCCCTGGGCATGAAGCATCCCGGCATGTTGCAAGGATCCCACCCATCCCTTCTTCTGTAGCCCGACAGAAAGACCCGCCGACCACAGCCACGCCGCTCAGCCACCTCTCTGGCCTGAAACACCCTGCCGGCACCAGTGTATTGCTCGTCTGCGGGCGGCTGGCGGCACTCGATGTCTCCGCCACCCGACCGGCTCACCACGCACGCGCCGTGCGCCTGTCGCAGCTTACGCTAATTGGCCGCTCACACGGCCAACCAGCGTCGAAACAGCGCCGCCACGCGGCATTAAACATTCCCGAACACGTCGACATTACCATAGTGCGGACATTAGCGCGCAGATGATGAACTGCCGACCGGCACTCGGCGGCCGTCTAATCGCCGCACGATCGCACCCTCGATCTGCACCTATCGTTTGACACGGCGCGGCCGCGGTGAAAGCGATCCCGACGAGAAACCAACAGATGCGGCGGAAATCTGCGCCAGATAAATTGCCGGCCGTGCTGATGATGATGTGGGCACGATTAATGGCCGATTTCGGGGAGCACCCGCTGCTTACGCCAAGGCTGACTAGCCGGCCAAACAACCGGTGTGGTATTTTCGTCAAGTTTACGACGGCTTGGATGGAAGAGTAATTAAATAAGATCGCTCTGTGGAAATGCTCACGCGTGACTAAGCGATTTGTAACTGGCCAGCTGGGCCCACTGTTGTGCAGCACGATTCGTGCGAACGGTGACAGTGAACTGGCTACAGATGTGGGGATTGCAACAGCATGAAACCGCAGTGATGCACTGTATCGTTTTCGATGCGCAACCTAGAATGCGCGAACATGCCACTGCACCCATAGCGCCATGTTGCCACGCGTCATGCAAAGTGATCGTTAAGCTAGTCTGCAGAACACAAAACTGGACGAGTCGCAACACTTCACTGTGCTATGTGCACCGAAAACTATGCAGTGAACACGCTCACAATCACAACAGTTTGCCTACATCCGCGTGGGCGCACACTTCACGGTTGCACTCGCCAGTTCCGACCGCACAGCACCGCGTGTCCAGCGACCACCTGCACTGGTCCCGGTCCTGTCCGTGGCGCCGCTCGCCACGTCACGGCCCCGCCGCTGGACGCCGGCGCGCACCTCACGACCGGACGCCGCCAGCTGGCCAGGTGCACTGTCAACAAACCCGACCATCGCTGCCGACCCCGGCTATATACGATGACCGTATTTGGAAATGGCCTCTTCGACGTCATCGCTTCGAGGCTGCCGTGGCGGCGCGCCGCTCGCGCTCACTGGCTGCCGGCGGCCGGGAGGCGGGGCGTCGCTGCAGCTCAGAATGGAGACTCCGCTGGCGGCCGGCAAACTCGCCACTTTTGACGTTTATACACGGATTGGGTTTTTTACGGCTTGCATATATTGCGTGCGTCATAATAGAGGCGGTCTGGACGTTGGCATGCAGACGATTGTCATGCCTACTGCGTCATTCTAGTTCGTGGTGGCTCATTTGCGTTGGCTTTCGGCATGTTTTACCTCTTAACCCGGTCTCGTGTACCACCACTGGCAGTGCCGCCACTTTTCCTGACCACTAGATGTCCATCTCGAAGTTGTCGTGACGCTCAGCAGTTGCGGCTGCCCGTCTGACCTGGGGTACCTGGGATTTTCCTGCTGATGCTCGGAATATGGTCGAGATATGCCGGTGAGCGGCGCCATTGCTATCCGTTTACCAGCGGCGAGGGCCTGTGTCGCGCCGTCTGGTGCAGACTTGCCGGGCGTGTAAGCTGAGTGTGATGGTGCAGTGACAGTACGACAGTGTGTCGCCTCCGTGTGGATAATCATCGCCGGCTCGGCGGTGTCCTGCCCTGGTCGCGGCCGCCCCGAGTCAGCAGTAGCAGCAGCACGCCACTCGGCGACGCTTTGCCAGCCGGCTGTGTTTTGGTTTACATGTCATGGGTGCCCAGCGACGATTACCGTGCACAGCACAACGCCTATCTGCCGTCCGTGTTGTGCGATCGATGATGCGTGAACGTTTCCAGTGCTATCTGGTGGGAAGTGAGGCGTGCAGTGCACGCTGTATCTAAGGACCACACCATCGGCAAGTCGGGCAGTCTAGCAAGTCGGACACTACCGGCAGTGCACGGTCGTACGGCCCATTCTTGTGATACTGCTGCCAATGTCTGGGAAGTTCCTTTTGGTTCGCGGAGAATGATGGCAATATTTTGGTGTACGCCTCTTTCGCTGCATCTCATGGACGAAGCATCCCATAGGACAGATAAGGAGACTGTCATACTAGTTTTCCAATATATTTGGTGGTCATCTTGTTGCGTTGCATGTGAAAAAATTATTCAAGCTTCGTCCGTAGCGACTTAAGTAGCCCCACACTCTCATAAATGGTGAATCAATTTGATGCCGCACTCCTATTGCATATCAGGGTCTGCTGCTGGCTGCTACGGTCCACTATGGGCCACCGCCGCATATCACTACAGTCCACTACAGCACAGGTGCTGCGCAGTAAGGGGCCCTGCACCACTTTCAGACCAGCAGGTGCTGGTCGCACGCTGGGTGCTGTCCATGATAACGGCTGGTCTGTGCAGGGGATCGGCTGAGAACTCCCGCCGCTGGTCTAAATGCAAGGCGCGGGCGCTGTATAATCCATCCAGTTGGTGTGCTTCCAAACCCAAATAACAACTAAGTGCAGTGCCGGCCTGAGGAGGGGGTTTCGCTGTGAATGGTCTCCGATGTACGGGTGTCATCCCTGCTCTAAATGCAGTGCCGCCCCAAGGAGGGGTTCGGCTGAGAACGGCCTCCGATGTACGGGCCATCCCTGCTATGAATGCAGGGCCGGCCTGAGGAGGGGGTTTCGCTGTGAATGGTCTCCGATGTACGGGTGTCATCCCTGCTCTAAATGCAGGACCGACCGAAGCGCTGGCGGCTGGTCTGCATCGGTGCACAATGTCGGGTCAGGTAGCAGTCGGTGGCGCCGGACAGATGACCGGTCAGATTGTGGCCGTGTCCGCCGACAGTTGACCCAGAAACGGCTCACCGGACACGGCCAACGGCACACCGAGGCGTCCGTGCTGCGGACGCTACGGCCTGCAACCGAGCGCCGCGGCCGCCGCCCACCCTGACCGTCCGTCCTGACCGTCCATCGTCCCCCCCCACACCGTCCGTCCGACCGTCCATCGTCTGCCGGGGCAGGTGTCGGTCTTACACTGCCCACACGCCCACACCGCCCACAGACCGTCCGTCCGACCGTCCATCGTCCCGGGGCAGGTGTCGGTCTTACACTGCCCACACCGCCCACACTGACCGTCCGTCCTGACCGTCCATCGTCTGCCGGGGCAGGTGTCGGTCTTACACTGCCCACACTGCCCACACCGCCCACACTGACCGTCCGTCCTGACCGTCCATCGTCTGCCGGGGCAGGTGTCGGTCTGACCTGTCCCGCCCACCGGCCCACCGTGACCGTCCGTCCTGACGTCTGCCGGGGCAGGTGTCGGTCTTACACTGCCCACACTGCCCACACCGCCCACACTGACCGTCCGTCCTGACTGTCCATCATTTTCCCGGGCCGGTGTCGGCCTTACACTGCCCACACTGCCCACACTCACCGCCCACCCTGACCGTCCGTCCTGACCGTCCATCATTTGCCCGGGCCGGTGTCGGCCTTGCCGACACCGCTCACCGCCCACTGGCCACTACCGCCAATGTCGTCCACCTCCAACCGTCCACCACCCACCGCCCACCGCCCACCGCCCACAGCCCATACCGGTACGGACACCTATCGCCACCACGGCCACCCACGTTACGATTATCATCACAACTCACCTGTAAAACAGTCGTTATCACAGCCAACCTTTAAAGCGGTGGGCGAGCATCAGCCTACACCCCCAGCGGTGTAATGTCGCACCCCGCATCCGACCTTTGTGGCGGTGGGTAAGGCCAGCTTACCCCCCAGTGGTATGGTGTCGTGCGATGCTGACGACTCCTTCAATATCAGTATTCCTTCAATATCCGAAATTTGTCCATTTTCGGTTTGCCTTTATCTAATCGTTTGGCTAATTATATTAGATTGCAGCGTGGACCTGTACTTACGTTTGTCCGTGTGTTGGCTCAATGTACCCCTCGGCCGACCTTTATGGCGGTGGGTAAGGCCAGCTTACCCCCCAGTGGTATGGTGTCGCACCCCTCGACCGACCTTTATGGCGGTGGGTGGTGTCACTCTACAGCCACAATGGTGTGGTGTCGCACCCCGCGGCCGGTTTGCAATGCGGCAGCTAGACCAGACTTGCTGTGCCCTGCTGTACTCGGCGTGCGATGCCGACGACTCCTTCAATATCCGAATTTTGTCCGTTTTCGGTTTGCCTTTATCTAATCGTTTGGCTAATTTATATTAGATTGCAGCGTGGACCTGTACTTACGTTTGTGCGAGTGTTGGCTCAATGTACCGTGCCTAGCAACCGTGGCTTGGATGCTGTGATCAGGGCTGAAAAAAATAGGCTGCTTCTGGAATCTGGAAGTCATCCAGAACATTATCCTCTCCGGGAAATTATCCTCAGCTTTTTCTTATTTTGAGGTTGAACGGTGTTATTTGACAACGAAGTTATCGGTGACGATGTATTCAGAGTTCACTGGAACTGAACTCCAAACTGAGATTTTGATGCGACATGTTTGAAGAAGAATACAAATTCATATTCGATTACCGAACAATTGTTATGTCCACATTCGAGGTCACAAAGCACAAGTCCCCGTGGCTGTGACCCAGCAGGCTCACATTCGGACAACGGTGGCCAACGAAACCCACCGTCAGCCGTCGCCATTGTCCGTGTCGGCTGAGAGGGCGGCAGCCGAGAGGGCGGCAGCCGCCACGAATGGATGACGCGCGGTGCTCACCAAAGTGGGCGCTGGCCGCTGAATAATCTCCGGCTGGATTTTTGCCCGTTCACGCCGCCTATTAGTCAGCGGCGCCGGCAATCTCCATGTTAATAGCCGGTGGTGGACACCGCTGACCGGTGCTTGATGTGGCGGTACCCACTGACGGTGCGGTGGACGCCGGCCTGGGCTGTGGACACCGCTGACGGTGCCGGACGTGGCGGTACCCACTGACGGCGCGGTGGACGCCGGCCTGGGCTGTGGACACCGCTGACGGTGCCGGACGTGGCGGTACCCACTGACGGCGCGGTGGACGCTGGTCTGGGCTGTGGACACCGCTGACCGGTGCTTGATGTGGCGGTACCCACTGAAGGCGCGGTGGACGCCGGCCTGGGCTGTGGACACCGCTGACGGTGCCGGACGTGGCGGTACCCACTGACGGCGCGGTGGACGCCGGCCTGGGCTGTGGACACCGCTGACGGTGCCGGACGTGGCGGTACCCACTGACGGCGCGGTGGACGCCGGCCTGGGCTGTGGACACCGCTGACGGTGCCGGACGTGGCGGTACCCACTGACGGCGCGGTGGACGCCGGCCTGGGCTGTGGACACCGCTGACGGTGCCGGACGTGGCGGTACCCACTGACGGCGCGGTGGACGCTGGTCTGGGCTGCGCTGGATTGAGGTTCGGAAGAAGGGCCTTGTATTCTTTTACCACGCATTCAACTGTTTGGTCCTGTGGCGTCGCTGACCTCTCACGCCGATTGAGTCCAGCCGTATACAGGTAATACTCCTGTCTCCCAATCGAAAGGTTGTGGATTCGAGTTCCCCCTGTCACTTCTCCTCGCCCACAACCAATCGGTGTGAGATTGGCGAGGCTGTGGGATCACGGCGGTCGGCTTGTGGAAGCCAATGAAGTCTGGAGAAGCGCCCTGGTGTGATAATGTGTGTTGGGTGGTTTCCAGTGGCGACGTTTGGACTAGGCTGGCCAACTAGGGTTCAGGGGCGGCTGCCCGTTTTGCGATCCCTCGGTATTGTATAGTGGGAGACTGCAGGCTCGCGGAATATCCTTCTGTGTCATGACACAAGCTGAATTGTGTGCATGTGATTGTTGTGTGTGTCCTATTTATTTCTCGTCGGTATCGTCAATCACCTATGATGCTTCTTTATGCTGCCCATGAGCACATGATTCTGCTATTTGGCAAATAACTAGCGCGAGCGTGATGTTTCTACCTGGGGCGTCGGTAGCTCAGTGGTTAAGCTGATGGTCTGACATGCCAGAGGTGCGGGGTTCGACTCTCCACGATGCTCGCCCTTCCGGCCAGGGTGAGAGGGAGGAGACGCTGTATTGGCTCAGCTGCTGAAGGCGTCGTAAAGCCACAACCGTCGCTAAGACGTCGCTACTTCCCGTCTTGATGTATTATGTCTTCAAGTTCCATCGGGCCTCATCGTCCTGAACGTATATTGATTAATTGCTGGTCAGGACGATCCGACGCTCGCCCTGCCGGAGGTACGCGGTATTTGTGACGCCTCGTGTGTGATCGTCAGTCCGGCCGGCCGCCGGTATGTGCTCCAATTGTCCCAATGTGTCAGCGAAGCGTTTCGTTTGGATTCCAGTCGCGTCGGGCTGTGCTCATGGCGCAGCGCGTCCCAGCGTATTGGACCCTGCTCACGTGGCGGGGGTCTCCGGAACTGACTAGCGGTGGGTGAGTGGCCATTCGCAACCGACACCACCATGCCCGGCAGTTGGCACAAATGGCGAAGCCAAGTTCTCGGGGGGATGGTGGGCTGGGAGGAATTATGTCACATGATGCTGACAAATATTTAACTTACAGATCACGTCAACGCGGTTCAGCGAAGGTGACGCCAGCAAAACTGGGATTTCGTTTTTTCTAAATATAATATTTCCATCTGATATCGACACGACCTGGCTTGGCCCGGAATAGCCATCGATCGTACTGATATACTTTTGCTGAAATAATACCAACATTATAACAGCTTAGCTAACAGCTATAAAGGTATTAGTCAAGCTGAAGCCATCCGCGATAAGTTGGGACCGGGTCCTGGCAAACCACAGGAACGTTCACCACAACAGATATTGTCCGGCACTGGTAAGCTTTGTTTCGGCATCCTTAACAGACGATGTAGACATGTGTCTGAACTTGGATCTCGTATAATCGTGTTGAAGCATTCTTTTGTTTGTCCTTTAGTTCAGTTTCATATGTATCAGCGGAACTTATTCCCCAAATGCACCGTGTCCCTTGGCACTCCTGAGAAAGAGGACGAGCGTGCCCCGTTTCCACTGCTCCTCTGCGGCTGCTAAGACACCGATATCATTCGTGTTCGTGTTTATCCTGTGTCACGCTGGTGCGTTGATACTGCAGGTGAGACTTGGTGTTATTGTCCCATGTTTTCGGCTCAGGGGTCGTCGGTGGGCTAGAAGCAGTCGTGTGGCTTGTATATCGTCCGTCGTTCTGTTCGGTCCTTGTTTGGCTGTCCGGGAGACCCGTGCTGTGGAACGTGCGTCCTGCGCTGACTCCACCTGCTGTGTATCGCATAGTGGAGCGTGCAGACCTCCAGGTGTTTCCGAGAGGCGGGTGGCAGTGGTGGGGTCAGTGGGCTATCTGGCTCCGCTTCTAAGAGCCGGCCAGAAGAAAGGCTGCTGGAAGGTGTCCTGTGATGTCAGCCACAATGCGATCACAATGAGCGGCTGCCACTCGGCCGGCACCCCACCGACGACGGCCGTCGGTGATAGTCGCTACGGTGCTGGGAGGTATGTTGTGCCGCTGGGCGACCCCGCTGCCGCCCACAGTCGTCGGCCGACCACCTCCCGGCCGGCATTGGGCCGACTGGGCAGTTGTGATGGGCACGGTCGGCGCCGTCGCCTCTGAAGCCGTCGCTGGGTGCACGACGCCGCCTGGCCCGGCTGATGTCCCGCCGGCTGGCGGTCATCGTGTGTGACCGGTGTGGGGCGCGCCGCGTGCGTGGGCCCGCCGACGGCCGGCGGCGAGGGGCCCGCCTCGCCGTCCGGCTCGCGCATGACTCACCGTCCCAGGCGAGCGCGCCGCGCTGCAGCCTTACATGGCCAAGACAAAGTTCAGCAAGGCCATTTTTGGCGGCGCCGCGCGCCGGCCGCCGACCGGGCCAACCTGTTGGCCTTGCGGGTCGGCGCGCCGCCGCCGCGCCGCCCGCCACACCTGGCCGCATCGGCCGTCGCCGGCAGTCGCGCTACGCGCCGCCTCCGCCGACGGGCCCGCCCATCGGCCGCGGCGCGCCGCAACGCGTCGGTCGGTACCACTGGCGTCGGCGTCGACGGCGGCGGTGCGGCGCTACGGCCCCCGGCGCCCCGCCCCGCCGGGTGGTCGCCGCAGATGGCCATCACGCCTGCCGTGTAATGTATGCTGTCAGTAATTCACGCAGTAATAGCGAGTACCTGACGTCACGCTGTCCGGCCATCGGTCCACGTCTCTGCTGCGACGTACGTACTGGCGTCGGTGCTGAGCCGGCGCTCGGCACTTGGAGCCTCCAGCTCCAGTCGCAGCCGGCCGTGCCGGTCACAGTCGGCGGCGACGCCCGCTGCCGCGTGGGGGCGCGGTCGGCATGGGCGGCGCACAACCGGTGGTTTGGCGCGGCCGAATGGCGCGCCGTCGGCGTGTAATAACGGCACCGGCGGCGGCGGCCGGCCATCTGGGCCGCCGGGCGTGGGCTGACTGCGCCGGCCACGGCCGCCGTCCGGACCGCCGCTCCTGGGTCGGCCAGAGCCGGCCTTCTACGGCCTGCTTTGTTGAGGGGTGCGGCGGTGGGGGCGGAGGCGGAGGCGGCCGCCTCGTGCGTGCGGCTGTTGTCGCGGATGAATCATTGGCGAGGACGCCGGGTAACGGATGACGTCATTAGCGTCACATTGAAGTCGTAATTGAGGTGTAGCGGACATTATGTTTGCCGATGCGCTGTCGCCGGCCGATGAAGCGGTGATTGGCCGCTGTTTTCGGCCCGTGCCGCGCATGCTGAGCGGGTTGGCGTCTTTGTCGGCGGCGGCGACCTCTGGCGGCGCTGTGGTGGCCTGCACGCGCCGCGCCGCCCGCCGCCCGCCGCCCGTCGTGCCCAGATACCCATCACAGACGGCCAGCGTCAGCCTAGGCTCGAACCGAGCCCGGCCAGCAGTCGACCTGGACTGCCCTGACGCGGAACTGACCTGGATCGACCTGACAGCTAACCTGGCCGGGAGCTGACCGGAACTGACCTTACCCGGACCGACCTGACGGGAGCTGAACCGGACCGGCCCCGTCTGGAACCGAGCGGGGGCGATGTGTGCCCCATCAGGCCCGGGCTGCTGGTGGATCGTGCCCGGTATCGTCTGTCCGATTTATGTGAGCTGCCCTCCCTCCTTCACCGACGCGGAACCCTGACCATGTACGCCGGTGCGTAGTCAGGCGGCGTACGGCTGGGGTGCTGCGACACGGCGCCGTCGCAAGGAGGAAGATATTTTCGATATTCGTTTTCGTCGATGTTCGTTTGGATTGGATATTTGGGATATTTTGGTAACGGCGCCGTCATCGTACCTTACCGAAATATCGCCGTTTTGCTGCGAAGTCCTCACAATTGTCCTCGAAATTCGTGAACAAATCATACCTGATGTTTGTGTGAGCTTTGCATCTCGCTCTGCTGAAAGTTCGAAAGTTGATTGTTCGGCATATTGCCATAAAAGCAACACTTATTGGAGTTCTGGTGGCGTGTGCGCATTGAGAATAGTCTTGAAGACACACGGCTCCGAGGTTGCGTCTCCGACCTTGCTACCTCCCGAAGGCGGACCAAGTCATTTGACCACTCGGCCATATATACACCACATGTTTGAAGTCAACGTCTGACCTTTTCCAAACGATGTTGTTGGGCTTAAACAAAATACCACGGATTGTTGGATCGTATAAAACTTTGCTCGTTGCAAAAGTGAGAACGTCGAAAAATTCAGCCGCAAAGCCGATTGATCAGCACCGGCTTTGTAGGCCATTGAAAAACTAGCATTTGGACTGTCGATAGCCCGCGTAGGTCATGCATGCTGCTTGTTGATATGGGTATAGTTCCATTCTACAGCCTGGGTTCAGACGTATGGCTAGAGGTGGCCAGCGCGTTGTATTTCCTAAAACTCGAGGCCCTAAAATGTGTTCCCTCTTCGGTCTTGCTGGTTAATCTCCAAAGGCCCCCAACAGCATATCTGAGATGTACACGTACCATACACACCGTTGCATTCCTTAGCTTTAGATTGAAAGTAAATAGGCGTGCTTGAGCTGGATTACATTTATCTTGATTTTGTATCACCTTCGGTCCCCCTATCCCTGCAAATAACCACCTTTGGTCCCCTTGAATTCGCCAACAGCCATCTTTGGTCCCTTAAGCCCGCTCATAGCGACCTTTGGTGGGCCATCCTCAAAACGGCATCCGGCGCGGTTTCGGCTCGGTTCGGGTTTGACCAGACCCAGTCCGACCCGGATCCGGACCCGGACCCGGACGGAGCACGAGCCAGCTCAGACTGGGGCCCGATTCTGAGCGCGAGCATGGCCGGTATCGGAGTGCAGTGTGGGCGCCCATTAAGCGGGCCACGGTCGGCGGCGTCTCGCGGTCGGCCGGACATCGGCGCGACACGGCCGCTCTGGCGCGCGATAGCCGACCGCGTCGACACCCACTGACGCGGCGGCGGCGGCGGCGGCGACCGTCCGGCCACTATCCCGGGCAGGATCGTGCCGCCGCCGCCGCCGCCTCCCGACGCGACTCGACCCCGTGCCGAGCGGCGGCGGCGGCGGCGGCGGCACCACCAGATGACGACACACGTCCGGTGCGATGTCACAGACGTGGCTGGGGTCGGCCGCGGCGCGGCGCGGCGCGAGCGGCCCAACAGGTGCTGCGCTGCAGACCTGCTGTCGCACCAAATGCGGCTTGTTATGACGGCCGCGGCTGCATATTTGGCCGGCCGCTCGCCGCCGATGGATTTATGGGCGGCCGCTGACTGGAGAACCCGTCTGGGTGTTCCTGGTGCGGCCGGCCGGCCGTCCGGCCGCCGGTGCTGCACCGGTGACCGACCCGACCCGACCCGACCCGACCCGACCCGACCCGACCCGACGCCGCCGGCCCCCCCCCCCCCCCCCCCACCCACCCCCCACCCACCCACCCACCCACCCCCCCCCCCCCCCCCCCGACCCGACCCGACCCGACCCGACCCGGCGCGGCGCCGGTCGCGTGCTGGCCGGCCGTTCGGTTATCTCCGCGCCGGCCGGCGCGGGCGTGCCGTGCATAGTCGGCGCTGGCTCTCATTAGCGCTTCTTCACGGCATTGTGCGGCGGCGCGCGCGGTGCCGCCCGCCGCCCGCCGCCCTCCGCTCGCTAGTTGGAGGCGGCCGCGCGGCGCGTGTGACCGCACCGGCGCGATGAATGGGCCGTCCCGTCTGCGGCGTGCGCACATCGGTCTGCGCCGCCGCCGTCGCCGCCTGTGCTCAGCTCAGGTCTGCCCTGCGGCGGTCGCACGTGACCTGCAGGCGCCGGTCCGTCAGCGGCGTGCGGTCGGCCAGAAACGACCGCTGCAGCGCCGGCTGTCCCATGTGACGTCGGTCCTATCCTGATGTGTCATGCGTCCCTGTCCTGCCCTGCCCTGCCCTGCCCTGCCCTACCCTGCCCTACCCTGCCCTGCCCTGCCCTGCCTGCCCTGCCCTCCCCTGCCCTGCCATGCCCTGCCCTGTCCTGCCATGCCATGCCATGCCATGCCTGCCTGCCCTGCCCTGCCCTGCCCTGCCCTGCCCTGCCCTGCCCTGCCCTGCCCTGCCCCCCTGCCATGCCATGCCATGCCATGCCATCCCATGCCATGCCATCCCATGCCCTGCCCTGCCTTGCTTTGCCTTGCCTTACCATGCTGTGGCCTGTCCTGCCCTGCCCTGTCCTGCCCTGTACTGCACTGCCTTGCCATGCCATGCCTTGTTGTGCCATGTCATGTACCATCTTATCTGGCTATCCTCCCTTGTCCTGTCCCATCCAGCTGTGCTGTCATCTGTCCTGTCTTCGGCCCTCCATGTTCGACCCTCTTGTTTTCGGTCACGCTATCCTTGGAGGACGAGCTCCTCCGCAGCCAGTGCACGTCGTGAGGAAAGCTGCCGGCTTTTAGGTTGGCTGCAGCGTCTTGTCGGGTCTGAATAATACAAGACGAGACTGGTTTTGCGCACACTTGGTGCAAGTGCGCCATGATCGCTCCCCTCGTTCTTCTCCTTTCTGCCTATACCTTGACCCAGATATGTTGCGACAGCAGTTCTGGAGTGGCAGCCTCTTGTCCTCCTTCCAGCACCACCAAAAGATGGCAGCACCGTGGAGCCGTGCCGTAGCGAACAGGGCGGTGAGGCTCACGCGACTCATCGGCCCATCATCGTCTACAAGCCAATCAGCGATGTCCTCCTAAACTAACTTGTTAGCCGTCCCTGGACGCGTTGCTAGCGTTCGGCTAATGAGTAACTCCCCGATCAGCGGGATAAGCGGGCCGCCAAATTAGTTCCTGTCAATATAAACTAGCTGAGGGTACTGCGACGAGTGGTGCAACACAGCCATCATTTGCTGTGTGATCTCGGTGGTCTCCATCGCCTGCAGGGCCCCGGCTGGCCTCTGTGATTATTGGACAGGGATGGAATCCGGGGCACTGACCGGAGGGCATGGACCTGTGAGATTAATGTGCCGGGACAGGAACGCTGAAGGACAGGGACCTTGAACATCCAGAGCAAGTACTCTGTGCTTGTAATGCATTTTTAAAGACGTCCTTCATGAATCAATGGACAAAAACAATGCAAAGAGTTTTTAAATGTGTGGTCTGTGTTGAGTTTTAGTAATCATGCTTTGTGGTCAGTAAGTGCACACTCGTAATTCCGGAATTGCGCATGTGACCCGATCGCAAACAATTGTCCATCTTTCAGTCTCGTTATCACCGGAAACTAGGAGCAATCCGATCAATTAGGTTGTTTCGACTGACCGTAACCGCACCGTAATGACCGTTGGGAACCCCACCCGGTTGCATTTTCTGAAACATTTTAGGTTGTAGGAGTTCTGTTTTAGTCTACTTCACCTGCGATAACCTAGACAACGTCTGTAGTGTATAACCTGACAAAAGTGTGACAACATTTCCTCATTATAATCCATCAGAATCTTAGAATAAAACATGGGCCAGTGATCAGGTTTGACTCGTCTTTGGACGGCTCAGTTGCAGGCTGATGGTGAAAGCATGCGAATATTTTAATCGACTTTTAAAACACTGAGCTCATTGTGCATATCCAGCGCCGCACACTGGTTCACTCCTGAAACTTTCTCGAAACTCCAACGCAGCAGTTGTGATGGGCCTCCCCTCGGCCTGCTGCTCTGCTCCCGTCTACGCGCCGAATCGTCTAGCGATGCCCTGAGCGCCAGGCCCGACTGATGCCCCACTCCCCGCTGTCTGCCGCTGTCACGTGTGGTCGCTGCGCCGGTCGGAAGGCGAATGATCTCCGTCACTGCTCGCTAAGTGTCCGCTCTGGCCATGTTGATCTGATCAGCTAGGCGTCCAGCAGCGCGCCGACAGTGCTGGCCGGCGGTCATAGTTTGCAGTGTCATCGGCGCGGCTTTGTGCCGCGTGCTGGCCGCCATCGGGCACTTGTCGGTTTGTATCGGCCGCGATTGTGTTGACTAAGTGCAGACGCTCGGTGCTGCCGGCGCGTCAGGCAGTTGGGGCACGCTGGTGATGAGATAGCCGGCGAAGGCATCGGCACGAGCGGTGGTGGTTGTGACTCGCAGATCGGTGCCTCCGCTGCCGCCTCCAGTCCGATTAACAGGACCACCACTCGCGCCGACCGCAAACCGTGACCGGGTGTCTATTTGGCCCCCGACTGAAGGGAGTCCCCGGTGCTGTGTCCGCACTGGGTCGCCGGTGATGAGGCACCCACGTGGACACCGGACCATGCGTGACTGGAATGCGTGTCAAGCCCACAATGTCCTGTTTATGAACAGCTGACAGAAGAATGCTCTAGCTGGGACAGTATGACGACCCGGCGTGACTGGAATGCGTGTCAAGCCCACAATGTCCTGTTTATGAACAGCTGACTGATAAAAATGCTCTGTCTGAGACAGTATGTCGGGATGGCACTTTTGCCATTACTTTATTACTGAGTTTCGGTGTTCTGGGCTTGTTATGGGCACTACATGACCGCTGAACTCGATGCCCCCCAATTAAGCCAAAATAGCTAACTAACCAACCCGTCGCCAACCTTTCGATGCCCACGTAGGCGCTGCCGGCACTTGAGTGGAGCGTCGGCGGCGTCATCTGCGGGATATTGGTTAGAGAAGGTGGTGGCGCCGCCTCCTTCTCCGCCCCGCCGACGGCCGGTGTGCCGCTACGCCCGTCGGCCGTCGGCGCCGACGACGGCTGCCAGGTATGGTGGCGGTTGCCAGAGCGCCCAATACGGCGCGCCGCCGCCGCATTCGTCGGATCGGGTTGCCTTTTAGGCGGCACGCAAATAGCGGCGTCGGCCCGGCTGCGGCCGGCCGTTTTCGGTTATTTTGGGCGTCGGGCCGCCCGCGCGCGCCGTCCGTTGGCAGCGGGCGGAGAGCAGCCAGCCGGCCGGGTTCCGTATGTGTGCATGCGCGCTGCGTGCCGACGGTGATGAAGATGGGGATGGGGCGGGCTGGCTGGGCGTGCGCCGGCCCGACGTGCGGCTGGCAAGGGCCGAAATGTCGGACGGAAAGGTCTGCCGCCTCGTGAGTCAGCTGGCAACATCGGCGGCGACAGCTGTGCTCTCTGTACAATGCGGTTGATTGCCGTTCCCTTTGTTTGTTTATTGGGTGTTTCACGACGCTGCCGTTCTCTTTTTTGGGGGGAGGGTATCCTGTATGACCATCCCTGTCGAATGATCATACAGGGCAACAGGGAACAGATCACATATTTGGGGATACTTCATAATTGACTTTTGTGTTGACTGGGTATGCACAGTTGGAAACGTGAATTTCCAGTTTGTTTTGATTGTTTTCGTTCAGGTCGGGTTTTCAGTCATCGGGATGACATTCGCCTCGCAGTGGGGTCACCTATCGTTATTCGGTTAGGCAGGCATTAGCCCTCCCTCGGGTTTATACGGTCGTCCACACAAGGGATGCGGAAGCACGGTGCCGTTTGCGGGGGCTGCCGGTAGTCCCCATCAATCCCGCCTGTTATCCCGTATCGGCGCCCGTGTCGGTGTCCTGCAGCGCGTGGTGTCGACTGACGTTTCTCCTCTCTCTCTCTCTCTCTCTCTCTCTCTCTCTCTCTCTCTCTCTCTCTCTCTCTCTCTCTCTCTCTCTCTCTCTCTCTCTCTCTCTCTCTCTCTCTCTCTCTCTCGTCTCTGTCTCTGTCTCTGTCTCTGTCTCTGTCTCTGTCTCTGTCTCTGTCTCTGTCTCTGTCTCTGTCTCTGTCTCTGTCTCTGTCTCTGTCTCTGTCTCTGTCTCTGTCTCTGTCTCTGTCTCTGTCTCTGTCTCTGTCTCTGTCTCTGTCTCTGTCTCTGTCTCTGTCTCTGTCGCTCTCAATGACTAAGTTATGGGCGCCGTCTGGCCAATACAGCCGGTGTTCCCCTAATGCACAATGCATAGCTAGGCAGCTAACAAGATGACATTCAAATGACACCGATCCATGGCGCACGGTGTGTATTCTGTGATACATACCTGGCGCCGTCCTTTCTGTTGCGGTCCGTGAGTCAGCTCTTGCATCATCCAAAGAAGATGCCTGACGGAAAGGGCATGTGGGCAGGTGGCGCGCACC
Source organism: Imbricaverruca yamaguchii (assembly GCA_034440575.1). Lineage (NCBI taxonomy): Eukaryota > Metazoa > Arthropoda > Thecostraca > Neoverrucidae > Imbricaverruca > Imbricaverruca yamaguchii. The sequence continues at coordinate 502,502 of JAOTOL010001607.1, read as the reverse complement.
CGCCCAGTCTCTCGTCATTCTGCCTCCAGGCTGGTGTAGGTACTCCAGCCCAGTGTGTGTGCTATGCTACCTTGAAATAATGACGTGTGAGAGCTCTTGGGTGGTTTTTCTGTTGTAATTTGTGTCATCTCGATTTCTTTTTCTGCTTGTCGCCTTATCGGAAGGCGTACCTCGCTCCCTGTGTGTGTGTTGTGCGCGTGTGTTTGTGTGTGTGTGAAGATAGCTCGCTGGAAGAAGAAAAGCAAACGCATTATGCCACTCGTCACCACGTGGATGTATGTCGTACTGTCAGCTCGGCGGGGGTGCCCGAGGAAATCGTCTGCCGTGTGCTGACGCCACCCTGTTCCCTTCTCAGGAGTACGAGGAGGATGAGGCCGAAGAGGAGGACGAGGAAGAGGACGACTCCTGTCGAGGAGTTGTCAAGGACAGCAACGGCTACCTGCGGCGAGTCGGCAATGCGAGCATGTCGTCTCCGGCAACCGCCGGCCACGTGTCCAGTCCCAGGAGTGTCGGTGAGGGTGGGTTACCGCCACGTGTCCACGTGTCCAGTCCCAGGACTGTCGATGAGGGTGGGTTACCGCCACGTGTCCAGTCCCAGGACTGTCGGTGAGGGTGGGTTACCGCCACGTGTCCAGTCCCAGGCCTGTCGGTGAGGGTGGGTTACCGCCACGTGTCCACGTGTATACCATGGCGGGTTATTAATATCACTGGGTCAATGTGTTCGCTGCATGGATTTGTGTTGGTTCCTGGGAACGGTCATGCTGGTTGTTGAATGTGTATGACCAATCTGCTACGCTGATTGTGCAACGCCCATTTCGGGAGACTGAGCGGCCTTTCGAAGTGTCGTTACGTACCAATCAGCAACACTTTAGCTCTCAGAGATGTCGTTGCGTGTCATTCAGTATCGACATGGCTGTCTGAGGTGCGATGTGCCAGTCAACAGCACATTGGGCGCTGCATGACCTCTGCAGTCGATGCGCCCTTCAGCCCCAATAACCAACCAACCAACCAGTCAGTCAGCAGCACTAAAGCTGTTCAAGATGCGACGTGCCAAGCTGTATGGGATTCCCTTGGCCCCAGTGTAGTGTTCTCGGTGTGTGATGGAACAGTGGAAGGCATAGTCCGTCCGGCCTGCCTACTATGGTCTCGATGGTCTGCCGACGCGGAGTTTACCATTCAGCGCCGCTGCGATCTGTCGCAGGATCATGCGTTCGGGGCATGCTGCTTCATGATGCTGGTTGTTTGAGTTAAAAGGCGCTTCGACCAAAGCGTGATCATTTATCAGCTTCTGATGATGCTGGTGAAGATGTTGGTACCGCTTGAACAGTTCCACTGGTCAGCGAACGGACGATGTTGACACGGTAGGACATGTTGGTAGAGCACCACCATGTGTCACAAGGGACGTCCACATGTAGGACAGTGGACACGGTGCAGTGGGGACGGCCGTCCTACGTTACACCCAGTGCTCGACTGTGACATAGTGCCGTGAGCGCGGCGCAGTGTCCAGCTGTACCGCGGCCCGTCGTCGGCCCATGTCGCCGATGAGGCACGGCGGCGGTGCGGTCGTGTCACGTGTCACGTCACGTGCCTGGAGTCGCCGCCGGTGCCGTCACGCTCGGCTGGCCGGTACCGTAGCGCGCGCCAGCCGTGTCCAGTCGGCACCGCTGTCGGCGTAAATAACGCCACAGTCGTCGGCCGGCCGCGCGTCTTCACCGCCGCCGCGGCGTCTTCATTGTAACCGCGACGGCGCCGATCGGCTGACGAATCGCGTGTCGACATCGCACGGCGGACGAAGAGGTATGGCCGCCGCCGCCGCCAGGCCGATGCGAGACGCACGATGGTGTCGGCGCACCGCGTCAGTGTGCGCGTGACGTCAGGTGACGTGACGGCACTCGTCCGCCGGGTACCGTCGCCAGGCGTGTTGCGATCACCGTGGCGATGACCCACTGGTCAGATCCCCACTACAAATCCGGTTATCACTGCATCGCCGCGGCAGATGGGCGTGTGGCGCGGGACAGGTCCCACGGCCGACGACGGTCCCCAACAGTGTCAGCCGTCGCTCATGGTGGCCGACGGTCCCCAGCCGGGTGACAGTTGTAGTGGCACTCCGACTGTTCAGCCGGGCGTCGTCAGGCTCGGAGGCATTTAACACCCGCATTGACCCGGCGAGCCCACCATAACAGCCCGGTGAACGGCCGCCCACCCCGCGTCAGCAGTGTGGGAGCCGGCGGTGGCCTTGTGTGGGACGTCCGTCTCCACCCAGCCGTGTGCCAACGGCCCGGACGGGGCACCGCCCCGTGACTGGTGGGATACCACCGCCCCGTGGCTGGTGGGGCACCACCGCCCCGTGACTGGTGGGGCACCACCGCCCCGTGACTGGTGGGGTACCACCGCCCCGTGGTTGGTGGGGTACCACCGCCCCGTGGCTGGTGGGGTACCACCGCCCCGTGGTTGGTGGGGTACCACCGCCCCGTGGCTGGTGGGATACCACCGCCCCGTGGTTGGTGGGGTACCACCGCCCCGTGGCTGGTGGGGTACCACCGCCCCGTGGCTGGTGGGATACCACCGCCCCGTGGTTGTTGGGGTACCACCGCCCCGTGGTTGGTGGGGTACCACCGCCCCGTGGTTGGTGGGATACCACCGCCCCGTGGTTGGTGGGGTACCACCGCCCCGTGGCTGGTGGGATACCACCGCCCCGTGGCTGGTGGGGTACCACCGCCCCGTGGCTGGTGGGGTACCACCGCCCCGTGACTGGTGGGGCACCACCGCCCCGTGGTTGGTGGGGTACCACCGCCCCGTGGCTGGTGGGGTACCACCGCCCCGTGGCTGGTGGGGCACCACCGCCCCGTGGCTGGTGGGGTACCACCGCCCCGTGGCTGGTGGCATACCACCGCCCCGTGGCTGGTGGGGCACCACCGCCCCGTGGCTGGTGGGGTACCACCGCCCCGTGGCTGGTGGGGCACCACCGCCCCGTGGCTGGTGGGGTACCACCGCCCCGTGGCTGGTGGGGTACCACCGCCCCGTGGCTGGTGGGGTACCACCGCCCCGTGGCTGGTGGGATACCACCGCCCCGTGACTTGTGGGATACCACCGCCCCGTGGCTGGTGGGGCACCACCGCCCCGTGGCTGGTGGGACACCACCGACCCGTGGTTGGTGGGGTACCACCGCCCCGTGGTTGGTGGGGTACCCCGTAACTGATGGGGTACCACCGCCCCGTGGTTGTTGGGGTACCACCGCCCCGTGGTTGGTCGGCTACCACCGCCCCGTGGTTGGGCACCGTCCTGCATCAGTGAAGCGCAGCCGCCGTCCGCCGACTGCGCCGGAAGGTCCCTTCTCGCGCTGTTGGCGCGAAATGTACCCGCCATCGTGGCGCTGATCAGCCGAGGCGGTGCTGGGATGAGCAGATCATTATAACACCCCGATCACATCGGCAGCCGTCGGTGTCGTGCTGGTAGGAGGCTGAACGGTTCGGGGGACGGTTTTTGTCAATGGGTTATGCTGTACACCGGAGCTATGGTAGTAGCTAGAAGGTATTGACCGCGACAGGTAGATGACTTGTGAGTAGTGGGGTGGCGGCGGCTGGAAGGCAAAGGTGTTACCAGTGGCTGATGTGTGGCCGTAGTACGAGGTTTTAAGATCACGTCTGGGGCTTTGGAGGATAGAGTGTTGTCCAGAGCCACTGGCCTGCAGCCGGGGTGGAGCCATTGCCACCGGGAGGTGACGCTGTCACCAGGAGACGGGCTTGTCCGTGATGAAGCTGTGGCCGATTTCCGGGTCGTAGCCGGACGGGGTTCGGAGAGATGACGAGTCGGCCTGCGCCCACCCTGTCGCAGCGCCCCAACAGGCCGGTACTTGTGACGCCAAAGGCCCGCGGGAGCTCAGTCGGTAGGGTGATGCATCTTGGTGGTGAAGTCCCGGGTTCGAATTCCACAACCGGCGATATTCTCGACAAACAGGCGTGAGAGGGTGGGGACGCGATATGACCCGGCAGTGGGATGCGTCATAAGAGTCCATGTAACTGCTAGATGTGACGCCACCTCCGTCGTGACTCTGCCATCCTGACTGAGCACGCTGTATATGGCCGGCTGTCGGGGCCCGGCCTGTGGAGCCGTGCGCCGGCTGGAGGAGAGCGTCCGGCCTCCAGCCGTCTCCTACCGACCGACTCACTCCAATCGGCTGGTGGCTCCTACCAACCGACACACTCCAGGTTACCAGCCGTCTCCTGCCGACCGACACACTCCAGGCCACCAGCCGTCTCCTACCGACCGACACACTCCAGGCCGCCAGCCGTCTCCTACCGACCGACACATCCAGGCCCCAGCGTCTCCTCACCGACCCAGGTACCAGCCGTCTCCTGCCGACCGACACACTCCAGGCCGCCAGCCGTCTCCTGCCGACCGACACACTCCAGGTCACCAGCCGTCTCCTGCCGACCGACACACTCCAGGCCGCCAGCCGTCTCCTACCGACCGACACACTCCAGGCCGCCAGCCGTCTCCTGCCGACCGACACACTCCAGGTCACCAGCCGTCTCCTGCCGACCGACACACTCCAGGCGGCTGGTGGCTCCTACCAACTGACACACTCCAGGTTACCAGCCGTCTCCTGCCGACCGACACACTCCAGGTCACCAGCCGTCTCCTGCCGACCGACACACTCCAGGTCACCAGCCGTCTCCTACCGACCGACACACTCCAGGCGGCTGGTGGCTCCTACCAACCGACACACTCCAGGTCACCAGCCGTCTCCTGCCGACCGACATCCAGGCGGCTGCTCCTACCACCGACACACCAGCCCCGTCTCTGCCGACCGACACACTCCAGGCAGGCACCAGCCGTCTCCTGCCGACCGACACACTCCAGGCCACCAGCCGTCTCCTGCCGACCGACACACTCCAGGCGGCCAGCCGTCTCCTACCGACCGACACACTCCAGGCCGCCAGCCGTCTCCTGCCGACCGACACACTACCAGGCGGCCGGTGCCGACCCAGCCCCAGCCGTCTCCTGCCGACCGACACACTCCAGGCGCCAGCTCTCCTACCGACCGACACACTCAACAGGCGCTTGGCCCAGCCGTCTCCCACCGACCGACACACTCCAGGCCGCCAGCCGTCTCCTCGACCGACCCCCCCCCCCTTCCCCCACACACTCCAGGTCACCAGCCGTCTCCTACCGACCGACACTCCTGGCGGCCGGTGGATCCGGCTATCTCCGCAGTCGTCGCTCCGGCGGCGCCGCGGTCTCCACCTTGAGGCGGCGCGGCACTGATTATCGCCGGCCATCTGCCTCGACACTGACTCCAAGGACTTCGCGGAAACCACCGGCCACGTCGCGCCGTCAAGCCGTCGATTGGTGACAGCTGCACAGAGGGTCGTGCACGCAAGCCGACACCGCCGGTCGTCACTGAGCGCTGTCGGCGCCGCCGGCCAGACCACTGTCGGCGCCGCCGGTCTGACCACTGTCGGTACCGCCGGCCAGACCACTGTCGGCACCGCCGGTCTGACCACTGTCGGCACCGCCGGTCTGACCACTGTCGGTACTGTCGCCCCGACCACTGTCGGTACTGTCGCCCCGACCACTGTCGGTACTGTCGCCCCGACCACTGTCGGTACCGTCGGCCCGACCACTGTCGGTACCGCCGGTCTGACCACTGTCGGCGCCGCCGGTCTGACCACTGTCGGTACTGTCGCCCCGACCACTGTCGGTACTGTCGCCCCGACCACTGTCGGTACTGTCGCCCCGACCACTGTCGGTACTGTCGCCCCGACCACTGTCGGTACTGTCGCCCCGACCACTGTCGGTACTGTCGCCCCGACCACTGTCGGTACCGCCGGCCCGACCACTGTCGGTACCGCCGGTCTGACCACTGTCGGTACCGCCGGCCCGACCACTGTCGGTACCGCCGGTCCGACCACTGTCGGCACCGCCGGCCAGACCACTGTCGGCACCGCCGGCCCGACCACTGTCGGCACCGCCGGCCCGACCACTGTCGGCACCGCCGGTCTGACCACTGTCGGCACCGCCGGCCAGACCACTGTCGGCACCGCCGGCCCGACCACTGTCGGTACCGTCGGACCGACCACTGTCGGTACCGTCGGCCTGACCACTGTCGGTACCGCCGGTCCGACCACTGTCGGCACCGCCGGTCACTGTCGGCCCGACCACTGTCGGTACCGCCGGCCCGACCACTGTCGGCACCGCCGGCCTGACCACTGTCGGTACCGCCGGATCTGACCACTGTCGGTACCGCCGGTCCGACCACTGTCGGTACCGCCGGTCCGACCACTGTCGGTACTGTCGGCCCGCCGACCACTGTCGGCACCGCCGGTCTGACCACTGTCGGTACCGCCGGTCTGACCACTGTCGGCACCGCCGGCCCGACCACTGTCGGTACCGCCGGTCTGACCACTGTCGGTACCGTCGGCCCGACCACTGTCGGTACCGCCGGTCCGACCACTGTCGGTACCGCCGGCCCGACCACTGTCGGTACCGCCGGCCCGACCACTGTCGGCACCGCCGGCCCGACCACTGTCGGTACCGCCGGTCTGACCACTGTCGGTACCGCCGGTCCGACCACTGTCGGTACCGCCGGCCCGACCACTGTCGGCACCGCCGGCCCGACCACTGTCGGCACCGCCGGCCTGACCACTGTCGGCACCGCCGGCCCGACCACTGTCGGTACCGCCGGCCCGACCACTGTCGGCACCGCCGGTCTGACCACTGTCGGTACCGCCGGCCCGACCACTGTCGGTACCGCCGGTCTGACCACTGTCGGTACCGCCGGTCTGACCACTGTCGGTACCGTCGGCCCGACCACTGTCGGTACCGCCGGTCTGACCACTGTCGGTACCGTCGGCCCGACCACTGTCGGTACCGCCGGCCAGACCACTGTCGGTACCGCGGCCGACCACTGTCGGTACCGCCGGTCTGACCACTGTCGGCACCGCCGGCCAGACCACTGTCGGTACCGCCGGCCTGACCACTGTCGGTACCGCCGGCCAGACCACTGTCGGTACCGTCGGCCCGACCACTGTAGGTACTGTCGGCCCGACCACTGTCGGTACTGTCGGCCCGACCACTGTCGGTACCTGTCGGCCCGACCACTGTCGGCACCGCTGGTCTGACCACTGTCGGTACCGCCGGTCTGACCACTGTCGGCACCGCCGGTCTGACCACTGTCGGTACCGCCGGTCTGACCACTGTCGGGACCACTGTCGGCACCGCCGGCCAGACCACTGTCGGTACCGTCGGCCCGACCACTGTCGGTACCGCCGGCCCGACCACTGTCGGTACCGTCGGCCAGACCACTGTCGGTACCGCCGGCCCGACCACTGTCGGTACCGCCGGACCGACCACTGTCGGGACCACTGTTGGTACCGTCGGCCCGACCACTGTCGGTACCGCCGGCCAGACCACTGTCGAGACTGTGCTCGGCGCTGGCTGTGGAATCACCCACAAAATGCGTGTATGCGGGCTGGCCGGGGCCTCTGCTGCAGTGGCGAATTATTCGTGAAATGTGGTGGAATATACCACTTTCGGGGCACTGGATAAACCTTCTTTCCAAATATGTATGAATACGTGCTTTTCGATACCTGTGCATGAAGTGTTCATGTTTGGTGTATAAGTAGCATGCCTCAGACATGCTCACCATTACGGGTAGTGATATACAAACATCTTCTGAAACAATTTCTGACAAAGCGATTACCTGTGATGTGGTCTGTTCCGCCATATCGTATGTTTATAATATAACATGCTATCTTTAAATTTTATATAGGTATCCCTATCTTAGGCGTCTCCCAAAAAAACCGAAGACGTGAATTTACGAGTGTGCTATTGGTTTAAAATGAGCTTCAAGGACTTGGCGATCTTTTAGACCTGCTTCCATGGGAAATTTCCACATGCTATTACTGCACTCGTTTCGAAGTGTCGTACCTGACGAAAGCCGTTGTTTTAGCACTCCTCAACGGACTCCGTTTGGGTTACGATATATTGCCACTCCTGGTGTCGGCCATACTTGGACTTTTATTCGGACGTTTCTTTGCGCGCTGCTTGATGTCGAACTCAAATGGAGGTAATTCCTATGTGGGCTCAGCCGTGCAATGGACGCCGTTTGTATAATTCCTCCTCATGCAACTCTCCTGCCTCTCCACACACCTGTAATTGGTCCCCCATGCCTGTAGTCCAGGTGACTATGCAGATCAGTCGGCCGCCATCTTCATTGTATGCAGGCTGGAGTGGGCTCCAGCTCCAAGCCGTCATTTGTTGATGACTGGTGAGGTGCTGAAGCTGCTGAAGTGAAGCTGGCGATGGACCTGGGGCTGGTCGGCGGGATATCTAGGTGATGATTAGTTCGGTTGTCTCACGACTTCACTAGACTTCATTTGGTCAGTCCCATCTCTTAGTATTGACAGGCATGGCCGCCAAATGACCAAGTAGTCGGCGCGCCCTTAAGTTCAAGTAATCAATCAATAGTGGTGACTAGGTAGTTACCTGATGTGTGATAGCTGACCATCTGGTCCTACGACGTGTGCCGCCTGACCAGCCCGTCCCTGATGCTTGCCTCCTGACCAGCTGGTCACCTGATGCGTGACGGCTGAGCAACTGGTCACCTGATGCGTGCCTCACCAGCGGTCACCTATGCTCACGGCGAGCACGGTCACCGATCGGCGCCACCAGTGTCACCGATCGACGACGAGCAGCGGTCACCGATGCTGCCTCCTGACCAGCTGGTCACCTGATGCGTGACGGCTGAGCAGCTGGTCACCTGATGCGTGACGGCTGAGCAGCTGGTCACCTGATGCGTGACGGCTGAGCAGCTGGTCACCTGATGCGTGACGGCTGAGCAGCTGGTCACCTGATGCGTGACGGCTGACCGGCTGGTCACCTGATGCGTGCCGCCTGACCAGCTGGTCACCTGATGCGTGACGGCTGAGCAGCTGGTCACCTGATGCGTGACGGCTGAGCGGCTGGTCACCTGATGCTTGCCTCCTGACCAGCTGGTCACCTGATGCGTGACGGCTGAGCAGCTGGTCACCTGATGCGTGACGGCTGAACAGCTCGTCGGCCGAGGAGCTGGCGATCTGTCGGCGTAACAAATAGCCACTACAGCGCGCGATGGTCGGCGCGATAGGGAGTTTGGCGCGACGGCGGGCGCGCGCCGGCCATATAGGGCCGCGCCGCATCTGGCTACGGCGGTCCCCCGCGGCACCATCTACATACTGGATGAGGACACGCGGCGGGACGCGCCATTGGTCAGATGTCGCCGGCGCGCACCTCCTGATTGGAGCGCTCTAACGAGCCGTCCTGCCCGCGCCGACCGCCGACCAGATGAGCGGATCAGACGGCGGTTGCCGGGCTGTGTCTGCCGATCTGGGCATGTCGCGAAGCGCGACGCTTGTTGCGGTGGGTTGTTTGGCCGACGGCCGTATGGCAAGCGGTGATGTCGCGCCGGTTGGGCGGCCGTCGGCGCGGCGGCTGTATGCACGGTCTGCTGTGTGGTCGTGTTCTGAATTAACGTCGCACTGTCCGCGTGGCTGCCGGCTGCGTGCGCTGGTGCCCCGCCGGGACGGCACGGAGGCTGGTCGCTGGATGGCCTGCAGACGTGTGCATCCGTCACACTTGCGCGTCGTATGTGGGGTGAAAGTTTCTGCGTCATTCGATTTGTATGCACTGCTCACCGTGTGCAATGTGCATTGGTAATTTACGCCTGACTATGGTGGGGAAATTTGAACTGGTTTGGTGTCGTATGAATCGGAAGGTTTGTTTCGACATCGACATCGTTTTTGCCGTGAGTTGTGGATGTGCTGGCGAATACTGGCGCCATCTATATCGAGCTTCGCATTGTTGGCCGCCAGGCTACACTGGCTACTGGGTCGACGAGTGGAAACTTGTTGCTGGCTCTTCCGTGAATCTTGGCGTGGATGGAAATGTATTTGAAGGGAATATGTGTACCATGTGTTCGGTCGGGAACCACTTTCAGTTTTCGGTCGGGCCGGCTGTGACCCTCAGGATGACCCGTGACCTGGGTGTGACCCGTGACATTGGTGCGCGCCCAGTGGTGTTGTGACCTGTGGCCTGTGTCGGTCACTCATAGTTGCAGTGATAAATTATTCGTGAAATAGGGCGGAATATACCACCTACTGAACACTGAAGAGACATCCTTCCAAAAGAAGTATCCACATTGTGTTCCTTGATATGGGTTTATGAAGTATCCGTGCCGCCTTTCTAACGGTGCCATGTGTGTATCGTGCTTATGCTCACCAATGCAGATTGTGATACATATGCATCCCGTACCTAATGCTATTTCAGGTAAAGAGAACATGATTCAATAATGTGGTCTGCCGTTCAATACAAGTTGGTGATAGCATGGCAGTCTTATCGATATCATTAGCATAAGCATCCATAAATTGTGTGTTCCAAGATGAACAAAAATATGCAGGTACATGCAGTTATATGACTAAAAAATGAGTTTCAATGACATAAACTGGACACGAATGATCAACCCTAGTCGAAGTGCCCCGAAGCCCAAATAACTAATCAATAACAAACGTTATTCTAAGAGACGGCTTTACCACGGGATCGTTATTTGTTTACATGGTAAAGTTCGACATCTTACTGGACTTGTTTCGACATTTCAAACGTAGCGAAATATCGGTCGTTTAACGTTGCCTGGCTGTGCCCCGAACCGCGCCTCAGTTGGCCGGTGACCTTGACCCTGACTGACACCACTTGTATGCTGACGCCCGTGCCGTGAGTGGTCTTCGTCCGTCGTCTGCGGTGGTGACCCGTGACCGTGACTGGTCGGTCCGTCGTCTGCGGTGGTGACCCGTGACCGTGACTGGTCGGTCCGTCGTCTGCGGTGGTGACCCGTGACCGTGACTGGTCGGTCCGTCGCCTGCGGTGGTGACCCGTGACCGTGACTGGTCGGTCCGTGGTCTGCGGTGGTGACCCGTGACCGTAACTGGTCGGTCCGTGGTCTGCGGTAGTGGCCCGTGGCCGTGACTGATCGGTCCGTGGTCTGCGTGGTGACCCGTGACCGTGACTGGTCGGTCCGTCGCCTGCGGTGGTGACCCGTGACCGTGACTGGTCGGTCCGTGGTCTGCGGTAGTGACCCGTGGCCGTGACTGGTCGGTCCGTCGTCTGCGGTGGTGACCCGTGACCGTGACTGGTCGGTCCGTGGTCTGCGGTGGTGACCCGTGACCGTGACTGGTCGGTCCGTGGTCTGCGGTGGTGACCCGTGACCGTGACTGGTCGGTCCGTGGTCTGCGGTGGTGACCCGTGACCGTGACTGGTCGGTCCGTATTCTGCGGCAGTGACCCGTGGCCGTGACTGGTCGGTCCGTGGTCTGCGGTGGTGACCCGTGACCTTGACTGGTCGGTCCGTGGTCTGCGGTGGTGACCCGTGACCGTGACTGGTCGGTCCGTAGTCTGCGGCGGTGACCCGTGACCGTGACTGGTCGGTCCGTGGTCTGCGGTGGTGACCCGTGACCGTGACTGCCACAGGTCCGACCTCCATGCTGGTGAACACTGGGTCGGTAGTGGCGGCGCCCGTGGTGACGTCGAGCACCCAGCAGCTGTTCACCTCGCAGCTGCTGAACCAGATCAAGCAGCAGCGTCACCAGCTGGCACTCCACCTGGCGGCCGGCGACGGCCAGCCGGCTGACGCGTCCGAGCCGTCCCGAATCTGCACCAGTAGGTTGCTGTCGCGCGGATTGTGGATCACTGTGGAGACCGGGGGAACATTGAGGCTGTGCCGCTGTCACAGCCTGTGGGTCATCGTGGAGACTGGGGTGGGGACACTGGGTCTGTGTCGCGGTCGCAACCTGTGGGTTATTACCGAGCCCGGAGGGGACATTGGAGTTGTGTCGTGGTTAGTGGCGTCGCCATGAAGGTATTCTAGGGGGCAAGGTTCAAATGGGCCCTCCTGCTCCCTTGAAAGGGGGCCCCCATCGTGTTTAGGCCTCCGATTGTTTTGAGGCTCTTAGTATGGATTAGGATGCGCTAATATGTTTCCAGATTGGCTGCCGAACCGAGGCCATGTCTCGATGTTCTTTTTTGGACCAGTTGCATCTTTGTTTCTCCTATGGATGCATCTTATGGCTCCAACCCATTTGTGTTAGGGCCCCCAACACATTTTCTAAATCCATGCTCGTTTTATGGTTTGTTGCGTTCTTTTGTGCACCAAGTTTTTAAGTAAAGTTTTTTTCGCCAAGTTTGAGGGGCAAGGCGAAGAGATGTTTTCCCAGGCGACCGCGTGGTAAAGCTCCCACTGCAGCGCCACTGCACTCTCACTGACGTTCCGTTCTCGCTTCCAGCGCCGATGTCATCCCTGTTCCAAACGCCGCCCGGCCTATTGCAACTGCAAGAGGGCCTGGCATTGCTCAACAGCCCATCCACCGTCATACAGGCTGTCAAAAGCGAACATGGTCAGTACTGCTCAGCCCACGCAGCGCCAAAGCCCGGTAACCAGTCATCAGATCAGCTTATCAGGATTTCTAATCTCATACCTGATGATGGTAAATAAGACGTGATCCCTCCATTGTTGGTCGGTTACTGCACATCGCCGGGCGTTATCGTGGTGGCTATCCAACGTATTGTCAAGCAGAGCCAGGGACACCGAATGCACTGCGCTATCGTTACTGTGGAAGACCACCAGGTAAATCACCTGTCGAATGGTCCTTGGTGTAGGCTTGTTTTGAAGGTATTGTGCCTCTATTTGCTTCAGATAGGTTAGTTCTAGACAACTTGAATTATGCTGAGAACTATGCTTCCAAGTGAAACACGAGAGCGTAGTTGGCCTCAAAGGTGGCCTGTAGCAATTTGAATAAAATAAGCGTGTAACAACTGGTAAACGTTCCTACCATCTTTCGGAGTGCAAACTAACTAAAAGTGTATTCTGGATAATATAGATGGCGGCACCGAACTGACGATAGCGAAATCGAATCGTGACGGTTGGGTGCGGGATGGTGGCCGGTGCGTTGCGGTGCGGAGTCACGCCGCTGAAGAACGTCGTGCACTCCGTGGGTCGGGGCTGCAAGGCGATGGTGGTATAATGGTCAGCATAGCTGCCTTCCAAGCAGTTGATCCGGGTTCGATTCCCGGCCATCGCAGGCACAGTTTTGCTTGTGTTAGGCCGGCTGCTTTGGCTGTGATTTTGCGCACCCTTCTAGCACTATGCCCCCTCGCTCTTAAATTCATGCTTGATTTATTATCGTTGACCCGATCACGTCTCATGACTGAGGCCCGCCCCCGGTACTCCCGATTTGCTGATGTCTGATCGGTCAGCTCGAACTGGGCGAAGGCGTTCATCGCCGGCCTCACGAGCTAGGAAACCATCCTCAAAGGCGACACCTCCACCGTCCCCAATTCCCCGATTTTGTTATTTCTCCATCTCGGAGACTAGGAGGCCGTTTGGACGCCTCTCACATCACCCATTCTGACGACCAGTATCCGCTGGTCACCTGTAACAGGCCGTCTCGTCCTGACAGATCTCGCCAGCAGCACGGAAAATACAGCGGCGCAAGCTTACATATCACCTGATACTTGGGGTCTGGCCAGTTTTGCCGTGAACGAACATGTTTTACCCCACTGTTTAATTATCCTTCTATGCGGGCTATTCTGCAATGGAACTATAGGAGATTCAGAAACAGTGCCATCACAAAAAATTTCCTATTCATTCACATCCAGAATTACAAAGCACAAATCCCACCCTGATAGACAGTGACGCGCTAGGAAGCGGCCATTTTCCGGTGTGCCTGGGGTACGGTGACTATGCAGCCGAACTGAAGCCGAGGTGATGACCCTTCGCAAAGCGAACTGGAATAACCACAGAAGTGCAGAGCACATCTTGAAGCAGCCTGGTCTGCCGATGGCTGGGAGCAGCACAAGCTCCGTAGCAGCCGCCGGCCAGCAGCTTCCATGTGTGGAGGGATTCGCGCATCTGCTCGTGCAGTCTGCATCCGTATGCATGCCACTCACTTTTGGGCTCCCGGCGTACCCCAGTCCCGTGGGTGGCGTAGAAAGTGGAGATACCATACGTGCAAGGAAGCGGAGACGTCGTAACTTCAACAAAAATAGTCGCACTGAAGACATGATTACCTTTTAGAAGGTTAGGACAAACGCATTACAAACGCGGTCAAATTATCGCCTTCCCGTGCTGCTCATGGGTACCAAACGTGACAAATGACATCGATGTGTAACTCTGAGAAACAACTTGAATGGTTTGTGATGATGATAGTCGTGATTCGGGGCGACCCTTCGTGAAACGCCTCCATGGGGGTTTCGGAGCTCGTGGCGGCCCCGTCGTCCCCGTCGACGGAGACTCTACGGTTTCCGGAGGCTTATGGAAGTGTTTCACAGAGGGTCACACCAGATACCGTTTGCCGTCGATATTGTTCTGAAATTGCACGTTTTATATTGGAATGTAACCGAGGTGGCAATTGAGATCCACAGTGATTGCGTCACATGTCCTGTTACGAAACGTCTCTGACTGACTTGTCTGATCGATTGACTCTGTCTGAAACTCTTCCAGACATTTACAACCATCTGGCAACGAAGCAACTTTCTGTTAACCTAGCGGGTTGCAGTTCTGATTTCAGTGTTGAAGCCAGGAAAAGGCGGTGTGTAACTTCTCCACTATTGACCAAGATCGCTTACTTTGTCCCAATGCAAGTTAATTGAGATATTGAGGACTATCAGACAAACCTGGTTTTTTATAAGTGCGTGACATTTATCAAATACACATTGTGGTTTTAGGAAGAAGCTGTGGCCAAAATTTGAAGGAATTACGTTGTCCAGGCGTGCAATTGTGTGCAGCTGAACCATCAGGCCGAGGAATCGGCTGGCGGCTGTGTCCGACTACGGCTGTGTTCAGCCGGTCGGTGTGCTGACTGAGCACGCTCCTGTTTCAGCCGGTGAGCCGCCCAACACCGCGCAGCCCACCGACCTGTCCAAGTCTCGCGTCACCAACCACATCACGTAGGCGGCCGGCAGAGGCGCGCGGCCGGGCCCCGTCCTCACCACGGACCGAGGTGCAGTCCGGTGCCGACACCACCACAGACGGAGGTGCAGCCGGGTCCCGTCCTCACCACGGACCGAGGTGCAGTCCGGTGCCGACACCACCACAGACGGAGGTGCAGCCGGGTCCCGTCCTCACCACGGACCGAGGTGCAGTCCGGTGCCGACACCACCACAGACGGAGGTGCAGCCGGGTCCCGTCCTCACCACGGACCGAGGTGCAGTCCGGTGCCGACACCACCACAGACGGAGGTACAGCCGGGTCCCGTCCTCACCACGGACCGAGGTGCAGTCCGGTGCCGACACCACCACAGACGGAGGTGCAGCCGGGTCCCGTCCTCACCACGGACCGAGGTGCAGTCCGGTGCCCACACACCACCACAGACGGAGGTGCAGCCGGGTCCCGTCCTCACCACGGACCGAGGTGCAGTCCGGTGCCGACACCACCACAGACGGAGGTGCAGCCGGGTCCCGTCCTCACCACGGACCGAGGTGCAGTCCGGTGCCGACACCACCACAGACGGAGGTGCAGCCGGGTCCCGTCCTCACCACGGACCGAGGTGCAGTCCGGTGCCGACACCACACAGACGGAGGTGCAGCCGGGTCCCGTCCTCACCACGGACCGAGGTGCAGTCCGGTGCCCGACACCACCACAGACGGAGGTGCAGCCGGGTCCCGTCCTCACCACGGACCGAGGTGCAGTCCGGTGCCCTGACACCACCACAGACGGAGGTGCAGCCGGGTCCCGTCCTCACCACGGACCGAGGTGCAGTCCGGTGCCGACACCACCACAGACGGAGGTGCAGCCGGGTCCCGTCCTCACCACGGACCGAGGTGCAGTCCGGTGCCGACACCACCACAGACGGAGGTGCAGCCGGGTCCCGTCCTCACCACGGACCGAGGTGCAGTCCGGTGCCGACACCACCACAGACGGAGGTGCGGCCGGGTCCCGTCCTCACCACGGACCGAGGTGCAGTCCGGTGCCCGACACCACCACAGACGGAGGTGCAGCCGGGTCCCGTCCTCACCACGGACCGAGGTGCAGTCCGGTGCCCGACACCACCACAGACGGAGGTGCAGCCGGGTCCCGTCCTCACCACGGACCGAGGTGCAGTCCGGTGCCGACACCACCACAGACGGAGGTGCAGCCGGGTCCCGTCCTCACCACGGACCGAGGTGCAGTCCGGTGCCGACACCACCACAGACGGAGGTGCAGCCGGGTCCCGTCCTCACCACGGACCGAGGTGCAGTCCGGTGCCCCGACACCACAGACGGAGGTACAGCCGGGTCCCGTCCTCACCACGGACCGAGGTGCAGTCCGGTGCCGACACCACCACAGACGGAGGTACAGCCGGGTCCCGTCCTCACCACGGACCGAGGTGCAGTCCGGTGCCGACACCACCACAGACGGAGGTGCGGCCGGGTCCCGTCCTCAGCACGGACCGAGGTGCAGTCCGGTGGCGACACCACCACAGACGGAGGTGCGGCCGGGTCCCGTCCTCACCACGGACCGAGGTGCAGTCCGGTGCCGACACCACCACAGACGGAGGTGCAGCCGGGTCCCGTCCTCACCACGGACCGAGGTGCAGTCCGGTGCCGACACCACCACAGACGGAGGTGCGGCCGGGTCCCGTCCTCACCACGGACCGAGGTGCAGTCCGGTGCCCTGACACCACCACAGACAGAGGTGCAGCCGGGTCCCGTCCTCACCACGGACCGAGGTGCAGTCCGGTGCCGACACCACCACAGACGGAGGTGCGGCCGGGCCCCGTCCTCACCACGGACCGAGGTGCAGTCCGGTGCCGACACCACCACAGACGGAGGTGCAGCCGGGTCCCGTCCTCACCACGGACCGAGGTGCAGTCCGGTGCCCTGACACCACCACAGACGGAGGTGCAGCCGGGCCCCGGAACCGGGATGGACTGAGGTATGGCTGGGGCCCGGCCCGACCGCGTCACGCCGCAGGCCGAGCTACAGCTGGGCCCCAGCCCGACACCGCGACTCAACAGACTGAGAATCTCATCACGGCGTCACCGAGGACGCTGCGCCACCTGCAGAGGCGTATAGCTCAACTAGAGCTTCCTCAAGCTGTCGCAGTTCGGACCAACTTCAAGTCTGGGTCTGGCTGCCAACAGTGCTCCAGATCAGGTCATTTGAAGGTCTGGATGATCGGTGCCCGGTGTTGCTGGTGGTAGAGGAGACATCCTGAGTCCGGACAGTTCTGATTATCCAATTATGGCTGTTTGTTCCACATTTTGGAAAGACTTCAGTCGCGCTCGAAACTATTGAGTCATTGCTGTTGATTGTTAAATTTTCCGTTTGAAGAGGGTGGATCGAATGAGTGGAGTAATTATACTTCGACGGAAGTAGAATTTCGTTAGAATGCACGGAAAAGTTTCGTCGAATTCACGTAGGCTATTGCCTGAACTTCGTTATTTTTAGGTTCTAAAGCAATTTTTCACACTCAGGTTATTACAGTTCCCTCTTTTCACTACAATACTTTTGAAGGATGCTTGTCGTTTTATTAAGCTTTAAAGCAGGGGAACTAAGTCAAATGGAGCGATTGAATTGCCACGACATTACATGTCCGGATTTAGAATTATGTCGTCTTTTGCGTTGCACCGTCAGGGGAGTGTCTGGCGATCATAGCGCCAACAGGCACTCTGTCGGTGAGGGGGGACCCGGTCAGGCGTGGGGCTATTATTTACCTGCCGCTGGGGCAGCGAACCCGTACAAACGGCGCTACCGACGTTCACCGACCCTCTCTCCTGGTGACGTGTGTGGGGCTGCTCTCGGCCGGCTGGGTATTGCTATGACTGCTACGGCGCGTGCATTGCTGACGCTCAACGGTTCAAACGGTGTACTACGAGCATTCGGCCACTGGTGGCTGCAGATCGGAGAGCCAGGTCGCCTCTGTGAAGGTCCGTGAGACTTTGTTGGTTTTCTGAGAGCCGCCTACGAATCTGCTCGTTTATGTAAGTCAGCATGTGACTTATTCAGAATACGGCGCCGTTGGATTCTCCGTTGCCTGTTTACGTGACATGGGTTCTGCTGTTTGCAGACCTGCATAATATCTCTTTTTCCGTGGATTTGTAGTGTTGATTTATTCATTGTAGGCCGAACATCTTCCTAGTCAAACTCACTAATGCTAAATATGCAGTGAGGTTTAAACCTAGTTCAAGGTTATTGCTTGCTCGTTGAGTAGCTTCAACGTAATGTGAAAAATCGATTTGAGAGTTTTGAAGGGTTGCCAGCCTGTATGCGATATGGCTGTCATGCTCACTTGAGCAGATTAGATTGGAGTTTTCTCTGAAATGGCAATATCTTTGTATGTGGTGTGGCAGCGCAGCATCGGAGGGTGTCGACAGCTGGCGAGATGCGCGATAATCTAGACCTCCAGATGGCCCCGCAGCTTCTGAACGCCTTATGAAAACAAACTAAGACTTAATTTGTATGCAATATAAACCACTTGATATGCCCATCCTCATTTCGCTACATTCGTACGGAACGTGTGGACATTGGTGAGGCGTAGGAACACTACCGTTATACTGCAAATGTTCAAAGACCAATCGTTTTACACGTGCACTGCGTGATTTTGTTTGCGATCAGTACGGGCAGTGGCCGCCGTGCGTAGCTGTATGCACAGCTGAGGCACTAGCGTGTCGTGTACACGCTCGTCAAAGGTCGGCCGTGCGCGGCCATTGCATCTGTCAAAGTCGGGTTTCTCTGCCATAGTTTAGGCTCAATGGGTTTGTTCTGTACACCCGCCCAGTATGGGATGGGACATTGCCTTCGGTCCGTGTCGCGCTCCACGGGTCTGTTCTGTACTTCTGCTCAGTATGGGACACCGCCTTCGGCCCGTACCGCGCCCCACGGGTCTGTTCTGTACTCCTGCTCAGTATGAGACGTGGCCGTCGGTCCGTGCCGCGGGTCCGGCGGGACGATGTGGTCGGCCGGCCGGTGGCGCGGACAGCTTGTGGCTGCCGCTGGGCGCGGATGGTGCGTGTGCTGCGACCTAACCCGTGGTGTGCCGTGAACTAGGCGTGTGGCCGCCGCTGCTGCAGCGTGACTGACGAAGCCATAACCCGCTGCTACTGTGATGACTGACTGAGACGAGTGGTGCGTGTGTGGGAGCGGGGGTGTGGACGCCGCTTGGGGAGCCCGGCGCCGGCGCTGTCCGTTGGTCAGGTGCCCGCGAGGTGGGCCGCCGACTGCCGGTTCGACGCGGAGTCGCGTGTCACGTGCCTACCATTGTGACTGGTGAGTGTGGCGTCGAGGGGTCTGTCGGATAGGTGGCAGCCGTGCCGACGGGCGGCTCGTCTGATTAGCTCCGGGCGGCGGCGCCCCAGAGGCACCGACCTGACGCCGACCCCGCCTGAGGTGTGACCTGACGAGGCGGCTGCAGCCCCTCCCCGAGTGCTGTGACCCCGCGACTGCGCTCTGTGACCCCGTGTCATATTTGGACACGTGCTTGGCGTGCCCGCTGTTAGAGCTAGCTGTCTTGTTACTTTTTGTAATAAATCGACACGACAAACGGGTGTTTGGCAGGAATAGTGATCAGCAACCTCAGGTAGGACTTCGCAGTGCTTGTTTAGAGGGCAATGGAGCGAAGTATCGTGAGCAGTATCATCAGTGGCTCTGATACCCAATGGTACCGTGGAGAGTACTCTACGGTGCCATTGGCCGTCTCGTTTCGGCGTTGTATTTTCGTAAATGCTGTCGTGCAGATGGCGCCACCTCGCGTTTACATGCATGAAGAGGGCGCTAGGGTCGTGCAGCCGGCGTGGGCGACGTCCCTTGCTTAGGCGCCCGCTGCGGCACGAAGCGCGTCCCGCGCCGCTGTGCCTCTGATAGAGGAGTAGGCCGCGCTGTCGCGACGCTGCCCGGTGCGGCTGCCGTTCCAGCTGCCGGCTAGATACGCTCCGACTGACTAGTCTGGTGGTCATATGGGCAGGCAGTCTGGCGGTCAGACTGAAGTCTGGCGGTCAAACTGGAAGTCTGGCGGTCAGACGGGCAGTCTGGTGGTGGTTCCGGCTGGCTGTCTGTTGGTGGTCCGGCTGGCTGTCTGGTGGTGCGGCTGGCTGTCTGGTGGTCCGGCTGGATGTCTGGTGGTGGTACGGCTGGCTGGCTGGTGGTGCGGCTGACTGGCTGGTGGTGGTCCGGCTGGCTGTCTGGTGGTGGTCCGGCTGGCTGTCTGGTGGTGGTCCGGCTGGCTGTCTGGTGGTGGTCCGGCTGGCTGTCTGGTGGTGGTCCGGCTGGATGTCTGGTGGTCAGTGTACAGCTGCCGGGCCATGTGGACGGGCTTGTGTCGGATGGTCAGCTCTGCGATCGACGCACCAGACGATCCGAGGACAGTCTGCCGGCCGTAGTCCAGAGTCGAGCGCCGCTACCCCCGCCCCACGTGGAACTCCAACTTGCAACAAGATGCACCAACTGGTGAGGCCGCCACTGTCCCGTGTTGGGGTTATGTTTGCGAGGGGAGGGGTTATGGTGGGGAAGTTACGTTGCATGTACACACCAACATATACCAAGTAGTAACTGTGTTTCTACTAATCTGGTCTCTATCCTTTTATCTCTGTTACGATTCTGGAAAACGTGTTTTCAGTAATGCCAATATGTGGGGATGTGCTCCCTGCACACACTTGCGAAGGCCACATTCTTATCGTTATCAAATTTCCCCTCCCATTTGGGAGGGGGGCAGTGCAGTCATAATTGCAAAACCATGTACATGCCCTTCAACATTGAACATCAACCATTCATTGTGTCCTTTACGGGATAGCTTTCTCATTTGTCTGGCCAAGTAATTTAGGTTAGCATTTTCCGCCAAGTTTCTGTAGCGAAAAGGAGTGCGGTAAGTAGTTGAGAGGTACCGACATCTTTATGATTGGTATTAAAGTACAATATTTTAAACAGCATGAAAAGTATCGATATCAGATCGACTCACCATACTAGTCTTTACCTCACGTATTTAGTTTTGTCATAACTCCTCGCAGCCGAGGCAGGGGCGGATCCATCCATCTCCCTGGGAGTGGGGGCACTCGTCTGGAGATACGTTCTCTGGCGGGACGTCTTTTGGGGGTCAGCGTGGCGCCACCTTTCCATGTGGGTGGGCCTGTAATCGTCTGAGAACCCAGGTGAGTAGTTTCTCGCCAGATCACAAGACATTAAATTCAGTTTTGATTGCTGGCACTGGTAGATAAACATGCACCCTTTTACCGTTGTATTCACGACCGTTTTATTGTATTACTATGTTGCCACTTGCCGTATTGTTTTCGTCGTCGGCGCTCGACGTTGGTGTGCAGCAGATAACTTCAGGGTATTGAGGTTTGAGGACCGAATAAGTTCAACGATCCAAACCCAAACAGCGAGGACCTGCGAACCAAACGTGCTCAGGACTCTCAGACAGCGTGCCCCCGCCCCCCGGCAGGCATCCAGCACGACGAGTTGGTGACACTACTCTAGCAGACCAGCTGCACCGCAACACCCCACGGCTGTCTTCTCCTTCCTAACCATTTCTCATTCGGACACGAGACATCCGCACATGACGTGCGGTAGCCATGCGCGGCGCCGTGTCGGCGTGCGGTAGCCATGCGCGGCGCCGTGTCGGCGCGCGGTAGCCATGTCCGGCGGCGTGTCGGCGTGCGGTAGCCATGCGCGGCGCCGTGTCGGCGCGCGGTAGCCATGCGCGGCGCCGTGTTGGCGCGCGGTAGCCATGCGCGGCGCCGTGTCGGCGTGCGGTAGCCATGCGCGGCGCCGTGTCGGCGCGCGGTAGCCGTCCCGCGGGCACGCACCGGCCGCGCCACGCCTCGCCGTATCGGGCGACACCGATACCTGCCAGGGAAGCCCGCACCACCGGCCACTCGGGCCGGCAGCTGGGGCACGTGACGCCCCACGTGACGACCCACCTGCCGGCGGCCGGCCGTCACGTGACGGCTATCTGGCGGCGCCGGCGGCCGGCCAGATAGCCGGCGATCTATCTGGCGCCGCAGGTGTGGCCGGCACACAGCCGGCTCGGCCCGGTACACAACGCCAGACGGCGGCGTCGTGGCGCCCCACGTGCCGCGCCGCTATCGGCGCCGACGGCCCGCCGGGCCGGCGCGCCAGCCACGCTCAAACAGCGGGCAGATGCTGGTCGACCGGCCGCCGCCACCCGCGTCACAGCCACCGCTTCGCTCACCGTACTTGACTCAACCGAAATAGGAAAACCGGTATTCCCCGTATAGCGGAGCGTTTTTCCGGGCCTTGGATATGGCAGCAGTGGCGGCGCTTGAGTGGTTTCCCGTGACATGAGGGAAGTTGTTCAGGGATATCCCGTGACATGAGGGACGTTGTTCAGGGATATCCCGTGACACGATGGGCTGCTTCCGTAAGGATAAGCATAAGTTGGGATGTTAAGAGCACGTGCTGCGACCGGACCTCGTGCAGACGGCGAGGGACGTGTCAGGTGGTGGTTATTGGTTTTATGACACGTCGACTATTGAGTCATGTAGCGTCGCCAATCTCTCACGCCCACTGGTCGCGGGCGAAGAGTAGCGACAGGTGAAACTCGAACCAACAGTCTTTCGATTGCGAGACGGGAAATTTACACACTAGACTACTCGTCCACGCGGGCGATGTGTGAGCACAAACAACGGACAATGTTTCGCACAAACAACGGACAGTAAGCAGCCGCGAACGCTCTTAGCAGGCGGATGAGCTTCCGCGCCAGACCTGGCGAGTGGATGAGTGTCCGCGCCAGACCTGGCGAGTGGATGAGTATCCGCACCAGACCTGACGAGTGGATGAGTGTCCGCGCCAGACCTGACGAGTGGATGAGTGTCCGCGCCAGACCTGGCGAGTGGATGAGTGTCCGCGCCAGACCTGGCGAGTGGATGAGTGTCCGCGCCAGACCTGGCGAGTGGATGAGTGTCCGCCCCAGACCTGGTGAGTGGATGAGTGTCCGCGCCAGACCTGGTGAGTGGATGAGTGTCCGCCCCAGACCTGGTGAGTGGATGAGTGTCCGCGCCAGACCTGGTGAGTGGATGAGTGTCCTCGTCAGACCTGGTGAGTGGATGAGTGTCCGCGCCAGACCTGGTGAGTGGATGAGTGTCCGCGCCAGACCTGACGAGTGGATGAGTGTCCGCGCCAGACCTGGCGAGTGGATGAGTGTCCGCGCCAGACCTGGCGAGTGGATGAGTGTCCTCGCCAGACCTGGCGAGAGTGGATGAGTGTCCACGCTAGACCTGACGAGTGGATGAATGTCCGGGCCAGACCTGGCAAGTGGTTGTGTGTCCACGCTAGACCTGGCGAGTGGATGAGTATCCGCGCCAGACCTGGCGAGTGGATGAGTGTCCGCGCCAGACCTGACGAGTGGATGAGTGTCCGCGCCAGACCTTTCGAGTGGATGAGTGTCCTCGCCAGACCTGGCGAGTGGATGAGTGTCCACGCCAGACCTGACGAGTGGATGAATGTCCGGGCCAGACCTGGCGAGTGGTTGTGTGTCCACGCTAGACCTAGCGAGTGGATGAGTATCCGCGCCAGACCTGACGACTGGATGAGTGTCCGCGCCAGACCTGACGAGTGGTTGAGTGTCCACGCTAGACCTGGCGAGTGGATGATGGTCCGCGCCAGACCTGACAAGTGGTTGAGTGTCCACGCTAGACCTGGCGAGTGGATGAGTATCCGCCCCAGACCTGGCGAGTGGATGAGTGTCCGCCCCAGACCTGGCGAGTGGATGAGTGTCCGCGCCGGACCTGTTGAGTGGATGACTGTCCGCCCAGACCTGGTGAGTAGATGAGTGTCCGCGCCAGACCTGGCGAGTGGATGAGTGTCCTCGTCAGACCTGGCGAGTGGATGAGTGTCCGCCCCAGACCTGGTGAGTGGATGGGTGTCCGCGCCAGACATGGTGAGTGGATGAGTGTCCGCCCCAGACCTGGCGAGTGGATGAGTGTCCGCCCCAGACCTGGTGAGTGGATGAGTGTCCGCTCCAGACCTGGTGAGTGGATGAGTGTCCGCCCCAGACCTGGTGAGTGGATGAGTGTCCGCGCCAGACCTGGCGAGTGGATGAGTGTTCTCGTCAGACCTTTCGAGTGGATGCGTGTCCTCGCCAGACCTGGCGAGTGGATGAGTGTCCACGCTAGACCTGACGAGTGGATGAATGTCCGGGCCAGACCTGGCGAGTGGTTGTGTGTCCACGCTAGACCTGGCGAGTGGATGAGTATCCGCGCCAGACCTGGCGAGTGGATGAGTGTCCGCGCCAGACCTGACGAGTGGATGAGTGTCCGCGCCAGACCTTTCGAGTGGATGAGTGTCCTCGCCAGACCTGGCGAGTGGATGAGTGTCCACGCCAGACCTGACGAGTGGATGAATGTCCGGGCCAGACCTGGCGAGTGGTTGTGTGTCCACGCTAGACCTAGCGAGTGGATGAGTATCCGCGCCAGACCTGACGACTGGATGAGTGTCCGCGCCAGACCTGACGAGTGGTTGAGTGTTCACGCTAGACCTGGCGAGTGGATGATGGTCCGCGCCAGACCTGACAAGTGGTTGAGTGTCCACGCTAGACCTGGCGAGTGGATGAGTATCCGCCCCAGACCTGGTGAGTGGATGAGTGTCCTCGTCAGACCTGGCGAGTGGATGAGTGTCCGCGCCAGACCTGGCGAGTGGATGAGTGTCCGCACCAGACCTGACGAGTGGATGAGTGTCCACGTCAGACCTGGTGAGTGGGTGAGCATTCGCGCCAGACCTGGCAAGTGGATGAGTGTCCGCCCCAGTCCTGGCGAGTGGATGAGTGTCCACGCTAGACCTGGTGAGTGGGTGACCATCCGCGCCAGACCTGGCGAGTGGATGAGTGTCCTCGCTAGACCTGACGAGTGGATGAGTGTCCACGCTAGACCTGACGAGTGGATGAATATCCGCGCCAGACCTGGCGAGTGGATGAGTGTCCTCGTCAGACCTGACGAGTGGTTGAGTGTCCACGCTAGACCTGGCGAGTGGATGATGGTCCGCGCCAGACCTGACAAGTGGTTGAGTGTCCACGCTAGACCTGGCGAGTGGATGAGTATCCGCCCCAGACCTGGCGAGTGGATGAGTGTCCGCCCCAGACCTGGCGAGTGGATGAGTGTCCGCGCCGGACCTGTTGAGTGGATGACTGTCCGCCCCAGACCTGGTGAGTAGATGAGTGTCCGCGCCAGACCTGGCGAGTGGATGAGTGTCCTCGTCAGACCTGGCGAGTGGATGAGTGTCCGACCCAGATCTGGCGAGTGGATGAGTGTCCTCGTCAGACCTGGCGAGTGGATGAGTGTCCGCCCCAGACCTGGCGAGTGGATGAGTGTCCTCGTCAGACCTGGCGAGTGGATGAGTGTCCGCCCCCAGACCTGGTGGGTGGATGAGTGTCCGCGCCAGACCTGGTGAGTTGATGAGTGTCCGCCCCAGTCCTGGCGAGTGGATGAGTGTCCGCCCCAGACCTGGTGAGTGGATGAGTGTCCGCACCAGACCTGGTGAGTGGATGAGTGTCCGCCCCAGACCTGGTGAGTAGATGAGTGTCCGCCCCCAGACCTGGCGAGTGGATGACTGTCCGCGCCGGACCTGTTGAGTGGATGACTGTCCGCCCCAGACCTGGTGAGTAGATGAGTGTCCGCCCCAGACCTGGTGAGTGGATGAGTGTCCGCGCCAGACCTGGCGAGTGGATGAGTGTTCTCGTCAGACCTGGCGAGTGGATGAGTGTCCGCGCCAGACCTGGCGAGTGGATGAGTGTCCGCGCCAGACCTGACGAGTGGATGAGTGTCCGCGCCAGACCTGGCGAGTGGATGAGTGTCCGCGCCAGACCTTTCGAGTGGATGCGTGTCCTCGCCAGACCTGGCGAGTGGATGAGTGTCCACGCTAGACCTGACGAGTGGATGAATGTCCGGGCCAGACCTGGCGAGTGGTTGTGTGTCCACGCTAGACCTGGCGAGTGGATGAGTATCCGCGCCAGACCTGGCGAGTGGATGAGTGTCCGCGCCAGACCTGACGAGTGGATGAGTGTCCGCGCCAGACCTTTCGAGTGGATGAGTGTCCTCGCCAGACCTGGCGAGTGGATGAGTGTCCACGCCAGACCTGACGAGTGGATGAATGTCCGGGCCAGACCTGGCGAGTGGTTGTGTGTCCACGCTAGACCTAGCGAGTGGATGAGTATCCGCGCCAGACCTGACGACTGGATGAGTGTCCGCGCCAGACCTGACGAGTGGTTGAGTGTTCACGCTAGACCTGGCGAGTGGATGATGGTCCGCGCCAGACCTGACAAGTGGTTGAGTGTCCACGCTAGACCTGGCGAGTGGATGAGTATCCGCCCCAGACCTGGCGAGTGGATGAGTGTCCTCGTCAGACCTGGCGAGTGGATGAGTGTCCGCGCCAGACCTGGCGAGTGGATGAGTGTCCGCACCAGACCTGACGAGTGGATGAGTGTCCACGTCAGACCTGGTGAGTGGGTGAGCATCCGCGCCAGACCTGGCAAGTGGATGAGTGTCCGCCCCAGTCCTGGCGAGTGGATGAGTGTCCACGCTAGACCTGGTGAGTGGGTGACCATCCGCGCCAGACCTGGCGAGTGGATGAGTGTCCTCGCTAGACCTGACGAGTGGATGAGTGTCCACGCTAGACCTGACGAGTGGATGAATATCCGCGCCAGACCTGGCGAGTGGATGAGTGTCCTCGTCAGACCTGGCGAGTGGATGAGTGTCCACGCTAGACCTGGTGAGTGGGTGAGCATCCGCGCCAGACCTGGTGAGTGGATGAGTGTCCGCGCCAGACCTGGCGAGTGGATGAGTGTCCGCGCCAGACCTGGTGAGTGGATGAGTGTCCGCGCCAGACCTGGCGAGTGGATGAGTGTCCGCCCCAGACCTGGTGAGTGGATGAGTGTCCGCGCCAGACCTGATGAGTGGTTGAGTATCCGCGCCAGACCTGGCGAGTGGATGAATGTCCGCGCCAGACCTGGTGAGTGGATGAGTGTCCGCGCCAGACCTGGTGAGTGGATGAGTGTCCGCGCCAGACCTGGTGAGTGGATGAGTGTCCGCCCCAGACCTGTCTGGCGCGACCGTGACTGCAAGATGCATGGACCACCCGCCGGGCTGTACACCGGTCTGGCCATCGCAGCTGAGCTCGGCGACAGCTCCCGAGACCGCAAACAGGATGCGAATTCAATCTCAAAACCACATGTATGTGGGTAGCGCAAGGGCCGTCTAGCATGGCTCATGGGATAAATATTTCACTCGGATGGCTTTTGTGTCCGGTATCGATCTCAGTCTTCAGCTTGGCCTTGATCGACCTGAGGGGATGAGACTGAGCGTCGCAGAGGAAGCCGAATTCGAGTTTGGGAAAATATTAATGCATGTCTTTTATAGCATTTTGTTCTCGGCGTGTTCTAGTAGTCAGTCAGTCTAGTAATCAGTGTTCTAGTGGTAGGGGTAAGCTGCCCGTCTCACTATCGAAAGATTGTGGGTTCGAGTCTCGCCTGTCGCTACTCTTCCCCCGCGACTAATCGGCGTGAAAGATTGGCGACGCTACATGACTCAACGGTCGATGTGTCGTAAAACCAACAACCACCACCGTAAAGCCAACAACCACCACCCTGATGCGTCATTAGCCTGTACATGTCAGTAGGTGTGACCCTGATGTGTCATTAGACTATACTTGTCAGTAGTTGTGACCCTGTTGTGTCATTAGCCTGTACATGTCAGTAGTTGTGACCCTGATGTGTCATTAGCCTGTACATGTCAGTAGTTGTGACCCTGATGCGTCATTAGCCTGTACATGTCAGTAGTTGTGACCTTGATGGGTCATTAGCCTGCACATGTTAGTAGTTATGACCCTGATGCGTCATTAGCCTGTACATGTCAGTAATTGTGACCCTGATGCTTCGTTAGCTTCAGATGATGGGCGCCATTTGACCAGTAACTTAGTCGTGGGAAATTAAGTACGTCACAGTGACGCTCCTAAGCGTAAATATCGCATTTCGGAAATACTGCGATGAATTCCCGCTTACCTCATTGAAAGGACTCGTGCTCCAGACGTCTTGTACATTGATCGCATGGGACAGTCCCCGGTCTCCAGGCAATGTGACTTTTTCGAAATTATTTCAGACTAAGAATGCAATGTTTCTTTCATTCGGTGTTATCACGTTGGACGATGTTAAAACACAACGGGGGTGTGTGGTTCTGCGATGATGTTAGCACTCAATGGTGCTAGTTAAGTAACACCAATTTATGTCCTACTGGTGCCGCAAACGCTGCTGCGCTCCGGACCAAATCGACTCTTCGTGGTTGATTGTTTTCATGGTCTATACAAATGTCACTGGATTCCGCAAAAATTGGTAGACCCGTTTGAATTTGATCTAGTGTATTGTGAGCTTACTCGGCGGCGGTCGGGGCCTGGTGTGGTGACATTTGCGGTTTCATTGTAAACCCCTAGTGGTTTACAATGAAAACGCTACATCCTGATGGCTGACGCCTAACAAACCAAACCCTCAAAACACGTGACTGCCTTGCGACGCGTTCAGCCACCTCGCCATATCGCAACGCTGCACGCCCACGACGGATGCCCGCCGGATGTCCAAGTCCCTAGGGGAGGGAGAAGCAAATCCTCGGCGGTGCTTCGGCGGCGGCGTCTCTTGCCCGTCGCTGCACCGAGGCGGCGGAGAGCGCGGCGCTCGGCGAACACACCAATCCAACCGGTTTGTGTGTCATAAGTCACCAGCCGACGTGGCCTATCTGTGCGGCCGCGGCCGCCGAGCAGAAAAAGCGCGGACGCTTTCATCGGAGCGGGCCGCGGCGGTGAGATCATTGGCGCGAGCCGCCGGCCGCGCGGGCCGCGCTCGGCCTGGAAGCGTCCAGCCCAGGTCCGGACGTGACGCGGTCGCGGCACATGTGACGCAGCCGTGGCGGATGTGACGCGGCCAATGCGTCGGAAGGTGCGGCGAACTGGGCGTGACCTTGACTAACTCGTTGACCCTAGATAACAAACGTTTGACACAACGTGCCAAATTGATGTGGGAAAAGGTATGCCAATTTTCGGCGCCCTGCCGCTCGTCGTTCTTTCACAGTCCGCGGAAAACCTTACCGGGGTCGTGAACGACACCCCCCTCCCCCCCCCCCTCCCGGAACGGTGCGGGTTAATAAAGAACATCGCTGGATCATCAACATATCTTTCATCTAGTGTAGCCCTCAATGATATGACGAAGGAATATAATCAATGAGGAGACGGTGTTGATAACTCTGAGCCCAGTCACACTTTGTCTCTCCCCTGGTTGGACACCACACCAGCACCACAGCAAGATGTTAAAGGGGGGGGGACATTAAAACCTTTGTGTTCGCTTTTTCCAAAATGGCGCCGATACCAGTATCGTTAATTGTTACAAATAGCGAAGAGTTGCTTTCCCTCGTGTTCAGCATTGGTCACGCCCACCAATAACACAGACCTTTCCCTGCATTACGCAGCGTATGTATGTATTACCTTTATTACTAAGCGGCCATTATTATCTCCACTACTAAATTTGATGAGCTGCGAGTCAGTTAATGGGAGTCGGATCTTGAGAACCTCCCAGCACATTAGGGAAGATGACTTTCCATAGTGAGAGCGACATCAAAGCAGTGTGTCGTTTTACCGGCTCCTTCTGATTCCAAGAGATAACTCCGCCGCCAGACGTGTCACCCAGCCGATGGCGAGCGTCAGCTGTCGAGTCATCTGAACGGCGCTGATGTCTTCCATTCACACACACACACACACACACACACACACACACACACACACACACACACACACACACACACACACACACACACACACACACACACACACACACACACACACACACACACACACACACACGCACACACACACGCACACACACACACACACACACACACACACACACACACACACACACACACACACACACACACACACACACACACACACACACACACACACACACACACACACACACACACGCACACGCACACGCACACACACACACACACACACACACACACACACGCACACACACACACACACACACACACACAGACACACACACACACACACACACACACACACACACACACACACACACGCACACGCACACGCACACGCACACACGCGCGCTCACACGCTCACACGCTCACGCGCACACGGATTCTCTCTGGCAGATACGGTGGCGCTACGTGGTCCATTTGCCACGGTTTCAGGGCCACTGCCAAGACGTATTTAATTGGGTGTCAAGCAGAAGAGATGGAAACAAAATATATCACATTACTTGGGACATATGCCAAATTACAGGGTGGATTGTCTGCCAGGCTCTCGGCCAAGATGCCGAGCGCGGTGACGCTGAGCTAAGCAGGCGATGACAGACAGCGACGGATGTATGTCGTGAGGCTGGCCGCCTGCAGGGGCGTCTCCAGCACGGCAGAGGGCGGTGGCGCTGAGCAGACGTTGAGAGACAGCGACGGATCTATGTCGTGAGGCTGGCCGCCTGCAGGGGCGTCTCCAGCACGGCAGAGGGCGGTGGTGCTGAGCAGGCGATGACAGACAGCGACGGATCTATGTCGTGAGGCTGGCCGCCTGCAGGGGCGTCGCCAGCACGGCTGAGGGCGGTGGTGCTGAGCAGGCGATGAGAGACAGCGACGGATCTATGTCGTGAGGCCGGCCGCCTGCAGTGGCGTCGCCAGCACGGCTGAGGGCGGGGTGCTGAGCAGGCGATGAGAACAGCGACGGACATGTCGAGGCTGGCCCGGCCTCCAGCACGGCAGAGGGCGGTGGCGCTGAGCAGGCGATGAGAGACAGCGACGGATCTATGTCGTGAGGCTGGCCGCCTGCAGGGGCGTCTCCAGCACGGTAGAGGGCGGTGGCGCTGAGCAGGCGATGAGAGACAGCGACGGATCTATGTCGTGAGGCTGGCCGCCTGCAGGGGCGTCTCCAGCATGGCAGAGGGCGGTGGCGCTGAGCAGACGTTGAGAGACAACGACGGATCTATGTCGTGAGGCTGGCCGCCTGCAGGCGCATCTCCAGCACGGCAGAGGGCGGTGCGGTGGCGCTGAGCAGGCGATGAGAGACAGCGACGGATCTATGTCGTGAGGCTGGCCGCCTGCAGGGGCATCTCCAGCACGGCAGAGGGCGGTGGCGCTAATCAGACGTTGAGAGACAGCGATGGATCTATGTCGTGAGGTTGGCCGCCTGCAGGGGCGTCTCCAGCACGGCAGAGGGCGGTGGCGCTGAGCAGACGTTGAGAGACAGCGACGGATGTATGTCGTGAGGCTGGCCGCCTGCAGGGGCGTGGCCAGCACGGCAGAGGGCGGTGGTGCTGAGCAGGCGTTTAGAGACAACGACGGATCTATGTCGTGAGGCTGGCCGCCTGCAGGCGCATCTCCAGCACGGCAGAGGGCGGTGCGGTGGCGCTGAGCAGGCGATGAGAGACAGCGACGGATCTATGTCGTGAGGTTGGCCGCCTGCAGGGGCGGCGCCAGCACGGCAGAGGGCGGTGGTGCTGAGCAGGCGTTTAGAGACAGCGACGGATCTATGTCGTGAGGTTGGCCGTCTGCAGGGGCGTGGCCAGCACGGCAGAGCGAGATGCAAGGCTGACCGATCCAGGGGTGGACGTTCTTATACTTTGGCAGCGCGTGCGGTCCACCATCTGTGACTGGGACTCACCAACTTCTTGCCCTCTGAACATGGGATCTTACAGGGTGGTGGGCCCCATGACCAAAACTGGCAGAACTCATTTCGTCAATGCATTGGTCACACCAATAATTGTCAAACTTATCCCCTTATTCAAGCCCTGCAACTTCCCAGTGTCAGCTCATTCGCGCATCTCACCCGTGTGCTGCAGTTACCTGTCTGATATATTTTGAATGTGTGTGTGTGTGTGCGTGCGTGCGTGCGTGCGTGCGTGCGTGCGTGCATGCGTGCATGCGTGCGTGCGTGCGTGCTTGCGTGCGTACGTGCGCGCGTGCGTGCGTGCGTGCGTGCGTGCGTGTGTGCGTGCGTGCGTGCGTGCGTGCGTGCGTGCGTGCGTGCGAGCGTGCGTGCGTGCGTGCGTGTGTGTGTGTGTGTGTGTGTGTGTGTGTGTGTGTGTGTGTGTGTGTGTGTGTGTGTGTGTGTGTGTGTGTGTGTGTGTGTGTATGTTTGTGTGTGTGTGTGTGCGTGCGTGCGTGCGTGCGTGCGTGCGTGGCCGGGAGGAGGGGGCACGTGGCCATTGGTCATTGTACCGCTCAGCTGACTCTGGCCCCTGCAGTAATGCAATGGAAAACGTCCCGTGACTGTTGGGGCCAGGCTCGTTGACGAAGGGGCGGGAACTGCGGGACCTTCGTATTGTCGTTCCTGCAGTTCCCGCAGTTAGCGCGTCAGACGCGTGCCGGGTGTGCTGCGACAGTGGGCTGTCTGCGACAGTGGGCTGTCTGCGACAGTGGGCTGTCTGCGACAGTGGGCTGTCTGCGACAGTGGGCTGTCTGCGACAGTGGGCTGTCTGCGACAGTGGGCTGTCTGCGACAGTGGGCTGTCTTCGCTGTCTGCGACAGTGGGCTGTCTGCGCTGTCTGCGCACGCTCAGCTTCGGGCCGATCTGCACCTCGCTCTCCTCACGCGCGGACTTCTGGTGACCGTCCGGCCGTCGTGCGTCACCCCACCGGAGTACACCCCACCGGAGTACACCCCACCGGAGTACACCCCACCGGAGTACACCCCACCGGAGTACACCCCACCGGAGTACACCCCACCGGAGCACACCCCACCGGAGCACACCCCACCGGAGTACACCCCACCGGAGTACACCCCACCGGAGTACACCCCACCGGAGTACACCCCACCGGAGTACACCCCACCGGAGTACACCCCACCGGAGTACACCCCACCGGAGTACACCCCACCGGAGTACACCCCACCGGAGTACACCCCACCGGAGCACACCCCACCGGAGCACACCCCACCGGAGCACACCCCACCGGAGTACACCCCACCGGAGTACACCCCACCGGAGTACACCCAACTGGAGCACACCCCACCGGAGTATACCCCACCGGAGCACACCCCACCGGAGTACACCCCATAGGAGCACACCCCACCGGAGTACACCCCACCGGAGTACACCCCACCGGAGTACACCCCACCGGAGTACACCCCACCGGAGTACACCCCACCGGAGTACACCCCACCGGAGTACACCCCACCGGAGCACACCCCACTGGAGTACACCCCACCGGAGTACACCCCACCGGAGCAAACCCCACCGGAGCACACCCCACCGGAGTACACCCCACCGGAGTACACTCCACCGGAGCACACCCCACCGGAGTACACCCCACCGGTGTACACCCCACCGGAGCACACCCCACCGGAGTACACCCCACCGGAGCACACCCCACCGGAGTACACCCCACCGGAGTACACTCCACCGGAGCACACCCCACCGGAGTACACCCCACCGGTGTACACCCCACCGGAGTACACCCCACCGGGGTACACCCCACCGGAGCACACCCCACTGGAGTACACCCCACCGGAATACACCCCACCGGAGCACACCCCACCGGAGTACACCCCACCGGAGCACACCCCACCGGAGTACACCCCACCGGAGCACACCCCACCGGAGTACACCCCACCGGAGTACACCCCACCGGAGTACACCCCACCGGAGTACACCCCACCGGAGTACACCCCACCGGAGCACACCACACTGGAGTACACCCCACCGGAGCACACCCCACCGGAGTACACCCCACCGGAGCACACCCCACCGGAGCACATCCCACCGGAGTACACCCCACCGGAGCACACCACACTGGAGCACACCTCCCAGGTGTGGTGGCCGAGTAACCTAAATTGACCTTGGGGCGGAATGGAGGCCAGTCTGGCAGCTCTGACCCTCATCGCTCATCTCTGAAAGGAATCTGCTAACACTGATCTACATGTAGACTATGATGTACTTCTTCGCGTTGTATGCCTGGTCGATCTCACCCACTGAGAGGTGTTGTGTGTTGAGAGGGTGCCCTATGGAAAAGCGTCCTTCGTAATAGCGAAGTTCCCTTCCCAGGCTTTCAGTCGTATCACGAGTATTGTATAATCCTACTCCTCCTCTTGTTAGGCGAGGCCTCGTGGCTTTAGGCGTGTTCTCGTTGCTTCGATTTCTGTAGTAGGAGATATTACAAGTGTGTAGATTTCATAAGTACATTAGACAACATTCATACTATCCTAACATACTTTATTTATTTTTGTGGTGCATAGTGTGTTTGGTGTTGAAGTTTAAGATACAGTTTAATTGGTAGTAAGTTGGTGGTATTCATGAGTGCTGTGTGCCTGTTCATTTTTCTGTCTAGCCATAAGTGATATTAAAAGGGATATTCATATAGTGTCTACTTGTGTGGAAGACAATTAGATTATACATTTTGTTTATTTGTTTATTAAAAAAACAAAAACAATTGTTTAATAGTTTCTGCTCAGCGTGTTGCTTTTCTTGAGGTACTCAGATAATTAACTAACAGTATAGGAGGTAGCGATTTATAGTGAATGATAGTTGGCTTTTTTGTCAGTTGTTTAGCGAGTTAATTTGAATCTAAATCTAGGCATAAGCTGCCGCGCTTAGGATGGTTTCGACCAGGATGCAGGCACTAGATGAAGAGATTAGGACCCTTAAGGCAGAGCTTTCCAAGCTCAAGGCTGCCCTTGTTGCACAGGGTAGGCAAGATAAAGCAACAAGGGGTCACTCCGAGGCAGGGACATCATATGCCCAGGTGGTCGCAGGCTACCAGGTAGCTGAGGCTTCCCCTACTGTGGATCGGCTGTGATCTCTCAAGAGGGGAGTGTTAATAGTGAACAGAGGAGGGGTAGTTCTGGTAGGTCACAGGAGGGGAAGTGGCATGAGGTCAGGGGGTGGAGGATTTGGAGACGCGAACCTAAGGAAAGGGTCAGTGAGTGGCAGGTGGCAGGTGGTAGGAGCGGGAGGAAGTCTAGCCGACCGGCCCAGCGGGCAGGCATAACAACAAATATGTTCCAGGCATTGGATGACTGCCCCCAGGATAGTAGTAGTAAGGAGTCAGTGCTGGTCATAGGAGACTCTCGTGTGCGACATTTAGAGCGGGTATTTTGTAAAGGTAGGAGGGACAGGAGGTGCATCACCAGGCCTGGTGCCAAGGTGAAGGACCTGGTACCTGTGGTGGCGCAGGTCACCAGTGATCACCAGTTTAACACAGTCATAGTGCATGTAGGGGTAAATAACATAGGTCATACCAGGAGTGAGGAGCTTCTGTGGGAGTACAGGGCCCTTCTGGCCACCCTGAAGGGTACCAATAGAGTAATTGTAACAGCAATTTTGCCTAGGGCAAGAGCCTCCCCTGAGTGGAGCTCTAGGGCACTGGCAGCTAACGCCAGGGTAGGACAGCTCTGCCATGAGCTAGGTTTTACATTTGTAGACGAGTGGAGCAGGTTTTATGCATCGTGGGACCTCTATCAGAGGGATGGCTTGCACTTTTCTGAGAAGGGGGTCTATGTGTTAGGCAAAGTATACAAGCATGTCCTTCAGGGAAACTAGGAAATGGGGTGGGGAGGGATGAAATTGCATTGCCAACTCAGGAATATTCCAATAGTGTCAGCCAAGGCAATAGAACGTCAAAGTCTGCAAATAGGGACAGCAGCAACTCAAGGGGACAGAGTCATAGTTCATCTAGTGATAAAAGAACTCATCAATATGAAGAAGCTAAAGGTGGTTATGGAGCATTTGTTAAGTGTATGATGTTTAATGCTCAGAGTATCCGTTCCAAATTTGATGAGTTCAAGTGTTATGTTGCTGAGGAGGAACCGGATTTTGTTTGCATTACGGAGGCATGAGTCAGTGAAGGGTATTTTGGAGATAACTTACAGGACTATGAGATCCAGGGATACAATATGTTTTCGTGCAATAGGGGTCCAGCAATGAAAGGGGGTGGTGTAATGCTCTATACGAATAGCCTATTCAGTTCTCAAAAAGTAGCAGGTGGGGATAAAAATGTGTCTGTGGAGTCTATTTGGCTTGATGTCACTGTGGGAAAAGGCAACAACAATACTCTTAGGATAGGAGCTTTCTACCGATCAGGAACCCTGCCACATTCTCAGCAACTGGAGTTTGACAAGGTGATTTGTGAGGAAATCAGTAGAAACTTTAAGAGAAAGTGCCTTATTCTTGGTGACTTTAATCTAAAAGGTTATGAAAATGCTGGTGTTGGCTCCCTATCATGCAAAATGTTTAGGAAATGCCTTGAAGAGGACCTGTTCTTACACCAGTTTGTATCGGAACCTACCAGGCATGGTTCATTCTTTGACCTTGTATTCTCGGATTTAAGTGACTTGGTTCAAGACTTGACTGTAGGCGAAACTCTGGGAACAAGTGACCATAACCTAGTTAGATTCAAGGCACATGTAGGGGAAATTATCAAGGATAATTTGGTAAAGGTTCCAAGTTTCAACAGAGCAGATTTTGACTGCATGAGAGCGGCTTTAAGTGCCATCAGATGGGAAGAAGAATTCTCCAATTTAAATGCCTGTGAAATGTGGGAAAAGTTCAAATCTTACTTGAAGGAAATTCAGATTAGACATGTCCCCCAAAAGCAAAGACGCAAAAGAAGGGTAGGAAAGCCAACATGGCTTACACCAGACTTGATAAAAGCAATTAAGGCTAAGAAAACTGCATTTAGAGTCTTTAAAGAAGCCTCAAATGTCGTTAACCTAAAGGCGTATCGAAAAGTTAAAGACACCGTGAAGCAAAAAAACAGAGCAGCAAAGCGAGCAAAAGAACTGGATTTAGCTAGAAACTGTAATGGGGACAGTAAAAAGTTATTTAGTTTCTACAAACTGAGTAAAGTTCCTAGCACAATTGGTCCACTGGAAGTAAACGGGACTACATTGGGTGAGGATAGTGAGATGGTTGAGGAGCTGAGCAAGCAGTTTAAATCAGTGTTTACATTGGAAGATATGACCAATCTGCCGACCGTACACCATAGTTCAGTGACATGGGATCTGACAAATGATGTTGATTTCATTGATAGTGATGTTGTTTACAATCATATCAGGAAAATAAAGCCAAACAAAGCAGCAGGACCTGATGATAATTATGCTATGGTGTTGCGGGAACTGAAAAGGAACTGGCATTTCCACTTAGTATAATATTTTGTAGATCAGTTTCACAAAATGAAATTCCAACTGATTGGAAAAGGGCAAATGTAGTTCCTATTTTCAAGAAAGGAGAAAGAGGGAAAGTTGAAAACCATAGGCCAGTAAGTCTCACATCCCTAGTCTGCAAGGTACTCAAATCAATTGTCAAGGATAGAATAATTAGTTCTCTGGAAGGTAGCAGATTGATTCAAGATACTCAACATGGGTTTAGAAAAAGACGATCGTGTCTCACAAACCTCTTGGACTTTTTGAACTTCGCCACAGAAGAATTTGATCAGGGAAATCAGGTTGATGTAGCATATCTTGACTTTAGTAAGGCCTTTGACAAGGTACCCCATAAGCGGTTAATGACACAGCTTCAGTCACATGGTATTGCAGGTATCATCTTAAAATGGATAGTGTTGTGGCTTTCAGATAGACAGCAAAGAGTGATGCTAAATGGTGCAGTCATCATGGCAAAATGTTCTTAGTGGAGTCCCCCAGGGGTCAGTACTGGGGCCACTACTGTTCATTATATTTGTAAATAACATTGAAAGTGGCCTAAGCAGTAAAGTTTTGAAACTTGCGGATGATTTGAAGGTCTTTAGGGCAATAACAGGTCAAAATGAGCATATCTCGCTGCAAAAAGACTTAGACGAACTTGTGAAGTGGTCCGAAGAATGGCAAATGAAATTTAATTTTGATAAGTGCAAAATCATGCATGCAGGTAAGCAGCATATGAAGGCTCCATACTTGATGGGTGGCCAAGTGCTATCAGTGACTCAACAGGAGAAGGATTTAGGTGTTATTCTAAACACAAAACTGGGGGCATCAGAACAGACCAAGGAAGCCAGGAAGAAGGCACTGAGAATGTTCGGGGCAATAAATAGGAATGTATCATACAGAAGTGAGGAAGTGATCAGGAAGCTTTACTGTGCATACGTCAGGCCACATTTGGAATACTGCATCCAAGCTTGGTCTCCTAGCTATGAAAAAGATTGTTGGCTTTTAGAGAGAGTGCAAAAGAGGGCTACACAAATGGTTAATGGCATAAGCAACCTGGCATATGAGGAAAGATTGAAGAAATTGAATATGTTTTCACTTAGATATAGAAGGCTGAGAGATCTCATCTAGGTCTTTAAATTTGCCCATGGTCTGGAGAGGGTATATCTTGGGGAAATGTTTCAATTGAACAGAAATGATGCAATTAGAGGTCATAAATTCAAAATTAAAGTTAGCCACAGCAGAACAAGGTTAAGGCAAACTTTCTTCACCAACAGGGTAGTAGAACACAGGAACCAGCTGCCAGAAAGCATTGTCAGTAGCAGCACATTCAACATCTTTAAAAACAGCATAGACAATCATTATAAGAATAGAGGGCTTACTTTTCAGTATTACAGGGAGGGCTGATTGACAGATTTGGTGGGCAACTGGTTCAGTGTACAGAGTGCAACCATGAAGGGCCCTTGTGGCTCATAGTTGCACTAATCTTTTATGTCTTTATGTCTTTTATGTCCTCATGTCATGGTCCGTTCAGCGCCCTTCGAAGATGAAACC
The DNA here is from genome assembly GCA_034440575.1 of Imbricaverruca yamaguchii. Taxonomy (NCBI): domain Eukaryota; kingdom Metazoa; phylum Arthropoda; class Thecostraca; family Neoverrucidae; genus Imbricaverruca; species Imbricaverruca yamaguchii. The sequence continues at coordinate 463,810 of JAOTOL010001607.1, read as the reverse complement.
GGGGAACTTCAACCCTTCCCCGACGGCGGAAAAAATGGAAGCACTACCGAAATTTTAGAATTCACCTCGACCCTCGAACCACTAGCCAGAGTGGTTTCTATTGTAGGCTACAGATAAAAGCAGACGCACTGAACTCGGCAGTCTCTCCTGTGATAGCGCATCATTGATCTGCCACTCCCTTCGGCTGAGTTTGGGTATTCTTCGTCTAAGAACAATGTAAGATGTGGCCTACTGCGTCAGCAGTATACACAGCTCGGAATGCATGTGCCCACATGAATCGTGGATGGAATGGCTAATGGAAGCATATTTGTCACACAACTTGCCATTTGTACAGTACAGCCAGAGTGGGTCTGCTACCATGTAGCCAGGTACAAAGAGGTCACATGATAGAACAAATTCATTTCGGCCTATCTCGACCTGAGCCGGCCCGACCGCTTTTCAAATTGAAGTATTTGCCGCTGGCACGTTCGAACGGCTGTTTTTGCTCTTAATTATTCATGTTATTCATGATTTTATTTGTACCAGCTTCATCATAATACTTTATCTGGAGTTGTTGAATAATTTGTTCCGAGAGAAGGCTCCGTGGCGCTACTGACCGCATCGCATCCGACGCCGACCGGCATCTATTCAAGAGAGCACCGGCATTGTTTCCGCAAGTTTCCACGAGAGGGCAGTATGCTCGGTTGCTAAGTTCCCTAGCGACTGCGGTGTGGTGTCTGACCCTGGCTACAGCACGGCAACTATGAACACCAGCTCTTGCTCACGGTCGCCTGGCGATTCTGATGGTGGATGCCATCAGAATTTCTATTGTACCAGATAATTCTGGTACAATAGAAACAACTGAAGGTTATGAAGGTTATGGTTGGAGCCGGGTCTTTTTACCACGCTTATGGTAGCCTTCACTTACAGACTTAACTGGATGGGCCTTTGTAGCTTTTATTAAGTCTAAACACTTTACGACTGTGTGACTTGTGATCTCTCCTTCGACGCGTGCCTAACATGTCACGCGTCACGTGTCACGTGCTACACTGCGACAGTGGCCCACCCACGGCGCCGATCCTCGCTGGCCGGCAAGGTCACGTTCCCAGAGGTGACACGTCTGACACTGTGACGTTAGGCTCACAAGTCAATAGTGCCATTAGTCACGCGTGCCGTTCGCCCACGACCGTGTCGTCGACACACCGTCACGGAACACACGACCCTGCCGTCGGCACACCGTCACGGAACACACGACCCTGCCGTCGGCACATCGTCACGGAACACACGACCCTGCCGTCGGCACACCGTCACGGAACACACGACCCTGCCGTCGGCACACCGTCACGGAACACACGACCCTGCCGTCGGCGCACCGTCACGGAACACACGACCCTGCCGTCGACACACCGTCACGGAACACATGACTTCGTGTGTGTGAAAGGTGCCGCCATCCACACTGAACGTTGCAGTAGTGCGGAGACTGCTTGAATCACAGCAGTTTCTGAATAAATCGGCAGCTGCTGTGAGGAAATGAAGAGGCGTGCCGGTAGAGGGCTCATGCGTCCACTCGTCCCAACAGAAGTCGTGAATATTCATGTTTGTACTGAGTCACTCCCAGAGTGATAAAATCACGTCCACTCATACTGCTCCGTCCGGCACTACTCTGCTCCCCAGCACTTTATTCTGCTCCCCCGCACTTCATTTTGCTCCCCGCACCTTATTCTGCCCCGCTCCGCACCTTATTCTGCTCCGCCCCGCACTTTATTCTGCCCCGCTCCGCACCTTATTCTGCTCCCCGCACCTTATTCTGCCCCGCTCCGCACCTTATTCTGCCCCGCTCCGCACCTTATTCTGCCCCGCTCCGCACCTCATCCTGGCCATCTTTCTCCACACTGTCTATCCATCTCCTCCATCCCTTTCGTTCAAAATGATCCAAGCTGGCTGAAGTTGCTTCAATCCAATAAATCACCAACCAGTTTGCTATGCAGCACTACTGGCAATTTTCATCTCTTTTCGTTTTTGGCAACATAAGGTGCAATGATGACATGCAGGTACACCACAGCTGGGGCATCAGATCAAACATCGAGTCATTCACCAGTCAGCAAATTAACAGAAGTGTCAGCTAGGATCCAGGAATTCACGCGCCTTGGTTCAGTGTTATTCGTTCCGTATAAGGTTTTGAGTTGATATGTTAACTGGGGTTTGTGGTATCTGCCTAGTGATACGTAAGCCTCCTCATTTATTTAGGTGGATGTTCGCCAGTACCAACCCAACCTTCTTCATTGTCGTACGCATTTTGTGGAGACGTCCCCGTAGACAAAAAGTATGGTGGAGATGCGTTTACTGCCGGTGTGCAGCAGGGCAAATGTACACCAGACACTTTGTAGTGGGTAATATATAAACAAAAAATGCCCGCCAATTACCAAAGTGAGGAAACCAATGTATATTCCACCTTATAGTTGTTCATTTTACACTGGGCCATTGCAGGTGAGCGTGTTGTAATTATATATCCTCATAAAGCCTCATGAATAATTTAGACTTAATAAAAGCCGCAAGGACCCATCCAGTTAAATCTGTGAATGGAAGATACCATAAGACGACGATAAAACGGCCCACCCAACCATCACCACATCCCAAAGAAACCATCCACCAACATCCCACACACTTATCAATGTTTATCTACCCTGGTTATGCAGCCCTATTCCCAGTGATTGAACACATGTGTATTGAATGCCCTACCAACAGCCTTCAAACCGTATCCATGCCCGCTTAAAGGGGTCTGTGCCGTGCATACCCACCTAGCACAAATCTCACCCCATCCGCCGCAAATCGGAACTCAAAAACAAGATTTTTCTGTCTAAAAAATGTCCACCCTACTATTAAATACATCCAACGAGGAACTCCCCGCAACATCACCAGGCAGCCTCTTCCACTGATCAACGTCCCTTTCACTGAAGACCTGTTGTTGCTTAGCTGTCCTACTACACCTCAACTTGTCTAATCTGAATTGATGACCCTTATGTGATACTCTATACTGAAGAGCGTCATTGTGTCGGGTCGGTGCGCTCTGTCACTGTCCTGTGTCGGGTCGATGCGCTCTGTCACTGTCCTGTGTCGGGTCGGTGCGCTCTGTCACTGTCCTGTGTCGGGTCGGTGCGCTTTGTCACTGTCCTGTGTCGGGTCGGTGCGCTCTGTCCTGCAGGTCGGCCGGTGGGCGGACAGGTGGACACGGTGCCCAGCTCAGCGCCACCAAAGGTCGGCCGTGAGTCACCAGCACACAGGCCAGCCGCTCCGCCACCAGCTCCGTATTAGGGGGTGGATGGGGGGGGGCGTACAGAGTGACGAGAAATGAACTAGCCGGAGTTTAGCCAACTAAATTATTAGGGTGGATCCCAAAGTGTTGGGGTCTGGACCCCTGAACCCCACCCTTGTGGTAGGAGCCTGTCGCGTCAGTTCACTAGGGTCCACGGTTAATGTGTAGGTAGGAAGGCTTTGCAAGTGATTTCAAATACGACTCCTACGTGAACAACTGCCTCGATTGAGCTTGTTTGCCAAGTATAAGTAGCATGTTCTGTCATGCAACCTGATGAGAGTGCTGTTGTAGTTGCAGACTCTAAGGCGTTCTTTATCATGATGTGCGCAGGGGACGGAGTGTTCTATGTGATCAGATGAGGCTTGGTTTGGTATGGGTTGGTTGTATGCGCTTCAGGGTGTATCGGCTTCCATGGCCATGTAACATACATTACGTGTATGACTGAAATCCATCATAATTAGTTCGACTCCATCGGTACGTGTCTATTTCGGCGAGTATAAGTAAAATGAAATCGAGCTTCGACGAATACGATATCACTTTTCAATACGAATGAGCGTCATTGCTTTTTATTTTTAGTGTTGATCGCATCTTTCTTTGCAATATGGACGAAGCAATAATTTAAATCAAAGTTCACAAAGGATCGCGCAAATTTCAGATAGGCACGATGTGTAGATGTTTTCACGAATGCAAGTTAGCAAGGATGAAGATTATGACACATAATTAATGCACAACACCGACCGTTACCAATTCAGCAATGTTACCCTACTCCTGGTGTTATCAAGGGCACAACACCAGTCGTGAGCACCAACACCAACACCAGTGATGAAGAAGTTGGTACGCAGAAGCCAGCAACATGACAATATGCATGCTAAGGGGTGACCCTATAACTACTTAGCACAGTCCGTACCCATAGCTCTGCCGGTGCAGGGGAAAATGTGATACTTCATGCAAAACTCAGTGTCCTCGCCTACCCATGTTTTAGTTCTTAGTGACATTTCCCCAGTCTACTTTAGGCGATGGTGACTTCCTGCTTAGAGGGAATCCTCACCACAAGAAACAGTTGCCTCGACTTCTTTCCTTTTCGTTGGGACCACATCGATCTGCATTTATGTTCAACTTCATTGAACCAGAGCGGGATTTGAGCAGGGTTCGACCGAGACTGACTGAGAGATGCTCAGGAGGAATCGGTGGAAATAGATCACTGCCACTTCGCACTCTGTTCTCTGGTAAGTTCGTCCAGTCTAGTTCCTTCGCAGTACATACCGGTTGGATTACGTTTGAAAAACATTGCTCAGTGAAAGCTGATCTTGTGGGAAGTTCAGCCAGTCAGCAAAGCAGAATGTGACCACCAGGATGAACTCAGTATTTTGCTCACCAGGATGACCACCAGTATCTTCCATTTACAGACTTAACTGGATGAGCCCGTGTGGCTTTCATTAAGTCCAAACACATTATGACTGTATGACTTTATAACACTGGGAGGCAGGCATGGCCCCAGGTATGGCAGACCAACCACACCACAGCAACGACGGGCTATCACAGAGACGGGATAACTCCAACTAAGAATCCAATAAAAAATTAGACCGAGGCTCTTGCTTCAGGCAGGAGGAGAAATGATGAACCAGAAACTTGGCAATGATGTTAATGTCACTACGAATATTAGGTTGACTGCCGATATAGTAGCAGCTGAATTTTATCTGGATTAATTTTGAAGCTGTTAGCCGTAAGCCAAAGATCAAAGGAGGCCAGGAAACTGCTCAACATTTTGAAGGCAAGACAGCATTTTGGAGGCTCGATTTTGAACCGCTGACCAAAAGTTGTGTGTCATACGACCACTGTACCACCACCGCATCATCGACGAACATAATGAGGTCATTCGCGAAGACGCATGCGAGGCCCAGTGACGATCCCTGAAGGATGCCAATGCTGACGGGAGGCGTTGAGGGAAGTTTTGTATTGCTCAGACTGTCGATGACGTCGACACTGAATATGCTTATGGAGGTAGGCTGAACACCAATGAGTATTGATAGCGTGGGCGTGCAGTTTGATCAGAAGTATGGAATGTTCCATCACACGAAGCACTTATTAAGATTGAGAAGGCAAAGCAGCGGTATTTCGCCACGGTCGTAGGCAAATGGGATGCGATCGGAAATAGAAGTCGGGGAGGTCCCTGCCGAGTGTGACGAGGACGAAAACTGTGATTAGTGTGGGCAGGAGGTAACTTCGAAACAGGGAGCTGTATAATTGCTGGTGGATTGCAGCTCTACTTTTAATGAATAGTTCAGGACTAGCCATGCCAGGAACGATTGGTACAGAACGGCAATTGGATGGTTTTGCATACGGATGGGAAACAATGGAGTGTTTCCAGCTAAGGGCATGTCGGATGGGGTTAGACTGGAGTCGGCATATGAAGTTGACGTGCAGTTGACATATGGAGCTGACATGGACTTGACATATGAAGTCGACAGGGAGTTAAAATATCAGGCCGATGGCGCTAAAACCCAGGCGCTCACCACGCATGCAAATTCCACCACCACCACCGAGCGAAGAACTGTTTATACACGATAGTATAACGGCCCTCAACTCGTCCACGCTGAGGAGCGCTCGGGTGACGACCCAAGCACCCACACGAGGAACTGCATGCTAGCTCAGGCGTCCCCGCCCGACTTGACACCTCGCCGACCGCGCGGACCCACACCATTTAGTTAACTGGTTATTTGACTTTTAGGGCGCTTCAACCAAATCTATGATCATTTAGCGCCCATAAACGTTCAGCTCAGAATTTTAGGACACCATAGAAAGTGATACCGAGGTGAGTGTTTGGCCCGAGGTCCGATCGCTCTCTGGTTCCGATTCGCTCGAGAGCTGAAGATGCTTCCAAAATGAATTATTTCCGAGTCATCTGCTAGCACATCGCCATATGTGATGAACCGTGTACCATGTCCATCAAACAACCTTCACTCCCTTGAGAAGTGCTTGCACGAGACAAGTACGTGACGCACGGTCAAGATTCATAAGCGGCGGGGACACAGGGGTCTCTCGTCACCCCAGGGAAGACATTGTTGGGTAGCATGTGGGTGGTCGAGACGCAGTCTGTTCGGTGTCACCTCGTCACTTCTACATATGCAGTGGCACGATGGCCAATCTTCAATGTGTGGTTGTATTGCGTGCAGCCTGTTATTGGTATGTGCGTTCAAGCTCCTCTACCACTTGTCGTTCATACATGATGAAATTCTCTAGAGGTGGTCCCTGGTTGGGAGCGGAGAAACACTCGTCTACGGGCTCCTGGTAGCCCATTTCGATGCAGTATCGGCACGTTCATTTCCCAATACTCCCATATGGCTGGGGATTCAGTGCAAACGCAGAGGCTTCCCATCCCGACTCAGAGCGATCAGACGAGTCAGGATATCAAGGAGTAAAGCGCCTGATGGGTAAAAACCCGTCAGTGTCAAAAAGCTGCTTAGAGAATCGGGTAATATAACATAGACAACATCTCGCGAAATCACGATGTATGAAAGCACACTGACGACCCCAATCAACTCAAAACTATACACTGAGGACGAGCACCAACAACAACGTGTTTAGCTGGTCGGCGATGGCCAATCCAACAATCTGATCCACCTGATCCCTCCACAACATGCACGCGCTTACCATCCTATCCCTTGCTTCGACTTGTGTTCAATGTTGCGAGGGTGGGAATGCTCGTTTATGTATTTTCAAGTGAAATGCTCTCCCCACACATCTTCAAGACTTCCGAGTAAACTTACATGGACGTAGGATGCAAAGGGCGTGGACCATGGCCACCTACTTCTTGGAACCCTAACAGTTGGCACTGCGGGCGTTGCATGGAAAAAAGGAAGTGACCTCCATATTTTTGGACTCTGCAATGCTCTTTTGGAACTACTTTATCCCCAATACATTGTATTCAACCTCCCCCAGTGCATGGAAGTTGAGTTCCCCGATCAGGATCAGGATCAGGATCGTATAATCAGGTGCAGGAGGGCCGGACTGTTGGCCACAACGCAAATGTCACCGACAGGCTTCATATGGCTACAGGTGTCCATTCGTAGTGGCACACTGATATTGGATGCACCTGAAGCACATTGGAGGTGCCTAAGCAGACGTGCACGAGGGCACAAGCACAGCGACGCGACTAGTCAGGGACTTGAAGCACACTAGAGGTGCCTAAGCAGACGTGCACGAGGGCACAGTCACAACCGCGCGTCCAGGTAGTCTCATGCCGTTGTACGTGTGATGATATAGTGTGGGTTGGAATGCCTTCCCTACAGACTACTACACCGTGGAAATGTTAACAAGGCCCGTGTCAAACGATTCCTGGCGCAAAGCTGCGGCTGCGACAGCTGTTCCCGATATCAGCCTCTGCCTTGTTCCTTGGTCTGTTGACTTGTTCACTGTTCAGTTCGAGGAAACAAGTCCGAAGTTCAGTTCGGACCTGATTCATACTTGCTCCCTGATTTCCACACGCATTCGGATTGTTTGTATTGTTTGATACTTGACTGTAGCGTTCTCACCCATGTAACGTTGCTAGGCACCTAATCAGAGAACGATGACATTACGAGTGTTGACTTAGGGCGGTTAGTCGATAGACTAGTGCCCCAAACAGGCTTTGCCTTGTAGTTTAATGAGGCATTCACAAGTCATTATCCATGGGCGCTGTATAACCACTGCAGTTGATGCGCCCTAAAACCCAAATAACTAACTAACTAACACAAGTCATTATCCAGTAGCGAGTCTGAAGCCTACACTGGTGCTAGCTGTCAGCAGGCAGCACTGAATCAACTATCTAAATACTGGCGCTCGATTCTTGGGTTTTGATGCGTCATACAGCACAAATTACACACACAGTGAGGCAATGAAGTCATTTTATTACTAATGCCCGCACCAAACACGATACACTCAGATGCGTCACAGTCAAACAAAAACGACAAAGAGTAGCGATTCAGAGTTGGTTCAGAGAAGCTCACTCACAGCTTCCCTGAACCGCAATGAATAGCAATTCAACTATCATGTAATATGATCAGCCGAATAAAACAAAATACTGAAAAAAACATACAACACAAGTCGACACGTGTGCGAACAATTATTAGTCCCAGTCAGGGGAGTGGTTGTTGATTTTACGACACGTCGACCGTTGAGTCATGTTATAGCGTCGCCAATCTCTCATGCCGATTGGTTGTAGAGACGGGCAACTTACTGCCCGACTACTCGTCCCCTCCAGTCAGGGAAGGACCCCGTACGATGAACTACGCATGCAGGTATCAAGGCTGTTCTAAAGTATAGCAACTTGACATTTGGTTAGCGATCCACCTGGCAGTCACTATCAGCATTGCCCGGTGCTGTTACCTGCTCTAATTATATCACACACGTGCGTAAGCACAATAATGCGGAAAGGACTCGCCTTCACAGCGTGTGTCCTCGATAGAAGCACCACGGCAGCATTACCACCGTAGAGGGACAGGAGCGAACACGAACGACACGTCGTTTTGAGCACAATACTGCTAGTATTTCCAAAGGATCCTGGAATTATGCATTTCCTTTAGACAGGCAGATAATATTCACAAACAACTATCGCCAGTTGTATTGAAAGTATGCAGCCGCCCATCCCATTGCACGCTATTTCCACTGTATACCTCCCGCCTCCTTCTATGGCCGTGCTCTTGGCACGAACAAGGCTGAGCGCTGTCAGCTAAGCTGAGCTTTCCTCTGACGTGCAAACGTATTAGTCCGGAAGCAGGCTTGGGCTGATATCAGAATCAGGGTATGTCTGCTTCTTCAGCATAGTTGATGAGTATTCCAGATATGCGCTATTCCGGACCAGCTAAGCCCGTTTTTGTTGACGCTGGCAAGAGTGCTCCATGTCAGACCAGCTGTCAGCTATGCCAGGCTTCCGCTTGCAAGCAATTCGTAACCAAGGGAACTATTATAAATATACAGTGGAATAGGTAACTTAGAATACGGAAAAGGCTTGTGGCATTAGATGTGTACTCACTCAAGCATAAGAGTTTAAGGAGGGATACGGTCGAAATGTACAAAATTGTTCAAGAACTAGATGAGGCCAAGTGACAGAGCGCCCCGACCCGACACAGGACAGTGACAGAGCGCACCGACCCGACACAGGACAGTGACAGAGCGCACCGACCCGATACAGGACAGTGTGACGCATAGTCATTCGCTGACATTCGGAGTCTGACAGGTCACGTGGCGGGCCGGTGATCTGGGTCTGACAATCTTCTAGGGCCGCCCACCTACCGACCTGGACGGTGATCTGGCTCAGATCAGCTTCTAGGACCGCCCACCCACCGACCTGGACGCGCAACTCGATCGTTTCGCTCGTTTTTCAATGTCCCCATGCAATGCTCGCGATTTTCAGCTTTTCCCGAGGTTTCCTTCCCCAACTCTACACCCCCCCCCACAAAAAAAAATATTCCATCCGTTGGCGAAATAGATTCACGGTTTTTCTGTACAAACTGCAACTGAGTTGGAGCTTTTCAACGTGAGCCTTTGGAAGAAATCCTCGAGTCACAATTATAGTATTTTTGTGTGTATCCCAGCCCGAAGACGCCATTGTCGTGCACATTGAAGGGGTATTGAACTGAGACCGGCTACAGTCAATGTAGCGGGAGTATCACCCTGCTGACAGTCGGCATTGGCGAGGTATTGAACTAAGACCGGCTGCAGTCAATGTAGCGGGAGTATCACCCTGCTGACAGGCGGCATTGGCGAGGTATTGAACTGAGACCGGCTACAGTCAATGTAGCGGGAGCATCACCTTCCTGACAGTCGGCATTGAAGGGGTATTGAACTGGAACCGGTTACAGTCAATTCAGCGGGAGTATCACCCTGCTGACAGGCGGCATTGGCGAGGTATTGAACTGAGACCGGCTGCAGTCAATGTAGCGGGAGTATCACCCTCCTGACAGTCGGCATTTACTGGCCAACGATCGGCCACATTAGTATGATACGCACGCACGCAGTGGGCGAGTGACCATAAAGCGTCAAGTGAACACCACACTCAGGTGGCATCGACCAGAGTGCAACGCTGGTCACATGGCGACTGACTGTTCGCCCGTCTATATAGATGAAATAACTGAAAGTCTGGGGTATATGTACCCCCAGTATTCCGGCAACTTACATACTTGACATTTTAATCGCTGAAGTAAGCGTGGGAAATATAACTCAACGTCCAATTCCAAAGACACTGATGTACCCATTCACCTTTGACATCATATGACCGACGTAGTCGATGCGCCCCTAAGCCCAAACATCCAACCAACACCCATGCACCTGCCCTCTCACACACGACGCAACGAACATCGCCCGGGGCAGGCAGACGGCCGGCGCGGCGCCCGGCGTCGCTGGTGACGTCATTGGTCCAATACCGGGAGCGCGCGTGATGAGCGGCGGCGCAGTCGGTGACGCACCTGTCCGCCTGGAACCGGCTGCACGTGCGTTCGCCGAACACTGCACACCTGGACGCTGTGTGCGGTGTCGGCGCCGTGACGCAACCCTGTTGTTCGCCGGAATCGTCGGCGGTCGGACGTTGTTTGCCGGCTGGGCTAGCTGCGCATTCATTGCTCGTGCCGCCCAGCCATCTAATGACGGGTGGACGCGGCGGGGTCACGTGTAGTGGTCTGGTCTCGGCCGCGCATACCAGAGCTGCAGGAGGGCTATCAGTTTACCTCTCGGTCTTCGGCTGCACAGCCGAGCGATTGGGCTGTCCTCGAGGTGAATGAGTCGACGTCAGCCGACGTGTTGCTTCACAAGTGCAATCTCAGAATGGCGTCTCGTGTTCTGTGAAAACATTTCACACTCACATGCCCGTTAAGAAACATTCCAACGCGCTTCCTTTCGGCATCGTCGAGACAATGAGTGGGGTACGTTCTTCAGCATGGGTTTGCTCTTGTCGTACCGGCTATTTCATCTCTACGTGAAATCATGCGAATGCGCATTTACACGTTAGACATAACTGTGGCATGGAAGGTGCGGCCATACTGCAAGGCTGTTTTCATACTCTTCAGCCACAACGCAGCTCTTCAAATGTTTGTGATGCAACTCCGGTGCAAAATGTCCGGGCGCAAAAATAGGTAGTCGACGCGCACCTCAGCTCCAGTTCATCATCAAATGCCGGCACGGACATACCACTTTTTAATTTCGCTGTGTTCAGCGCAACACGGCAAGCCACCTGCAGCGGGACAACCCGTATGGCGACGACAAACGTTACTACGTGCACGCGGCCGTCGGCAGACAAAGGGGACATGTCGGTACACCAGCCGCCACCTCGTCCCCATTGTTTTCCGACACCACAGGATGTGTCCGTCGACGGACTTTTTTTTTTTCCTCCTTTTTTTTTTTTCCCCCTTGGGGATTTTTTTTTTCCTCCTCCCTTTTTTTTTTTTTTTCACACCCCATTTCTTTTGGGGGGGGAGGGGGGGGGGAGGTGGCCCCCCCCCCCCTCCTCGTCCCCATTGTTTTCCGACACCACAGGATGTGTCCGTCGACAGACAGAGGGGACATGTCTGCACATCCTAATCCGCACTGTTTTCTGACACCACAGTACGTGTCCGTCGGCAGACAGAGGGGACATGTCGGCACGCCAGCACATCCTCCTGCCCATTGTTGTGCGACACCACAGGACGGGCCGGCGCCGAGCGACAGCGCCGCTCGCGCGGCGTCCGAACGTGACCGGCCACCCGCCGGTGAGTCAACAGCGCGTCAGATTGGGGCCACGTCGACTGCGGGGCGGCACAAGGCCGCTGGCGGCCGCCGCCCGTGGCGGCTGCGCGGCAGTGGGGGGGGGCGGCCACCTCGCCGACCTGCGACCTGCCGCCGCCAGGTCAGACGACACGGTGGGCGGCTGCGGTGCCACACACTGGCGGAGCGATCACGGAAGGACTATGCAGGGTTACAGGCTCTAGTGTCACGCTGCGTGACTTGGGGCCACGCTGCGTGACTCATGCGTGAACAGAGTAAAATGTCACGCGTGATCATGATTCATGGGCGGACTATAAGGTCGCATGTAAATTGTAGGGAGACGGACGAGAGGTGCAATATATATATATATATAAAATATAAAAAAAATAATATATATATATGGAGGCACTGGGGCATGTTCCACCACATGGAAGGTGGCGCCTCTCCGGCCGAGAAGAGACGCTCGTCTGGGGTAGCTCGAGTGCGTTCCCCTCGAATTTTCTAGCCACGGGCTCCCCTCGGAAAGCAAGGTGGCTCTCCTCCGGACATGCGCCCCCTCGATTAGAATTCCTGGATCACCCCCCGACGGAAGATCTATAGGATTACCCACAGACTGCAGGTCACCCACGGACTGTGGATCACACACGGACTGTGGTTCACACACTGACTGTGGTTCACACACTGACTGTGGGTCACACACGGACTGTGGATCACACACTGACTGTGGATCACACACTGACTGTGGGTCACACACGGACTGTGGGTCACACACGGACTGTGGATCACACACGGACTGTGGGTCACACACTGACTGTGGATCACACACTGACTGTGGATCACACACTGACTGTGGGTCACACACGGACTGTGGGTCACACACGGACTGTGGGTCACACACTGACTGTGGATCACACACTGACTGTGGGTCATACACGGACTGTGGGTCACACACTGACTGTGGGTCACACACTGACTGTGGGTCACACACTGACTGTGGTTCACGCACCAATAAGCCTGTCGCCGACCGGAGTCACATACGAACTTGTCCTCCTCTCGTGAGTCTGGCAACGTGAGTCTTCTTTTCCTGGAATTGCGTAGGGTGTTCGCGCGCGGTGGATTGTTCCCTGAGCCTGTTGATCCAGTCCCTCAGCTCACATCACTTGGCGTTGAGGAGGAAACACGTATTTGGTGGGGCTACTACATACGAGCTAAGTGTTGCGGAAAAGGACGGTGTACTGGGATAAATTGTGTATAGATATTTAGCGGTTGCTTCTGAGCGTATATTTCAACAGTTTTTATCAAATAAGTATTTTTGACCAGCAAATTAGGCTATATTAACCCAGGGAGGCTGCCCAGCGCCATTTTGTTAAGTTCTAAGGGTGTTGGCTGTGTCAATTTGGTGTTTAAGTTTAAGATAGATTTTAAGACTAAGATAGTAGGCATAGCATTACACTAGGTATATCTTCATATCCTAGTGTAACTGCAGGATTGTTGGGTGTTGTGGACGGGTACTACAGTGTTTGATTCAGTGGTGTATATTTGTGTGGTGTGAGCTCTGTAGTGTGTAATTCTAGAGTGTATAATTCTATAGTGTGGGCTTCTGTAGTGAATAAGTTTGTGTCAAATTGGTGTGTAAGTTTAAGATAGATTTTAGGACTAAAATAGTGGGCATAAATTACAGTAGGTATCTTCATATCTAGTGTAATTATACGGGATTATAGTGTATTGTAGATACTTATAGGCTATATTACTGTATTACTGTAGATATATTACAGTAGATACTTGTAGGCTTACAAGCTTACAGTAACTAGACTTAGTACTAAGAGTAGAAAGAAAAAAAACAACAACAAAAATGGAAGGAGACTGTGGGAATTGTAAGTGTGTGGGAATCATTGGGGACTTGAGTAAGAGGTTAGATATGTTAACGGGGGAGGTGGAGCGCTTGAAGTGTTTGGTGGCGGGACCCATCATGGGAGGTGCCAGCCAGGCAACTCGGGTGCCCGAGCGGAGGACTGATGGGAGTTCGGATGGCTTGGTCCGGGATGGTGGCAGTTGGAAGGTTGCAAGGCGCCATAGCACCCGACTGGCGCTAAGGAAGGTGGACATGGGCGTCCTAATTAAAAATAGGTTTGATGCACTGGAGGAGAGGGAAGGTAATGATGAGAGGGACGGAGGTGGGGATGACCAGATGGCTGAAGATAGAGATGGAGAGAGAGAGGTTTTAGTCATAGGGGATTCCAGGGTTCGGTACATGGATCGAACATTTTGTAGCAAGAACCCCAGCAGACGGATGCGTGTTTGCTACCCGGGAGCGCAGGTGAAAGATGTTAGGGATAGGCTGGAGGGAGTAATGAGGGGAAGTGGAGAGGGTGCAACGGTAATTGTGCAGGTTGGAGTTAACGATGTAGGAAAAAAATAATACAGAGGAAACAATGAAAGCCTATAGGGCTTTGATAGGTAGTTTAGCAGGAAGTAGGAAAAGAGGAGTGGTGACATCCATCCTCCCTATGGTCCATGCAAGCATGGAGTGGTATTCGAGGGCCATTGGGCTCAATACCAGGGTGGCCAACATTTGTAAGGAGCTTGGGGTGCAGTTCTTGGATTTGTGGGGGAGTTTTGGGGGAGGACGGAGATGTTTGCTTTAGATGGATTACATCTGAGCAAGAGAGGAGTGGAATTGCTCAGCAATAGGTATGAGGAGGCTCTCAACAGGAAACAGGGAAACTAGGCAGGACATGGGGGGATGTAGCTGATAAAGAGAGAAGCATAGCAAGCAATGGAAGGAATAATTTATCATGTTTTTATGTCAATGCCAGAAGTGTTAGGAACAAAATTGGGGAACTGCATGCATATATGTTGTCTGAACAGCTAGATTTGGTGTGCATAACAGAAGCATGGGTTAACGAAAGCATGTTTGGAGACAACTTGCAAGAATTTGAATTGACAGGCTACAACATGCATGCCTATCAAAGAGAGGCAAGGATAGGAGGTGGCATTCTCTTGTATGTTAGGCAAGTAATGAAATGTCATTCCATAGAGGATGGAGTACATAGTGCAGGAGTAGAATCTTTGTGGTTAGATATAATTCTGAAGAATGGAACAAAATTTAGGATTGGGGCATTCTATAGACCTCCAGACCAGAATGAAAACACTGACAGGCTGATGCAGGAAGAGATAAGTAGGAGAGTACAGGAGAGAACTATTTTGTTGGGGGATTTCAACATAGCAGGATTGGGAAACAAAACAATAGGTGTAAGCAAATCAGAAAGATGTTTCATGGCTTGTTTTGAGGACAATTTCTTCTTTCAAATGATACACGAGCCTACAAGGGAAAATAAAATATTAGATCTAGTGCTTACTAATGAGGAAAATTTTGTGCAAAATGTTAACGTAGGAGAGACCTTTGGTAATAGTGATCACAACATTATACGCTTCTCATTATATGTTGGAAGGGTAGCAACCAACAGAACATTGATTCCGAATTTTACGAAAGGGAATTACAGTGAGTTCAGGAGCTTCCTAAGTGAAATTAATTGGGAAGTCATATTGAATGGCTTAGATGCTTATGAAATGTGGACAATGATAAAAGATAAGCTATTTCAGGGTCAGGATAGGTTCATTCCCAGTAGGCAAATTAGATCAAACAGGGTTAAGCACCCTTCGTGGCTGACTAGGGAAGTTAAGCAACTACTGGACTCAAAGAAACAAGCATTCAAGAAACTAAAAGATACTAACTCTGGGTTAAACCTAGAATCATATAGAATAGCTAGAAATAAAGTTAGGAGGTGTGTTAGAGCATCTAAAAGACTTGCTGAAATCAACTTTGCTCGAGAATGTTCAGCAGGTAATGCTAAGAGATTCTTTAGCTTCTATAAATTTAAGGCTAAAAAGTGTAGTGTAGGACCACTGGAGGTAGATGGGGAAATAGTGGTTGATGATTGCGACATTGTGGAATCCCTAAGCAAGCAATTCTCATCAGTCTTCACTAAAGATAATTCTGGTACAATAGGAACATCTGTAGGCCATGCCATGGCAGGTGATATGCTGGAGGATCTTACAATAACTACAGAAGCCGTAGAGAAGCAGTTGCAGAATATAAAACCTAATAAAGCTTCCGGACCAGATGAAATATATGCTAGGATCTTAGTAGAGTGTGCTAAAGCTTTAGCAACTCCCCTAGGTATCATTTTCAGGCGATCTATGGAGTATTCAGAAGTACCTGAAGATTGGAGAAATGCAAGTGTAGTACCAATTTTCAAAAAGGGAAATAGGAAGAGTGTAGGAAACTACAGGCCAGTCAGCTTGACCTCATTAGTTTGCAAAGTACTAGAAAAGCTGGTTAAACAGAATGTTCAGATTCATCTTGATAGGCACAACCTTTTAAGGGATACTCAACATGGATTTCGATCTCAAAGGTCTTGTTTAACTAACCTATTGGAGTTCATTGAGTATGTTACCAAAGAAGTAGACAATGAAAGCAGGATGGATGTTGTGTACTTGGACTTTAGCAAAGCTTTTGATAAAGTTCCACATGGAAGGTTAATTCATCAATTACAACAACATGGGATTGTAGGAAAAGTTCTACATTGGATTGAAGCATGGTTGCAGGGAAGGAAACAAAGGGTAGTATTGAATGGATGTAAATCTGGTTGGAAAGATGTTCTGAGTGGAGTGCCACAGGGCTCTGTTCTGGGGCCCCTCCTCTTTATCATCTTTGTGAACAACATTGAAGTAGGGCTGAGGAATAGAGTGTTCAAATTTGCTGATGACATCAAGCTGGTAGGAGTGGCTAACAGCAGAGATCAATCTAGTAATATTCAACTAGATTTGGACGACCTAAAAGAGTGGGCTGATCAATGGCAGATGACTTTCAACTATGATAAGTGTAAGGTTATGCATATAGGGTCTGCAGGCGAGACATTCAGTTATAAAATGGGAGGGAGGGAACTGGATGTTATTGAAGAGGAAAGGGACTTAGGTGTGTTGGTCTCAAAAGACCTTAAAGCAGAAAAACAATGTATCTCAGCTAGAAATAGGGCACTCAGAATGCTGGGACTCATTAATAGAAGTGTGAAATATAAGAGCAGGGAAGTCATGAAAAAGCTGTACTTAGCATATGTGCGGCCCCACTTGGAGTACTCTGTACAAGCATGGAGCCCCTACCTAGAAAAGGATATAGATATGTTAGAAAGAGTCCAGCGCAAAGCCACTAGACTCGTCAGTGGATTAAGTAACTTAGAATATGGAGAAAGGCTTAATGCATTAAATATGTACTCACTCAAGTATAGGAGATTAAGGGGAGACATGATTGAAATGTACAAAATTGTTAGAGGGCTAGATCAGGTCAATTTGAATGATGCTCTGCAGTTTAGAGTATCCCATAGGGGTCATCAATTCAGGTTAGACAAAATGAGGTGCAGGACAGTTAAACGACAACAGGTCTTCAGTCAAAGGGTTGTTGACCAATGGAATAGGCTGCCTGCTGATGCAGTGGGGAGTCCCTCATTGAATGTCTTTAAAAGTAGGGTGGATAAATTTTTTAGACAGGAAAATGTTGTTTTTGAATTCTAACTTGTGATGCATGGGATATTGAGTATTTTCACTAGCTATATAGGGTATAACATTATGCTAGTATTATGTTGTACTATATGGGGTGTACCTAGCAGTGGATTTGGCAACTTCCTTTGCTATGTCATACTGATGAGATTGGCTGTGGTGGCACAGGTGGAGGGATTGCATGGGTTTGGAATTGATAGGTGTGAACATGTACTTTCTAATATCTTCTAGACAGGCTTGACCCAGATGGGCCCTTGTGGCCCTTATTAAGCCTTAACACTTTATGACTTTATGAACCAGCTCCAGCACATCCGGAGTGTTCCGCGACGGAGTGCAGCCACATGGACTGTCACTGCCATGCAGTATACACATGGAATGCCATTGCCATGCAGTATACACATGAAGTGCCACTGTCATGCAGTAGACATCCCGAGCCCCAGCTGGACCGACAGTGTGTTGTGTTAGTTATGTCAGCGGTGTGTGTTGTGTTAGTCATGTCGGCGGTGTGTGTCATGTTAGTCATGTCGGTGGTGTGTGTCATGTTAGTTATGCTGGCAGTGTGTGTCATGTTAGTCATGTCGGCGGTGTGTGTCATGCTAGTCATGTCTGCGGGTGTGTGTCATGTTAGTCATGTCGGCGGTGTGTGTCATGTTAGTTATGCTGGCAGTGTGTGTCATGTTAGTCATGTCGGCGGTGTGTGTCATGTTAGTCATGTCGGCGGTGTGTGTCATGTTAGTCATGTCGGCAGTGTGTGCCATGTTAATCATGTCGGCAGTGTGTGTGTGTGTGTGTTCAGTAGATAGCCCGAACCCCAGCTGAATCGCCACCAATCATCAATCACCCATGGAACCGACCGGAAACGTGTCAGTTGGCATCTGACATATCTTCCTGTGTGTTGGCCACCCGCGGGCAACATCGGAGGGTCTGCGGTGTGTGTGCTGCTTACTCATCCCCGACCACTACCCGCGTGCAGGAACCTCTCGAGAAGCGATGGAAACCTGCGTTCCAATCAGAGGCGTCATCGTCTTCAATTCCCGGGTGGTGTGCAACCCCAGCGGCGCAGGGACGAGTGTTGTCCCAGATGAGGAAGGTCGTGTCCATATCCTGTCCCAGGTGGCGCAAAAACCCCAAGGATTCCAGCGGTGCGGCGTTCTTTGTTTGCAGTGTATATAATTTGTTCATTGGATTAACACTTATCCGAGATACCTTACCGAGAACACCTGGGCCTGGGACCTGAGGTCCCCGGCCGCACGGTGCCAGTTGTCGAGGACTAACATTCCTGTTTGACCCCGATATCCCGGATGGGCGGGCGGGCCCGCAGACCTCCATACGGGCCAAGTGGCAGGTCACGTCGAGCTGGGCGCCTGAGCTCTGGCCTGGTGTCTGCTAGCCCGGCCCGCCGACGGCACCGTAGCCTGGTGGAGTGGTGATTGCCTCTCTCCCGACCTCATGAAGGTGTCGCCTGGCCAGTATAGCTTCGCGGATGTCTGGCGGCCTCCCGGTCATGGAACACAGATCCCCCTCCCCAGTAGGGCCCAGAGGCGACGAACCGTGAGGGGCACCGGGACGCTGTACCCCATCTCCCGTGCGCGAGCAGGGGCGAGTCGTGCCCCTTGGGAACCTGACTAAAACTGCTTGTTTTTCCTGCACACTAGGCGCCTTAAAAATATTAAATGTTAAACGCAGTGTCTGGACGGCTATGCTACGTAGGTAGGACAAGTACATAGATTCATGATTTTTCTGGTTATTTTTATATTTCCAATAATCCAAATGACATTGTCATCTCAATGTACAGCACGATCTGTTTGGCAACACTGCCGGACATTCACCAAACGTGATCCTGTTTGTAGTAGTTGAAGCCGAAGTTCCACGAATTCATCCTGGCCACTTGCTCCCAGTGGCGGATCAAGAGCATCCTATTTTCACATGTTAACTCGGGAGTGAGTTCACGCAATCATGGGCAATTTTTATCGTTTTCAGAGTTAATTCGCAGATCACGGCCAAATTTCTCTTTTCCGGCATATCGTGTTGCCGTCGCCTCTCGGGCGAAGCTTTGTGCATGTCGTGGAAGATGACTAAAGGTCTCCAGAACATGCTAGGATTAAGCTACCCAGAACGGTACTCCTCAGGAACGATGAACCGCATCCTCTTCATCTCTCTGGTAAGTCTGGACCTTTTGCTGAGGTCTGAGTTCACTCCATGTTTTTCCAATTGTAGGCGCCCCTCCCCCTCCTCCGGGATGGAAATGAAGCCCACCAGGCACCAACAAATAAATATCTACATTGGCACATGTCATGTTAGTCGTGTACCGCACCGTACCTGTACAGAAGGCGCAACTGGGCACATCGCTCCCGGCTGCAACGGCGCGTGTGGGAACCTGTAAACACGCCATAACGGCCTGCTCATTGTGCCTGCCGCCCGGACTTCCGCTCCCCTCTATAGAGTTCAAACTGTTAACTGCTAATGTTCGAGCTCCTTCGCCGGTTTTACTATTAGGCGATTTTATCGCGCATCATACCGATTTGAGTTGCTGCTCTACTACCATGTGCAAATGACTTCTGATACGTTCCATTCGCGATTAATTGCTAGTTTTGGATGTTGGCTCGCCCACAAATTTCACTTTGTCCTCTGTGGATGTATTGGTTCTAAACCTGAGCCATTGTAGCCCTCAATTGGTGCATCACATGCTATGGTCCATTCACAGAGACCCACTATGCAGCGATAAATTTTTGGTGTGAACAGAACACCAGAGCCGAGTTTCGCTGGGCAAAAAGCCACAATTGTAGAAGCTTTGCAGAGCTGACTGGAGTGCAGTTCGGGCCAGATCGTAGGCCAGGTTCACTGTCGGGCACCGCAGCCGTCCACCCTCACTTCACGTCGACGATCCTCGGCACGACTAGCGGATGCATCCCCGTGACTTCTGCGGCACCTCTTGGCACTCCTGTGCGGTGGTGAGTTGCATATTGTCGGAAGGCTATTCGTGCCCGTAGACGCGCCAAGTTCGGACTTTCGACCACTGCCGTGCGACGGCAAGCTTGGCCAGTGTTCAGTGATGTCTGCGGCTGGCATAAATCGCGCCTCTGGCCAGCTGTGCCCCTCCCGTTGCCCGTTCTGCGCGAAGGAGGCCGAAATATTGCACTGACGTCAGATGGCCAACGCGATCGGTGTAAACTCTTAAAACGCAGCCGTCGCGCAGATGACGGCCCAAGTTCGTGCGCCATCGCTCGAAAACTAAAGATAGATTTGTCGACAAAAGAGCGGCGAGCTAATAATGAGCTGCTTACTTAGGCCCAATTGACCTTTGCAGTCCAGGGCTTGAGGGATGTGTCTGAAGGGCCAGACATAATCAACAACGAAATGATACGCCCCCAGTCGCCGTGTGCCCAGGACGAAATGATACGCCCCCTGTCGCCGTGTGCCCAGGACTAAATGATAGTCCCCGTAGCCCAGGACGAAATATACGCCCCCTCGCAGTGTGCCCAGGACGAAATGATACGCCCCCAGTCGCCGTGTGCCCAGGACGAAATGATACGCCCCCTGTCGCCGTGTGCCCAGGACTAAATGATACGTCCCCTGTCGCCGTATGCCCAGGACTAAACGATACACCCCCTGTCGCCGTGTGCCCAGGACGTGTTACTAGAAGTATCGAACTCGCTGTGGAAAGATGGTGAGTTCCACGAGGCATAGCGAGTGGCGAGAAGCTCCGTTAAAACCTCAAAAACGACAACAAAGAGAAGTGCTCCTTACCATTCTATTCGAATTGCAGTTATAACTCTGATCCAAAATCATGATCCAGCAAAATAGTTGACGATCCCCATCCTCTCTCAGCGGGTCAAGATATCGCTCTGCGATATTGGCAGGTGGATATCAGGTCTGAGGAGAGTTAAAAAATCAGCAGTGTTGGGCAATCCATTTGTATCGCTAAAGGGCAGGGAAGTTCTTTAAGCATAAATCAAAATAAGAGTAATGAAACTGACAATGAATACAATAACACAAATTATAATACCACCGTATCACATATGGAATAGTCGTCCCATTGACACCACCGTTGGGACCAATAGCAACAACAAGAAAAGGAGGAAGAAAAAATCGATAGTAAGCTGACCTTAGAAGTGTCCGTTGCCCACAATAGATGTTGATACGTGAGCATGGTGCATAATGGTGTGAAACCAACAGCCAATGCAGGTGTGGATGCCATTTGAATGTTGTGAAAAAACGAAGCAAGTATGCACTATGCTCATACAAAAAAAAATGCTTCGTATAAGCATTTAATTGGTGCAGCATTTGGATAGAAGCAAGTGATACGAGCAAAATCCTATCAATTGTAATGCTCTCGATATTGATAAATTTTTTTTCTTTTTTTCCCCAAGGGTATTGATCGCTGATGCATTCATCGTCATCAGAAATATTTTCAGTTTTGCAATCTCTTGCATAATTTGCGCCGTAAACTTTATACCTTCCTTTATACCTTGATTCACTAAGAACACCTTAGGTGGCTTACGGGGAATATGTTAAGAAATGTTCACTAAGAGGGACGACGGCGGTAACCTATGACAGAAAATGAAGGGATTGATCAGGATCGCCGAAATTTTTCCTACAAGTTATATTAACTGAACTTTGGGGGCTTCCAAGAACTAGCACGTTAAAATAGGTCCTGGTGGTCTGTGTAGCTTTGGAGAGGTCCCTACAATATAATAATGAATCTACCAGCCAAAGCATAGAGAGCTCCTCGGTCGTGTGTTCCGTCACCATCAGCTGACACAGCCTCAACAGCATCCCGGTCGTGTGTTCCGTCACCACCAGCTGACAGCCGCAACAGCGTCTAGGTCGTGTGTTCCGTCTGACACAGCCGCAACAGCGTCTCGGTCGTGTGTTCCGTCACCATCAGCTGACACAGTCTCAACAGCATCCCATTCGTGTGTTCCGTTACCATCAGCTGACACAGTCGCAACAGCATCTCGGTCATGGGTTCTGTCTGACACAGCCGCAACAGTCAAATCACGCATGTCCTTCTGCCGTCAGCGGACGCAATTCCTGCCGAATTCCACGGCTCATGATGTAACGGTACCCGGGGCTTGGTGCAGCGCTGGATCCGGCTACCCCAGCGTTTGAGTCACGCCGACTCGACCCTTCTGCTGGGCCGAGTCATCGTCGGGTCGCGTGACTCAGTGGGTCAATGGCGGAAGGAGGGGGGAGTCCGAGCGCTGACTAATAGGGACTCAATCGCCCCTCCCCCGGCTTCTATCACTAATGGTGACAGAGGTCGTGACTCAACGGCTGCAAATGTCGATGCTTCGAGTGGTGCTGGCTGTTCGCTGAGGGCGTGTATACGCCAAATGTGCGTCAGCTATGCTACTAGATACATCGGAAATGGGAAACAATGCCACGTGCATTGCGAATGCGTCACGAAGGCATTCCAGGAAGGTGGGTCGAAGGATACAAACTGCGTATCAGCACCATGGGAACTTGGGAAGTGGCACACCTAACTTTTTCCAGCAGGTGTAGCGTTTTTCATTTGCAACGGCCAGAGACCTGCTATACACGCACTTGGACCTGTGAGGAACACGGAGCTGAGTGGTGGAAGATGTACTAGCACTGGATCTACCAAGAACAGCATTGTGCTCTTTTTCGCAAACAACAGCTACCAAACCAATAAAGATCTTCTAAGACACAAGTTACCAACGGAACTTTTCACAGTCACATTAATTTGCAGAACAGAACGCCGCGCTATAGGTGGCTTGTGGTGGTGTGAGGCGCAAGTTGCATGATGAGTATGCTTACATCATGCATATGAAAAGCGGGACTGGGGGGCGCAAGGTTCTTGGTGTGAGCAATAGCAATCCCTTTAATATCTTGTGATTACACCTGTGACGATTGTTCACAGGACTCAAAGTCTACCTCAAACACAAATAAAACAAAATGCAATATTTAGGAACATATCAGCACCTAATATATTAGTATATTAGTATATTACTATAGTGATTGAATAATTGATAAATATATTGATAATTGATCAGTAATTCTGAACCCGGGAGGCGCCGCCTCCCTCGGGGGTGGGGTGAAGTAGGTCCGAGACGATACGAATGGTTCTTGATGGCAACGCGCAGAAAAAGTACGGTTTGCAGGTAGTCAGCAAGTTTTGACTAAAAGTAAAAGTCCAGTTTAAAATGCCGCACAACTTCGGCGCGCAATGCCTTGTCATTTATTTAGGATAAGGCTTGTGCCGACTGGGCATCGAGGTGGCTAAAGCCGGCCATTTCTTTTGGCATTACGTCATTAATTGCTCACTGAGGCAGTAATGGTTCCGTGTTTCCGATTTTCTGACTCTACCTCCATGACCTGCATTCAAGATCGAATAGCACGTTAAGTGTATGTTGATGGAATAAATATGTTAAATGTATGCTAATGGCATGTTTAATCGTAATGGACAATATCTTTATCTTGTTAGCGATATTCGCGCACATTCGCATCGATGACACCAATTCATCCATTTTCTACCACCATGCGTGTTTTTATTCTGGGATGCGAAGTATTCACTGACATTACACTTTCCGTCGCAATAAACCATAAAGTCTAAGGTTTTACGATGGAACATTCGTCGTTTTAGGGCAAATTCGGCTGATTTGCACATACTTTTGTCATACCACACCCCTCTCGCTGTCTGCTTACAGGAAGCTAAGCCTTCAAATGTGCACCGTGTGACTGTGCATCATTACTCAGTTGCCCGTCGCAACTTGCCGCCGTCAACACTTCCATACTGCGACAAGTTGCAATTCTTATTCGCCTTTCTGTTCCCTTTAGTCAGCTCATACTCAATGCTGAATTGCAGGTTGTGACCATTTCCGCTGACCTGAGGGTGACTGAAAGTTACATTACTTTAGATATATTTTTCATTTTCAGAAAACCTTCTTGTGGGAGATCTAGACGCACTTTTCCAATAGTTTCGTCCACCGATCATGCTTTGCGGTGATGATCTGTCACAACACGACTGGAAGTGCACATCATCTAGCAGGAAAGGCAGAAAGCCGGAGGATTGTATTCACCGACACAGTTTCATTCCTTTAAACATTGGAACTACACGCATTTTTACTCTGGGGCTTTGGGTTGGCGATTAACCTCTCTATTTGCTCTCCAAGCATTGCCGACAGGTTTGCATGGAACGTTGAAAGCACCCCGGGAGGTAATGATCATTTCCCCATATAGCTCACTATCGGTACCCCATCCCAATACCCAAAGGGAACATGCAAAGAGCGAATTGGCCTGGTTTTACTGATGTTTTTTTACTATAACACACTAGACGGAGATGATGTTAATATGCTTGGACATCACATCCGTCATAACTTCGTCTTCGAATGTTTTTATTTCCTCTACTTCATGCAGTCATCGGCGCATCCTAGTCCCGTGATCAACGGATGCTTGTACAATCGCTATTGGGCAACGCCAAAAAAATATTTCAGGTAGTTCGACAAGTCATGCACCACATCGCACCTCATAAATTATGAGTGTGCTGAGGCGAACGCAAAGCAAGTTGTCCGGGACGACAAGCGCTAATCTTGGCAGAAATAAATCAGAAAAATAAATTGATTTACTGCTGTTCCAGACGTATGGTGGCGCACCCGTCAACTGGCACCCGTCGCCACAGCCTGGCTACGGCGACACGTGTTTAGGATCAGCCGAACAATTGACAGCACCATTAGAGGTCGCAAAAGTTTGTGAAAATGCTTTCTAGAAACGCTACCAGGAGAGCTGTCAAATCTTATATTTTTACGGGGGAGAGAGCGCGAGGAACGCAAGCCGGTTTTGACGTCATCCAACCGGGCTTACAACGACACTTTTGCATTCAGAGAACTTTATCAAGCTTTGGCAACATTGAAAAATATAGCACCTGGTCCTAATTTAATTAATGAAATGCCGAAAAATGTACAGCACCATTCACTGTATACCATATACAAGTCAGTTAATCTGATACGGACCAGCGGTGAATGTCCCGATAGCTGACACGAAGCTACTGCAATCCCGATTTCAAAACGTGGGAAGTAAGGTACTGATCCATTGGACTACAGACGCATCTGCCTTACATCCACTCTTTACAGATTACTAGACAATGGTAAACTCTTGACTTGCTTGGTATATGGAATCAAATTGTATCCTTGCCTATGTCCAGTGTGGATTCCGACGAACCAGAAGTTGAACACCAGTCGGGGTTTCTTCAGTCCGCCTGATAATCTTACACGCATTCTTCTCCAGGCATTTGCTGTCGACCAGCTTCATGAATGACGTCTTAGCATGTCATAGTCTGTCGAGAAAGGATCGCGTGGTGCTCCGTCCGCGCGGAAGTCCCACGGACGTACAGAGTCGCGTGCGTCGTCACGAAGAATACCACGGAATTAAAAATAGTGCGTGGCCGCGTGCGTCATACATTTCGGTACGTGCGTGGGTCCTATGGCCAGCGGTGGACCTTGGCCGGGTCCACACACTGCAGTCCTCTGGAGACAACCACCGCCGCTCTGTAGCTGGTGCGGCGCCAGCCACGTCAGCTGCAGCTGGTCCAGTGTTAGTGGCATTTCCTACTGCCGTCGAAGCGTCGAGGGTGTTGGCCGTTGTCAGTGCTGCATTATTTGTACTAGTGTTCATAAGGAGTACATTATTGGATGGGTAGGAACGTGCTACAGACATTTAACGTGATCGGAATTAAAGTTTTAGGGGCCAGGAGCTGCTGTCAGATGAGGTGAGGTGCGGCATAGGTTTCTTACCGGAAGTACATTTTCCCACATGCTTCTTCCCTTGAACATTGTTGGGTTGGCATACCATAACATTCCAGCAATCAACAGCTCTTCCCTTGAACATTTTCTACGTAAAATATTATGACTTCGGAGTCGACAAGAAGTCGTGGATCTAATCCCTCGACGCCTTCTGCAATAATTTCTCTCAATGTATATTTAAGGAAAAAACAATGTAGGTACCAAATATGAGTTCTGAAGCAGCTGACAAATTGGCGTCGTCAAATATATAACTATCACAGGGGTGGAGTTTGGCCACTTGCGGATCAAGGGGGTACGGGGCGACCCCCCACAAGAAGCCGATTTTATGCTGATATTTTGCACTAAAATAGTGCTTTCTCGAAACCTTAGAACATTGTATGACAAGCATTTGGTCTTTAGCAAACCCGACGGCTATTTGCTCTTAAATCCAACTAATTTCTCTTTTTTTCAAAATCGATATTTTTATATTCCCCCTCCCAAGCCAGGCTTTTTGATCCGCCCCAGAGTTTGGACCCAATCTCTTCACTCACAAACGCGGTAGAAAGTCTCGATGATGTTGCAGGGAAAATGCCGAGTAATTTTCTTCATTTTTGTTTGTACTTCCATCCAGATATTATCCCAAATTAGGCCCCAATTCCACTATAGCGGTCCCGGTGTCGGAAAACGCGTCTAAATGCGCTTCCCGCCGCCGACGGGCCGGACTGTGTTTGTGGGCGTGTTTTATTGTTGTTTTCCGTGTTTGTTTGCGTTCCACTGTGTTTGTCTGCGCCAAACTGCGTCCAGCTTCAGACACGTCGCTCGCGTGGAGTGACTAGCTTTGATTTAATTGAGTTCTGATTCACCGGTGAATCAAACCCGACCAGCCCCACCACGCTCAGTGGAACCCCATCGGAGCCAGCAATTTATGACGCATTCAGTCTGCTGATGGTCAGGTCCGGCTCGGCCAGAGCGACATGAACGCCGCAGAGACGACGACAGGCGGTCTGGGGCGGCCAGAGCGACATGAACGCCGCAGAGACGACGACAGGCGGTCTGGCGCGGACAGAGCGACATGAACGCCGCAGAGACGACGACAGGCGGTCTGGGGCGGGCTTGTCCTGTCGCCACGTCGTCTCCCAGCTCGGCAGCGATGTTGGAGCCGACACCGAAGAAGCAGCTGTTAAGGCATCGTAACTTAGGCGTCCGTAGGAAAGGCGTATCCGCTGATCGGGACGACGCCACGTAGAGTCGCTTGAATGTGCGCCAGGCGTTCTGACCGAGGAACTCACGGCGCGCAGCCACCAGCGGGCTCTTCAGAGTTGCCGAGACGACAGCAGTATACTCGGCATTCCAGCCTGCACAGGCTTCTCCAGACTGCCAACGCTGCGTTGCGCTAACAAATTGTGTGTAGTGGCGGGTTGTGTAGTGGCGGGATGTGTAGTGGCGGGTTGTCGCTGATCCACAGATGGTCTGAGCGGACATTGTCTGTAGTGGCGGCTCGTGTAGTGGCGGGTTGTGTAGTGGCGGGTTGTGTAGTGACGGGTTATGTAGTGGCGGGTTATGTAGTGGCGGGTTGTGTAGTGGCGGGTTGTGTAGTGGCGGGTTGTGTAGTGGCGGGTTGTGTAGTGGCGGGTTGTGTAGTGGCGGGTTGTGTAGTGGCGGGTTGTGTAGTGGCGGGTTGTGTAGTGGCGGGTTGTGTAGTGGCGGGTTGTGTAGTGGCGGGTTGTGTAGTGGCGGGATGTGTAGTGGCGGGTTGTGTAGTGGCGGGTTGTGTAGTGGCGGCTTGTGTAGTGGCGGGTTATGTAGTGGCGGGTTGTGTAGTGATTGGTTGTGCAGTGACGGGTTGTGTATCGGCGGGTTGTGTAGTGGCGGGTTATGTAGTGGCGGGATGTGTAGTGGCGGGTTGTGTAGTGGCGGGTTGTGTAGTGGCGAGTTGTGTAGTGGCGGTTTATGTAGTGGCGGGTTGTGTAGTGGCGGGTTGTGTAGTGGCGGGTTGTGCAGTGACGGGTTGAGAAGTGGCGGGTTGTGTAGTGGCGGGTTGTGTAGTGGCGGGTTGTGCAGTGACGGGTTATGTAGTGGCGGGTTGTGTAGTGGCGGGTTGTGTAGTGGCGGGTTGTGTAGTGGCGGGTTGTGCAGTGACGGGTTGAGAAGTGGCGGGTTGTGTAGTGGCGGGGGTTGTGTGGTGGCTGGTTGTGTAATGACGGGTTGAGAAGTGGCGGGTTGTGTAGTGGCGGGTTGTGTAGTGGCGGGTTGTGTAGTGGCGGGTTGTGTAGTGGCGGGTTGTGTAGTGGCGGGTTGTGTAGTGGCGGGTTGTGCAGTGGCCGGTTGTGTAGTGATTGGTTGTGCAGTGACGGGTTGAGAAGTGGCGGGTTGTGTAGTGGCGGGTTGTGTAGTGGTGGGTTGTGTAGTGGCGGGTTGTGTAGTGGCGGGTTGTGCAGTGACAGGTTGAGAAGTGGCGGGTTGTCTAGTGGCGGGTTGTGTAGTGGCGGATTGTGTAGTGGCGGGTTGTGTAGTGGCGGGTTATGTAGTGACGGGTTGTGTAGTGGCAGGTTGTGCAGTGGCGGGTTGTGTAGTGGCGGGTTGTGTAGTGGCGGGTTGTGTAGTGGCGGGTTGTGTAGTGGCGGGTTGTGTAGTGGCGGGTTGTGTAGTGGCGGGTTGTGTAGTGGCGGGTTGTGTAGTGGCGGGCTGAGAAGTGGCGGGTTATGTAGTGGCGGGTTGTGTAGTGGCGGGTTATCTAGTGGCGGGTTGTGTAGTGGCGGGTTGTGCAGTGGCGGGTTGAGAAGTGGCGGGTTGTGTAGTGGCGGGCTGTGTAGTGGCGGGTTGCCGGTGATCCACAGACTGAGCGCCGGACGCGCCAGATCCGAACCGAACAGTGGCGGTTGATGACTGCGGTCCACATCCTCACGAAGTGGGTTATCATGCCGTTCACGTTGCTGCTGACGAACAAGGCGGCCCCAGTCTGCGAACGGGAAATTCATAGCAGATGGCGTTCCGACTAGCGTCGCGTCTGCGTCTCGTGGCACTCCCCGTCACTGGCACTCCCCGTCACTGGCACTCCCGTCACTGGCACTATCCGTCACTAGCACTCCCCGTCACGTATTTACGTCGTTTGTCGATACGGGCCTGGGCGCAGAGGTGCAAAGCTGCAAAGGTGCACACCGCTCAATTGCCTATAATGTAAGGCGGGCAATTGCCGACATAAGGCGGGCCCTCATAAAATATTCTTCACTCGTCCGAGAGCTAAAGGAAAATTGAGAACAAAATCAGCGGGCAGCAGTAAGCACAAATTACATGATTTGTTATATTATCTGCCAATTTTGTCCAGTTATCTCACATGCCTGGTGTATTAATTACTTGATGTCATTTGTTATATTTGTATGACTTTTGTGTTTTTATGTATTGCTCACCCCTACCCCTTCCCCTCGATCCACTCGAGATCTCCATCCAGCCATGCGTGAAGGTGCGTGTTGGTAGCACACTTTAACTATTAGGTATGCAGTAGTTCTCAAACCATGTGATCGAGAAGGCAAAATCCGGTATTCTGAAAGTTCCTGTTGTGAAGGGAAGCTGCTGGAAATGATGTCCTTGCATCACAGGGCTGTGTCGCATTCTGCTGCTCGTCATCCCCTGAAGACCCTTACTGGTCATTCCAGTGGTCTATTGCAGCTTTCCCGCACGTGCAAAAAGCAAGCATTTAGAAAATCCCGCTGTGCAGAACCGTGGCAAGCCTAGAGGCCTGTTTAACCGCAACAGAAACCAGATCGACTCCCCACAGAATCGTGACGTTGGCAGGACAGAGCAGGACACGGCAAACCCAGCAGAATCGAGCAACAAAACCCGACGTCGGCGACGTCCGCCGCCTCTGACGTCACAGCATAAATGGATGACGCCACGCAATGTATCAACCAGAGGGAGTATGATTTGGTAGCTTTGTCGACTCGAAATATTTCAAGTTTCTGCTGCGTCCCACTGTCGGCGCGAGCATCGGACCGTTTTTGTAGTTGCTGTTGGACCTTTCTGTGGCTGCATTTGTTCAAATTGAATAGTGTGAGTGTTGTGGATGGATATATTGCCGAGTAAATTGTTCCTTCCATTGTCCTTCGTAATTTTCCCTGCATTGCAGTCCTAATAAATGCAAAAAGTTGGATACCTCATTCACATGATTTTTAAGGAGGCTCACGCCACCAAATAGAGTGTTCAGGGGTAAAACTTTGTGCACCTTTGGTGTTGCTAATGAAGCACCAATTGTCAAGTTTAGCATTAGGCCTTTGTTGCTGCCTTTGCCCTCGACGTCATAGTCTGCCGCCACCTGATACTTTCCGCCGCCGCCTGCTAATTTCTGCTGCTGCCTTTTAATTTCTGCCACCGATGTCACGAACGTCGGGTTTGCCGAGGAAAAATTTTGCCGGAATTCTGTCACGTGTAAGCGAGCCTTAAGTAAATATTATTAAGACGCTCATTAATAGTCAACCTCTCAGTTACTTGCCTCGGCCACTACATAGTTTGATTCCCTTCTTGCTCGCAGCTCCTGATAATAACAACCCACTCATTTGAACTGTTTTTACTCCGTATGCTGCTTCAGTGGAGCTGCATACTCACGTGAATCAAGTTGCACTAAGCCTGCGAGTCAGCTGTGTACTTTTAGTCGGAGTAGACAGAGGCCAGTTGTTATTGCAACACAGTACATTTTCCCCCATCTAAAATATATAATGTGAAAGAGCCTCTTGGTCAATGTGGGTTGTGCCATCTCACTGGAACGTGCTGTGCAAAGCCACGTATATTGCCCTGGGCCAGATCCCCGCCAGAGGGAGGAACGTCACCACGCTCTCGCACGAGAACCCTCTCGCTTAAGACAAGGCCGATTGACCGCCTAGGTCATGCTACCAACAGTTCCCCCAGACAAATAGTGGAAACTGTCTATCAGACCGTGACCTTCCTCACGTTTTTCTGGTCACCCCCAATCGACATGTCTTTTGTTTTACCATGGAACTGTATAAGCAAAATGACCAGTCTCCAGGAGCTACAGAGTTTATTACATAACGCGAACCCGGCTGTTGCATGTCTGCAGGAGACGAAGCTTAAACTACAAACCCCGTCTTATCGAAGCAAATACCGGGTTTTCGTAGGGGCAACGAAACCGATATTGCTTCGCATGAAGGTGTCATGTCAACAGCGGCTTGTTCTGAACACTTCCTGGCGGTGGCTGCGGTACTTCTTTTTGGCTATCGCCTGATCAGCGTATGCTCTATGTATATCTCCATCCTGGATCCCATTTGCCTTCTACAGCACTCCCATGGTTTGTAGCCCAGCTCCCCCTCCCTCAGGGGATGTACCGACAACAATTTACGTGGACGAACCATGAAATCGTTTGCTCTGGAGGAAGAGGAACTTTGTGCTTTTACGACGCATTCACCTACCATGTCATATAAGGTCGACAACTTCTCACGCCGATTCGTCGCAGGTGGACTCGGAAATCCCGCCGGTTGCGGGGTTTGAATCTACCATCTTATTATCACGAGCCCATTATCCTACCGACTGAGCTACCGCAGCCCATTACTCTGGGGGAATCCCTAAGTATTCTTAATACGGGCTCACAAACCCATATGCAACTAGGATCAGGAAATACATCTGCGTCGGACCTGATCATTGCAAATCCGCAGCCAGAACAAAGCTACCGCCGGTTGGTTGACGGCGATCCCAGTGGTAACGACTACATCCCCGTTTGGATGGAATTTTCAATAGCAGTCCTTAAGACCAGGCCACAACAATGCAATTTTAGAGAGGCTGAGTGGTAATTTTTCCCTGTTGGATTTCGGACACGCCTTAGTGAATAGCACTTCTAGTACTATGTCTGTGGATATGCTTACGTATGTACCTCTGCAGTGTGATTTGAAATGCATGCCTTACACCGCTGATTGCTCTCGTCGTCACCCGTCCCGTGGTGGACTGGGGGTGCCGAGTAGCGAGTCCCGTGGTGGACTTGGGGTGCCGAGTAGCGAGTCCCGTGGTGGACTTGGGGTGCCGAGTAGCGAGTACCGTGGTGGACTGGGGGTGCCGAGTAGCGAGTCCCGTGGTGGACTGGGGGTGCCGAGTAGTGAGTCCCGTGGGGGACTGGGGGTGCCGAGTACGAGTCCCGTGGGGGACTGGGGGTGCCGAGTGGCGAGTTCCGTGGTGGACTGGGGGTGCCGAGTCCCGTGGGGGACTGGGGGTGCCGAGTAGCGAGTCCCGTGGTGGACTTGGGGTGCCGAGTAGCGAGTACCGTGGTGGACTGGGGGTGCCGAGTAGCGAGTCCCGTGGTGGACTGGGGGTGCCGAGTGGCGAGTCCCGTGGTGGACTGGGGGTGCCGAGTAGCGAGTCCCGTGGTGGACTGGGGGTGCCGAGTAGCGAGTCCCGTGGTGGACTGGGGGTGCCGAGTAGCGAGTCCCGTGGTGGACTGGGGGTGCCGAGTAGCGAGTCCCGTGGTGGACTGGGGGTGCCGAGTAGCGAGTCCCGTGGTGGACTGGGGGTGCCGAGTAGCGAGTCCCGTGGTGGACTGGGGGTGCCGAGTAGCGAGTCCCGTGGTGGACTGGGGGTGCCGAGTAGCGAGTCCCGTGGTGGACTGGGGGTGCCGAGTAGCGAGTCCCGTGGTGGACTGGGGGTGCCGAGTGGCGAGTCCCGTGGTGGACTGGGGGTGCCGAGTAGCGAGTCCCGTGGTGGACTGGGGGTGCCGAGTAGCGAGTCCCGTGGTGGGACTGGGGGTGCCGAGTAGCGAGTCCCGTGGTGGACTGGGGG
This sequence comes from Imbricaverruca yamaguchii, assembly GCA_034440575.1. Taxonomy (NCBI): domain Eukaryota; kingdom Metazoa; phylum Arthropoda; class Thecostraca; family Neoverrucidae; genus Imbricaverruca; species Imbricaverruca yamaguchii. The sequence continues at coordinate 430,738 of JAOTOL010001607.1, read as the reverse complement.
TGCCGAGTAGCGAGTCCCGTGGTGGACTGGGGGTGCCGAGTAGTGAGTCCCGTGGTGGACTGGGGGTGCCGAGTAGCGAGTCCCGTGGTGGACTGGGGGTGCCGAGTAGCGAGTCCCGTGGTGGACTGGGGGTGCCGAGTAGCGAGTCCCGTGGTGGACTGGGGGTGCCGAGTAGTGAGTCCCGTGGTGGACTGGGGGTGCCGAGTAGCGAGTCCCGTGGTGGACTGGGGGTACACGTGGTGGACTGGGGGTGCCGAGTAGCGAGTCCCGTGGTGGACTGGGGGTGCCGAGTAGCGAGTCCCGTGGTGGACTGGGGGTGCCGAGTAGCGAGTCCCGTGGTGGACTGGGGGTGCCGAGTAGTGAGTCCCGTGGTGGACTGGGGGTGCCGAGTAGCGAGTCCCGTGGTGGACTGGGGGTACCGAGTAGCGAGTCCCGTGGGGGACTGGGGGTACCGAGTATCGAGTCCCGTGGTGGGGGGGTGCCGAGTAGAAATCCCGTGGTGGACTGGGGGTGCCGAGTAGCGAGTTCCGTAGGGGACTGGGGGTGCCGAGTAGTGAGTCCCGTGGGGGACTGGGGGTGCCGAGTAGCGAGTCCCGTGGTGGACTGGGGGTGCCGAGTAGCGAGTCCCGTGGTGGACTGGGGGTGCCGAGTAGCGAGTCCCGTGGTGGACTGGGGGTGCCGAGTAGCGAGTCCCGTGGGGGACTGGGGGTGCCGAGTAGCGAGTCCCGTGGGGGACTGGGGGTGCCGAGTAGAGAAATCCCGTGGTGGACTGGGGGTGCCGAGTAGCGAGTCCCGTGGTGGACTGGGGGTGCCGAGTAGAGAAGTCCCGTGGGGGACTGGGGGTGCCGAGTAGCGAGTCCCGTGGGGAACTGGGGGTGCCGAGTAGCGAGTCCCGTGGTGGACTGGGGGTGCCGGAGTAGCGAGTCCCGTGGTGGACTGGGGTGCCGAGTAGCGAGTCCCGTGGTGGACTGGGGGTGCCGAGTAGCGAGTCCCGTGGTGGACTGGGGGTGCCGAGTAGTGAGTCCCGTGGTGGACTGGGGTGCCGAGTAGCGAGTCCCGTGGTGGACTGGGGGTGCCGAGTAGCGAGTCCCGTGGTGGACTGGGGGTGCCGAGTAGTGAGTCCCGTGGTGGACTGGGGGTGCCGAGTAGCGAGTCCCGTGGTGGACTGGGGGTACCGAGTAGTGAGTCCCGTGGGGGACTGGGGGTGCCGAGTGGCGACCAGTGAGCGGCACTGTACTCTAAAAATTACCGCAATAGTACTACTAGTAATCTGTTAGCTATTCAGAAAACGAAGACGCCGCACAGTCGGTGAGAGAAAGGCGTCGTGGAGGGAGTCCGTCAGCACGTTGAATCGCTCCGTGACCTGATCGCAGGTGGTGTCACAAGTAAAACTTATTTCCGGACGATGTCGGTCGACTGCACCGGCCATTCTGCACGTGGGCGGCGGCGTCGCTGTGAAGCCATTCCAGGGTGCAAAGCAAATCGCTGCAGCCCTTACAGAATGTATTGTGAACGATAGCAGCTCCATGTTTAGGCGACTTAAAGCCTATTATTACAAGGCTACGCCTGTTGACTTTAAAACTCGGCACCAACATTTGTATAAGGTATTGCCGCCTGGAACACCAACCCGTGCCCTCATGTATTATACCCTCTTAATAGTTTCCAGAAACCCACACGTATGTCGAGGGCGAGGTTTCGCCTGTGAACTAGACGGGTAGGTGATTTAGCTACGTCTTTGACATAGAGTCATCCTCTGTCAGCTGTCAGTGTAGCTTGATGTAAGCATTTCATCGCGTACGTAAGCTTAAATATGTGACTTGGGTGCAGGAAATTGCAGCTACTTTTATACATTTTTAGCTAAATATCCTCAGAATTCGAGAGGAATGCCTGATATTATTTCATCCGTTGCATGCTACTAGTTATGGACACCAAAATATCGAACCTGGTCGATACGCCCTAGAACTGAAATAACCAACCAACTACCGATGTCAAATGAACCGACATTGCCACAGAGGATCAGAGTTGTGGACGCACAAAAACAAACTTTTTTAACGAAGTCCGGATCCAGCTTGGGCCAGAATCTGCATCAAACTTAGGTCCGAATCTGCATTTCATCGTTGTGAAGCCCCGAGCTCATTCGTGCGTGCCGACGGCGCGAAACAGAGGGGGCGGGCAGTGTGGGGTTAGAGTACTCGTCTTCCAGCCAAATGCTGATGGGTTCGAATCCAACCTGTCACTGCTCTTCTGCAGCGACCAGTCGGCTTCAGAGATTGGCGGCGACGCTACGTGACCAAAGCAGTCGACGCTTCATAAAAGCCAACGGCCGACCAGGCAAGCTACAAATGTGCGGTCTTGGCCCGGCAGGTCCCGCGCCTCGCCGCCGCCACCACACGCTGACATCACCGCCGCTCTGACCTGACCACCATACGGCGCTGCACCGGAACCAGAGGCGCCCCGCGAAAACAAGCGCGCGATGTCGGCCTCTTTGATGACGCGCCGCTCGCCAGGTAAGCCCGGCAGCGGCCGCCGTCTACCGCGTAAAGTAATCCGTGTAGTAATCTCTCGCATTGACGAGTCTGCCAATGGCCGGGAGCGGCGTTGTGTCCGGAGCCACCAGGTCCGACACACGTGGCCACCGAGGACATACCGCCGGCGTGTCGGAAACACATGTCCCGGCCGGCTGGCGGTGGCAGTCTGCCCCAGAGAAAACAGAAGCGTCTGGGTGGCCCGTCCGGTGATGCGTAGCCTCACATGATCCTTCCGCGGCAATAGTTCGCATGAGGAGCGACCGTTAGCGGTGGAAAAGCTGCCGCAAAAGGCGAGGAGAGGGCCGAGTCCTTGGGTGGTGCATCATCGAAACCTCTCCAGTAAAGCTAATAATCAACACGGAATACGAGCGAGACAAGGAACTCGTGTATATGAGTCACTTCGTTGAATCAGCAGTGGCGGACGCAGAGACGGAAGACCGCGGTAGCTTGCCGAAGTCGACGTGACTGATCATGCATCTATGCATCTGTCTGGCATTTACATCATCTGTCTTGCATTTACATCATCTGTCTTGCATTTACATCATCTGTCTGGCACTTACAGGTGACCAGCAACCCGTATGTAACTAGAGGCCGTAGAGAACGCAACTTACCATATTGAGACTGCATTCGCTCTGGCTGTGGAACACGTTCGATCATGATGCACCCCAAACTTGGGGTGCAGTGCAGTGACACGATCTGGGGAGGAGAGAAGGCTGGGGTGTAGGAGGTGATAATGGTCCTTTCAAAAATGTTAATGCATAATATAACTATGTTGCATTTGGGATGGAAATGGGTGAGGAAGTAACATACACTAGCTGGCTGCCTTCTTTGTCGTTCAGCCCCTTAAATTATAGCCATCTTGTGTGTTTTAAGTAGCGAACATTGAATCGTTCGAGCAAGAAAGAAAAAATCGATTGTTATCTTATATTTCGGTCTCCTCAGGAATAATTTTTAGTACACCCCAAGTGCAGTACTTTTGAGTGAGCTCTTGACTTTAATAAACTAAACCGTGATACGTCAAGGTTAGTGAACACTGCTGGTTTTGCGCTTTAATTCCGGTGCAATTGCATTTCAAACACCTTGTGATGTGACAAAGTCGCCCCTTCCAAATTTCAAACATTGTGCTGGCGGGGCCCCCGTGGGAATATGAGGGGGGGGGGGGCTGGCAGCAGAAGCCGGCTGTCACCCCAATCCAAGAATTTAAGTGAACTCCATGGCGTTGCATGGCAAATAATCTGTTGAAAATTTGTCCATGACCACTCAACGCGGCGTCGCCCCCTGGTTCGGACCCTGAATTAAACTAGCCATTCAAACCAATCAAGACATTGATATGTCAAGTTTGCCATGAACTTTTTTTCGATTGTTATTACCAGGTAGAATAACAGTCGGAGTAGCAGTACCTTGTTTCCCGTGCTCAGCACCTACGGCTGTTGTAGTCTGGACCACCTGAAGCTGCACCAGCTGCAGTTGAAGCTGGGCGAGTACGTGGATCCGCAGCTGAGTCTCGCCATCTGCCCAATCAAAGGTCTGCCGTCTGCCCATCTGCCCAATCAAAGGTCTGCCGTCTGCCCGTCTACCTTGCACCAAAGGTCTGTCGTCTGACCGCCTGCCCTGTATCAAGATATGCCGTCTGCCCGTCTACCTTCCACCAAAGGCTTGCCGCCTGGACGTCTGTCCTGAATCAAAGGTCTGCCGTCTGCCCGTCTACCTTGTACCAAAGGTCTGCCGTCTGCCCGTCTGCCCTGAATCAAAGGTCTGCCGTCTGCCCGTCTACCTTGCACCAAAGGTCTGTCGTCTGGCCGCCTGCCCTGTATCAAGATTTGCCGTCTGCCCGTCTACCTTGCACCAAAGGCCTGCCGCCTGGCCGTCTGTCCTGAATCAAAGGTCTGCCGTCTGCCCATCTACCTTGTACCAAAGGTCTGTCGTCTGCCCGTCTGTCCTGTATGAAAGGTCTGCCGTCTGGCCGCCTGCCCTGTATGAAAGGTCGGCTGATAGCGTTGGCTCGCTCGCTTGATGATTAATTACGAACTGCTGTGTGAATGAACTGGTCTAATCGTTTGATGGCAAAGCAGTGAATTATCGCGTCTCGTCCTTCGATAAAGCTGGCGAAGTCCACTTGCAAGCCTTCGTACGTTCAACGGGCGCGCAGTTGATCATTTTCCCCATTGGGTGTCTTCATGCTAGCAATGACTCAAATGTCTTAAGCATGCAAAGTCTCTCAAATGTGTGATTCAAGACGGGAACTGAGACCGAGAGTTCGACTGGGATTTTCCAGCCTTTTCATCGAACACTTGACCAGAACGCTTGCATCCGTAGAACTGGCGGACGCTCCGCAAGATTGCTGCAGACGGATGGTCCAGGTGCTGCGCACTTCTTCAGTCGATTTGGCCTCGGTGCCCCTCTGAGAACCGAACGAGTCAGTCATGGCGCCGTGCCGACTGCGGCGGGGTGGTACCAGATGAGTACACACGTGGTCCAAATCCGAGCCAGGTGCCCGTCTACCCTCCTCGCCAACTACCGAGTGGCTGGGAATTCATGATGATGTCCGATGTCCAACATTGCCAGGCAGAGACCTAGAGTGACTTAGGTGTCCATCATTCGGCTCGGGTTATAAAGTCTATCATAAGGTAGGCTTAAAAGGGCCTGAGGCCCATCGGGTCAAGCCTGTCTAGAAGATATTAGAAAGTACATGTTCACACCTATCAATTCAAACCCAGCGCAATCCCTCCACCTGTGCCTACCACAGCCAATCTCATCAGTATGACATCGCAAAGGAAGTTGCCAAATCCTGCTAGGTACACCCCATATGTTCAACATAATACTGTAAGTGTATACCCTATATAGCTAGTGAAAATACTCAATATCCCAGCATCACAAGTTAGAATTCAAAAACAACATTTTCCTGTCTAAAAACATTATACACCCTACTTTTAAAGGCATTCAATGAGGGACTCCCCGCATCAGCAGGCAGCCGTCCAGGTCAGCAACCCTTGACTGAAGACCGTGTCGTTTAACGTCCTGCACCTCATTTGTCTAACCTGAATGATGACCCCTAGGGATACTAAACGCAGAGCATCATTCAAATGACCGATCTAGCCCTCTAACAATTTTGTACATTTCAATCATGTCTCGTCTCTATACTTAGTGGTACATATCTAATGCATTAAGCCTTTCTCATATTCTAGAAGTTACTTAATCCACGACGAGTCTAGTGGCTTGCGCTGGACTCTTTAACATATCATATCCTTTTCTAGGTAGGGGCTCCAGCTGTACAGAGTACTCAAGTGGGGCCGCATAGCTAAGTACAGCTTTTTCATGACTTCCCTGCTCTTATATTTCACACTTCTATTAATGAGTCCCAGCATTCTGAGTGCCCTATTTCTAGCTGAGATACATGTTTTTCTGCTTTAAGGTCTTTGAGACCAACACACCTAAGTCCCTTTCCTCTTCAATAACATCCAGTTCCCTCCCTCCCATTTTATAACGAAGTCTCGCCGCAGACCCTATAGCATAACCTTACACTTATCATAAAGTCATAAAGTCATAAAGTGTTAAGGAAGCAATAAGAACCACAAGGGCCCATGAGTCAAGCCGTCTAGAAGATATAGAAGTACATGTTCACACCTATCAATTCCAAAAACCCAGCAAACCCTCCCGTGCCACCACAGCCAATCTCATCAGTATGACATCGCAAAGGGATGCCAAATCACTGCTAGGTACACCCCATATAGTACAATAATACTAGCATGATATTTACATACCCTATAGGCTAGTGAAAATACTCAATATCCCAGCATCACAAGTTAGAATTCAAAACAACATTTTCCTGTCTAAAAAATTATCCACCTAATTTTAAAGACATTCAAGAGGACTCCCCACGCATCAGCAGGCAGCCTATTCATGGTCAACAACCCTTGACTGAAGACCTGTGTCGTTTAACGTCCTGCACCTCATTTTTGTCTAACCTGAATGATGACTAGGGATACTCTAAACGCAGAGCATCATTCAAATGACCGATCTAGCCCTCTAACAATTTTGTACATTTCAATCATATCACCCTTAATCTCCTATACTTGAGTGAGTACATATCTAATGCTCAATGGGCTCAATACCAGGGTGGCCAGTTGTAGAGGCTTGGGGTGCAGTTCTTGGATTTGTGGGGGGGGGTTTTGAGGGGGGACGGAGATGTTTCTTTAAGATGGATTACATCTGAGCAAGGAAGTGGAACTGCTCAGCAAGTAGGTATGAGGAGACTCTCAACAGGAAACAGGGAAGCTAGGCAGGACATGGAGGGATGTAGCGATAAAGAGAAGCATAACCCAAGCAAGGGAAGGAACCATTTGTCATGTTTTTATGTCAATGCTAGAAGTGTTAGGAAGAAAAAAAGGGAGAACTGCATGCATATCTGTTGTCTGAACAGCTAGATTTGGTGTGCATAACAGAAGCATGGGTTAACGAAAGCATGTTTAGGGAGACAGCTTGTCAAGAATTTCGAATTGACAGGCTACAACATGCATGCCTATCAAAGAGAGGAAAGGATAGGAGGGTGGCATTCTCTTGTATGTTAGGCAAGTAATGAAATGTCATTCCATAGAGGACGGAGTACATAGTGCAGGAGTAGAATCTTTGTGGTTAGATATAATTCTGAAGAATGGAACAAAATTTAGGATTAGGACATTCTATGGACCTCAAGACCAGAATGAAAACACTGACAGGCTGATGCAGGAAGAGATAAGTAGGAGAGTACAGGAGAGAACTATTTTGTTGGGGGATTTCAACATGGCAAGATTGGGGAAACAAAACAATAGGTGTAAGCAAATCAGAAAGATGTTTCATGGCTTGTTTTGAAGACAATTTCTTCTTTCAAATGATACACGAGCCTACAAGGGAAAATAAAATATTAGATCTAGTGCTTACTAATGAGGAAAATTTTGTGCAAAATGTTAACGTAGGAGAGACCTTTGGTAATAGTGATCACAACATTATACGCTTCTCATTATATGTTGGAAGGGTAGCAACCAACAGAACATTGATTCGAAATTTTACAAAGGGAATTACAGTGAGTTCAGGAGCTTCCTAAGTGAAATTAATTGGGAAGTCATATTGAATGGCTTAGATGCTTATGAAATGTGGACAATGATAAAAGATAAGCTATTTCAGGGTCAGGATAGGTTCATTCCCAGTAGGCAAATTAGATCAAACAGGGTTAAGCACCCTTCGTGGCTGACTAGGGAAGTTAAGCAATTACTGGACTCAAAGAAACAAGCATTCAAGAAACTAAAAGATACTAACTCTGGGTTAAACCTAGAATCATATAGAATAGCTAGAAATAAAGTTAGGAGGTGTGTTAGAGCATCTAAAAGACTTGCTGAAATCAACTTTGCTCGAGAATGTTCAGCAGGTAATGCTAAGAGATTCTTTAGCTTCTATAAATTTAAGGCTAAAAAGTGTAGTGTAGGACCACTGGAGGTAGATGGGGAAATAGTGGTTGATGATTGCGACATTGTGGAATCCCTAAGCAAGCAATTCTCATCAGTCTTCACTAAAGATAATTCTGGTACAATAGGAACATCTGTAGGCCATGCCATGGCAGGTGATATGCTGGAGGATCTTACAATAACTACAGAAGCCGTAGAGAAGCAGTTGCAGAATATAAAACCTAATAAAGCTTCGGACCAGATGAAATATATGCTAGGATCTTAGTAGAGTGTGCTAAAGCTTTAGCAACTCCCTAGGTATCATTTTCAGGCGATCTATGGAGTATTCAGAAGTACCTGAAGATTGGAGAAATGCAAGTGTAGTACCAATTTTCAAAAAGGGAAATAGGAAGAGTGTAGGAAACTACAGGCCAGTCAGTTTGACCTCATTAGTTTGCAAAGTACTAGAAAAGCTGGTTAAACAGAATGTTCAGATTCATCTTGATAGGCACAACCTTTTAAGGGATACTCAACATGGATTTCGATCTCAAAGGTCTTGTTTAACTAACCTATTGGAGTTCATTGAGTATGTTACCAAAGAAGTAGACAATGAAAGCAGGATGGATGTTGTGTACTTGGACTTTAGCAAAGCTTTTGATAAAGTTCCACATGGAAGGTTAATTCATCAATTACAACAACATGGGATTGTAGGAAAAGTTCTACATTGGATTGAAGCATGGTTGCAGGGAAGGAAACAAAGGGTAGTATTGAATGGATGTAAATCTGGTTGGAAAGATGTTCTGAGTGGAGTGCCACAGGGCTCTGTTCTAGGGCCCCTCCTCTTTATCATCTTTGTGAACAACATTGAAGTAGGGCTGAGGAATAGAGTGTTCAAATTTGCTGATGACATCAAGCTGGTAGGAGTGGCTAACAGCAGAGATCAATCTAGTAATATTCAACTAGATTTGGACGACCTAAAAGAGTGGGCTGATCAATGGCAGATGACTTTCAACTATGATAAGTGTAAGGTTATGCATATAGGGTCTGCAGGCGAGACATTCAGTTATAAAATGGGAGGGAGGGAACTGGATGTTATTGAAGAGGAAAGGGACTTAGGTGTGTTGGTCTCAAAAGACCTTAAAGCAGAAAAACAATGTATCTCAGCTAGAAATAGGGCACTCAGAATGCTGGGACTCATTAATAGAAGTGTGAAATATAAGAGCAGGAAGTCATGAAAAAGCTGTACTTAGCATATGTGCGGCCCCACTTGGAGTACTCTGTACAAGCATGGAGCCCCTACCTAGAAAAGGATATAGATATGTTAGAAAGAGTCAGCGCAAAGCCACTAGACTCGTCAGTGGATTAAGTAACTTAGAATATGGAGAAAGGCTTAATGCATTAGATATGTACTCACTCAAGTATAGGAGATTAAGGGAGACATGATTGAAATGTACAAAATTGTTAGAGGGCTAGATCAGGTCAATTTGAATGATGCTCTGCAGTTTAGAGTATCCCATAGGGGTCATCAATTCAGGTTAGACAAAATGAGGTGCAGGACAGTTAAACGACAACAGGTCTTCAGTCAAAGGGTTGTTGACCAATGGAATAGGCTGCCTGCTGATGCAGTGGGGAGTCCCTCATTGAATGTCTTTAAAAGTAGGGTGGATAATTTTTTTAGACAGGAAAATGTTGTTTTTGAATTCTAACTTGTGATGCATGGGATATTGAGTATTTTCACTAGCTATATAGGGTATAACATTATGCTAGTATTATGTTGTACTATATGGGGTGTACCTAGCAGTGGATTTGGCAACTTCCTTTGCGATGTCATACTGATGAGATTGGCTGTGGTGGCACAGGTGGAGGGATTGCATGGGTTTGGAATTGATAGGTGTGAACATGTACTTTCTAATATCTTCTAGACAGGCTTGACCCAGATGGGCCCTTGTGGCCCTTATTAAGCCTTAACACTTTATGACTTTATGACTTGACAAGGGCGTCTGTAGCTCAGTGGTTAAGCTGAGCGTCTGGCATGCCGGAGTACGGGGTTCGATTCCCCGCGATTCCCGCCCTTCCTGCCAGGGTGAGATGCGGCCGACGTCGTATGGCCTCAGCTGCTGAGTGCGTCGTAGAGTCGCAATCCATCCATCAAAGACTCCGACAAACACCAATTGGTTGGCAGGGGCACTTAAAACAGTGCATATTTACGACACTGGCCAGTTTTTACATTGTCGACTACAGCTGAGATTCTTGCGCCAGCCGGTCCGCCTGCGGCTGCCCGGCCACCAACACTCCCCAGCCAGTGTGTCTCCCGCTGCCCGGCCGCCAACACTCCCCAGCCAGTGTGTCTTCCGCTGCCCGGCCGCCAACACTCCCCAGCCAGTGTGTCTCCCGCTGCCCGGCCGCCAACACTCCCAACCAGTGTGTCTCCCGCTGCCCGGCCGCCAACACTATCCAGCCAGTGTGTCTCCCGCTACCCGGCCACCAACACTCCCCAGCCAGTGTGTCTCCCGCTGCCCGGCCGCCAACACTATCCAGCCAGTGTGTCTCCTGCTGCCCGGCCACCAACACTCCCCAGCTAGTGTGTCTCCCGCTGCCCGGCCACCAACACTCCCCAGCCAGTGTGTCTCCCGCTGCCCGGCCGCCAACACTCCCCAGCCAGTGTGTCTCCCGCTGCCCGGCCACCAACACTCCCAGCCAGTGTGTCTCCGCTGCCCGGCCACAAACACTCCCCAGCCAGTGTGTCTCCCGCTACCCGGCCACCAACACTCCCAGCCAGTGTGTCTCCCGCTGCCCGGCCGCCAACACTCCCCAGCCAGTGTGTCTCCCGCTGCCCGGCCACCAACACTCCCCAGCCAGTGTGTCTCCCGCTGCCCGGCCGCCAACACTCTCCAGCCAGTGTGTCTCCCGCTGCCCGACCACCAACACTCTCCAGCCGCCAACACTCCCCAGCCAGTGTGTCTCCCGCTGCCCGGCCACCAACACTCCCCAGCCGCCAACACTCCCCAGCCAGTGTGTCTCCCGCTGCCCGGCCACCAACACTCCCCAGCCAGTGTGTCTCCCGCTGCCCGGCCACCAACACTCCCCAGCCAGTGTGTCTCCCGCTGCCCGGCCGCCAACACTCCCCAGCCAGTGTGTCTCCCGCTGCCCGGCCGCCAACACTCCCCAGCCAGTGTGTCCTGTCGCTGCGTAGCAGCAGCGTAGCAGTTGCGTAGCGGCTGTGCAACAGCGCCTGCTGCAGTAGTCCACCGTGAGACAGCTGCACGGCGCTGCCTGTCCACCTGTTGCGCCACCGTCCCGGAGTCTGCCGACACCTGGGAGCCTGCACTGCCAGCACCAGCACCGGAGTCTGCCAGCACCTGGGAGCCTGCACTGCCAGCACCAGCACCGGAGTCTGCCAGCACCGCCAGCTCAGCCATGCTGCTGCGAGCCGCTTCAACTGGCCTGCGCGGCCTCAGCTGCGCGCTGCGTCAGCCGGTGCAGGTCAGTTCTGCAGAGCGGGCGACCTGCGGTGGTCCACCGTGTGGCCGCTGGCTGCCCTTCGCTGCCTTGAGACATTGTTTGTTGCGTTGAAGCTCCCCCGCTTCCCGGCACTGTAGTTATCCGCTTTAATGAGTTCGAAGCCTTGTATTGGAGTCGGCGAAAATCCATGTATGTTATTTGTGGTTGAATACAAATACCACCACATGATGAAGGAAGACAGACGGCTTAAAGATGACATATCTCTAGGTAACAGTTCATCTGTGAATTGATTGAGGAATAATTTCTTCCGAGCTAATATTCCTGGCAATACGTGTAGTAGGCATGTCGATGCTATTTTGTATGTAATCTTGATCTTCATGTAATCATGTGCTACTCAATTGGATGCTTCATGTGTTATATCTCGCCTCTATCTAGCTACATCATCTGTATGCAATGTGTACCATGATAATTACAATTTCGATATAATTTAAGCAGTAAGAAATAATACACGTTCGTATGCAACGATAGATAGTCCAATGAACATGCTGGTACTAGGATGATGTGGAATTCGGTCTTTCTCTTTGCCACCCAAGCTTTAGCTTCAGCTCAAGCTTCAGCGAATCACTTTTTTCTTTCTACCTCAGAAATGAATTAAGGATGGCCATTATCATTGCGAAATGAAGAGATGCATCATCCCGATTTGCATGCCTTCATTACTACGAATGCCATTTTCAGGGAACCCTGCCCACGGCGGTGTTTGGCGCCAGGAGTATGGCGGCTGATGTCACATTTCAAGTCGAGGTAAGAGCGATGATGCAAGAGCACGCGTCCACCCGTCGGTCCAAAACGGCAGGCCCCTGCGTGCCGCGGCGTGCACGCGTCCACCCGTCGGTCCAAAACGGCAGGCCCCTCCGTGCCGCGGCGTGCACGCGTCCACCCGTCGGTCCAAAACGGCAGGCCCCTGCGTGCCGCGGCGTGCACGCGTCCACCCGTCGGTCCAAAACGGCAGGCCCCTGCGTGCCGCGGCGTGCACGCGTCCACCCGTCGGTCCAAAACGGCAGGCCCCTCCGTGCCGCGGCGCGCGTCCACCCGTCGGTCCAAACGGCAGGCCCCTGCGTGCCGCGGCGTGCCCGCGTCCACCCGGCGGTCCAAAACGGCAGGCCCCTGCGTGCCGCGGCGTGCACGCGTCCACCCGTCGGTCCAACACGGCAGGCCCCTCGTGCCGCGCGTGCCCGTGCCGCGGCGTGCACGCGTCCACCCGTCGGTCCAAAACGGCAGGCCCCCCGCGCGCGTCCCGTCGCAAAACGGCAGGCCCCTGCGTGCCGCGGCGTGCACGCGTCCACCCGTCGGTCCAAAACGGCAGGCCCCTGCGTGCCGCGGCGTGCACGCGTCCACCCGTCGGTCCAAAACGGCAGGCCCCTGCGTGCCGCGGCGTGCACGCGTCCACCCGTCGCAACCCCCCCCGGCGTCACGCGTCCACCCGTCGCAAACGGCCCGGCGGGCCACCCGCGGTGCGTGCCGCGGCGTGCACGCGTCCACCCGTCCGTCCAAAACGGCAGGCCCCTGCGTGCCGCGGCGTGCACGCGTCCACCCGTCGGTCCAAAACGGCAGGCCCCTGCGTGCCGCGGTGTACACGTGCTGGCCGTCAGTTTGTTGTTGAGTTGGCAGTACCCGTACCTCCGTTAGCCTTGCACCCGTCGGGGTGTTCACGCACCCGCCATAGCTGTGCCTTAACCCATTAACGCTCGGTGTCCTCATATGAGGACAGCTACACTTACAGCATATATTGGAAATGTGGTCAGTCGCAAACTGCACAAAGAAGTGATCATGAGACATCTGCGGACCTCGCGGTGGCTTCAGATTCCGAAACTGCTCGTACAGGAATACTTGGCTGGTCCTTAAAGTTAGCGTTTTCTCGGCATCCTGAAGTTGAACCGTATGTAAGCCATTCCGTATAGGTCTCGTAGTCAAGTTCTTACATAATCTCGGAGCGTGCATTAATACAAGATTGTTTGAATGTCCACACGCTGGTATTTATTCCCCATAATCAGCAAGCACTAACCGCCTAGCGCCCGTGAAAATTCGGTGTCATCAAATGAGGACACTGGGCGGAAGGGGGGGGAGCCGGCCGGGTCTGGGAGCCGGCCGGGGTCGTGTGGAGGGGGATTAGGGACGGCCGGCCGGGATCCATGCCCTGCCCGGCCCGCAATATATGAAATAGCCTTGGCCCAGCCCGCAGCGCTAATGACCTTTCTGGTCCGGCACGCCTAAAAAAACACTCCCCCCCAGCCCGCAGCATTTGCCTTGTGCGCGTTGTGAGTTGCGCGTGTTGGGTGCATCTATCTGCGTCGATTCCAAGTTGTGATTTTTATCGGATTCCTTGTCACGTCTCCCGTGCGTCATTGAGCGAAGGGAAAAGGTGCTAACGGTGCAGGCAGCCCTGCAGATGATTGAAGCTGACAGCTTCACGGTCAGCAATGCTGACTCCGTGGACATTGTGGCATTGCCACCACCGGTTCTGGACAAACTAACAGACGAGGATGAAGTGGACGATGACATCGTCATTGGCAGGGACGCGCGTTGCAGGACGCCCGGACACGTGGAAGAGCATGAGGAAAACAGCAAATAACCAACCGGCACGTCAAAGCAAGCATCCCAGGGTATAAGCGATCAAGCGATCCCCGTTGGTTCAAGAAGCTACCTGAATGCACTTCCACTTCCCTTGTACACTTCCAGCAACAGCAGACGGAGGTAACGGCGCTTACTAGTGCTGAGGAAACTCTGCAAGACACGTCCCCAGTCCAGCTGTTCGAGGAGATGCTCATCAGGGACATGCATGTGCACGTCATCAGCGAAGCTCTGCGGCATGCGCTCAAAACCAAAAGTAATTAGTTATTCGGCTAACGACTGGTGAGCTCAAGATGTTTGTCTGTATTCTCCGACATTCTGGATACCATCAACTCGCAGGTGAACGTCACTACTGGTCAACCGTCGGTGAGCTGGGATTAGAAACAGTGCAACGCGCCATGACAAAGCAAAGATATCTGAAGCTGAAGGTGTGCGTCCATTTCCTGAACAATAAGACCGCGTCAAATGGTGGGACAGATCTCAGTGGTTGTGTATCATACGTGGATCAATCACGCATGATACACAACTACTACAAGTTCATGGGTGGCATCACCGCGTTTAACTGGCTGTGCGACAAGTACAGCATCAGCATCCGTGGGAAGAAGTGGCACTGATGTCTCTTCACGAGGATGCTGGACATGGGGGTGGTGAACGCTTGGATCGTACACCGCCATGCAGCAGACAGCCTTCTGAGCCTGCTGGACTTTCGAAGCCAATTCACTGTCGCCTACCTGAGACTGCCTGGGTTCGGACCTGTGCGCGCGCTGTCGTCATACAAGGCCACCCCGGACATGCGGTGCGACCCGGTGGGCCACTTCATCGACATGGCCGACAAACAGCGGCGCTGCCAGGGATCTGCATGCACCGACAAGCTCTCGCTCGTACTGCGAGAAATGTTGGGTCGTGCACCGCAACCCCTGTTTTAAGCCGTATCGCACCAAATAGTTTCCAGTTCGTAGTAGTGCCAAGAAATGCTCGACTTTTCTGAGCGCCCTTGTGTGTAATGTAAATTGATAATACAAATTGTTTCACTTGAAAAGCTATTGCAATTTAAGTCGCAGAGAGGGACTGACCGACCGTGGCCCCTGTTCGCTGCCGATAAGTATGTATTTTGTTCACTGAAGTGTGGGTAATGCATACTATAATGTGATTTTTAATCATAGTGTTATCACCACTGATGACACAGCGTGAACGTTTCTAAGCTAATATCATCCAAAGTGTCTCAGGACGACCAACGTTCTTAACTTGTATGCGTGTATCGATGCGCGCATGTCAATAAAAATACATGCAATGATGCATCCATGAACACATGCCATGCAACGGTGCGTGCTCTTCCATGTTTGTAAGCGTGACTGTTTGTTCCATAAGTATTTGCATCATTGCTGCTATGAACTTCGCTATAAGCAACCCGCTATAAGTGTTGTAAAACATAATATTGCCTGTTGCGATTTCCTCGCCAAAACATCCCACTTCCGTCCGGTGTCCTCAAATGAGGACAGGCTGGAAAATACACTAGGATAGAAGGGGACTCATGAAACTTTCAGAATACCTTCACAGCGATGACATCAGGATTGTCAATAAGTTTGAGCATTCTAATTCAAACATTTCTTCTACCGGACGTTAGTGGGTTAACTAACCTGGCGCCGGCCGTGGCCCTCAGACCGAACACTGGCGGAAATCTGTCTTGCCACCGGTAGTACATCCATTGACCTATACAGTTGTATACAGGTCAATGAGTACAACTGGCGGTGGATGGGACTGCCACGGTATGTACGTACAAGGCGGTGGATGGCCGGTATGTACGTACAAGTGGCGGCACCGACAGAGGTCGGACCGGTGGTGTGTGGCCATGTGTGGCCATGTGCGGCCATGTGCCATGTGTGATCATGTGTAACCATGTGTGGCAATGTGTGACCATGTGTGGCATGTGTGACCATGTGTGACCATGTGGGGCAATGTGTGACCATGTGTGGCATGTGTGACCATGTGTGTATGTGTGACATGTGTGACATGTGTGACCATGTGTGGCCATGTGTGACCATGTGTGCCATGTGTGACCATGTGTAGCCATGTGTGACAATGTGTGACCACGTGTGACCATGTGTGACCATGTGTGATCATGTGTGGCCATTGTGACCATTGTGACCATGTGTGACCATGTGTGGCCATGTGTGGCCATGTATGTGTGACCATGTGTGATCATGTGTGACCATGTGTGGCCATGTGTGGCCATGTGTGACCATGTCGTTGGCCCCGAACGGCACACCTGGCAAAGGTCAAACCGGTGTGACCATGTGTGACCATGTGTGACCATGTGTGACCATGTCGTCAGCCGCTGGCGGTACACCTGGCCGAGGTCGGACCGGCGCGGGCGGCCACGTGCGACCCTGACCAGGCGCTGACGCTGTACCGCAACATGGGCACCATTCGTCAGCTGGAGCTGGCGGCCACCACACTGTTCGAGGAGCACAAGGCCTCCTCCCTGATGCATCTCTACTCCGGTCAGGTACACCATGGATCTGTGTCTGCCGAAGGGCTCGTGCCCGCGTCACTTCCCCCAGTCATTAGTCGGTGAGATGCCGCCATTCATCTGCGGAGGAAGAGCAACCGGTATGATGCGTTTGTGGGTGTTATTTTGTTGCGCATGCAGAGCGTTGTTATGTGGCATACTGTGCGCGTTTATTTGAGCACACGGATAGTCGGTAGAGTGCATGTGAAGAAAGAGGGAATACGTGGTATGCAGACACAATCGCTTTCTCTAACGAGCTACTTTGATCTTGTGACGCAGTTCAAATATAATTATCTTCAGATAATGAAGGCAAACAGTCCTCGTTGTGCTGGCGTTCAGCGTTCATTTACCGGTAAGAAGTGCACAAAACCTGAAGTGGAGGCCGGTGTCGTGCCTGCCGCTGGGATCTAAATTTCATTTCACCAACTCTGACCTCATGAAGGCTGCGATATGAGGGAGATAGGGAATGTAGTGTAAACAGAAGGGTGAGTGCGATAGAGGGTGGTGGGGGCAGCGGTAGCTCAGTTGCTACAGCGGCGGACTCTTGATCGCAAAATTGCGGGTTCGAATCTCACAACCGACGGCATTTACCGAGTCCACCCGCGACCAATCGGCGTGAGAGGTTGGCGACGCTATATGACCTTGTCGGATGCGTCGTAAAAGAACCCAAGGGGTAGAGGGTGGTACGGAGCCGGGTGAGATGATGCAGTTGGCAGCGCTACAGCTAGAGGGCTACCAACTAACGTGCGGATCGTGTCGATTGGTGAAGAACTTCCTTCGCTTGGTGAAGAACATAATCACACATGGTCTCGTGTACCGCAAGCAGCACACGGATAGACCAAGCTTGAGGATCGTGCTTCAAGTTGCAATTTCACACTGTATTGGAAGTGCGGCCTTATCGGAAACGTTCCATCAACTGCAACCCTGGGTGGGATTCCTCGTCCTTCAGTGATTACATTTTATTATAAGCTCGTTTAGTTGTTCGTTTATTTATTAATGTTGTCATGTACACAGCTGTATTGGGAGACTCGACGGTGACTGATCGAAATCTTCCGCCAGTTCCTGTTGAGTGACCCATTGTGACATGTCACGCCATCAGGTTCGCGGGGCTCCTTGGACAGCGGCATGTTTTGGTGTGTCGTGCGATCAACAACACATTACGCTGTTTGTACGGAGCCATGCGATTTCAGGAGGCAACGTGCGTGGGCATCAAAGCGGCCATGAACGCTGGCGACTCTGCCATCACCTCGTACCGCTGTCACGGCTGGGCACTGATGATGGGCATGTCACCGCGAGAGGTCAGTCATCGCGACATGTCAGTCACTGTGACAGGTCGGTCACTGTGACAGGTCAGCCACTGTGACAGGTTAGCCGCGTGACAGGTCAGTCGCCGCGAGAGGTCAGTCACTGTAACAGGCCAGTTACCGCGAGAGGTAAGTCACTGTGACAGGTCAGTTACTGTGACAGGTCAGTCACTGTGACAGGTCAGTCACTGTGACAGGTCAGTCATTGAGACTGGTCAGTAACTGCGATAGTTCGGTCGCCGCGAGAGGTCAGTCATTGTGATTGGCTAGTTTGTAGCTGGACAATGTCGATGGACATGTCACCGCGTGAGTTCAGTTACTGTAGCAGGTCAGTCACCGCGTGAGTTCAGTTACTGTGACAGGCCAGTCATCGTGAGAGGTAAGTCACCGCGACAGGTCAGTCACTGTGACAGGTCGGTTACTGTGACAGGTCAGTCACCGCGTGAGTTCAGTTACTGTGACAGGCCAGTCATCGCGAGAGGTAAGTCACTGTGAGGGGTCAGTTACTGTGACAGGTCAGTCACTGTGGCAGGTCAGTTACTGTGACAGGTCATTCACTGTGACAGGTCAGTCACTGTGACAGGTCAGCCACTGTGACAGGCCAGTCATCGCGAGAGGTCACCACTGCGACTGGTGATGAACTCCATTCATCTTTTGGAGACAAAGGTGGATAGTTCCCTGGTTATGATAATATTCTGGACAGCCAACACCCACGACAAGGCCAGGATTCGAATACTAGTCCTGCCTCTCAGAGGCGAAACACCACTTACGCAACCATACTACCACAAGTTCAGCTTCAGCAGCGCCTAGGAAGATGCTCAGGTACGTACACATTACAACGAGCTTTGAAAACAAACTGCGCCGTAAAATGAAACAGTTGCTTCGGGTTCAGTCTCTAGATGGATTGTGACAATCGTGTAGGCGGCAGGCTCATCACGACCATGTTTAAGCAAATGGTCATTGCCTCGCGTGGTAGCGTTTTTGTCAGCTTCCACCAGTTACCTCGATCATAACTACCAAATCGCTTTGGTGCGCTTCAAATACATATGCTGGAAGAATATGAGTATATATAATATTTGGATGATTAAAAATAACAAATGAGCTAGGTATGCTATGAAACAAAACGATCTGATGATGAACATAATTAATATTCATGAGTATCGTAAGTTGTCACCATAGCTGCAGACATTTTACAAATATATGCTACCTACACTCGAGACTAACTGGCGGTCTTTTTTTAGATTTGTCGCGGTCTATGGTAGGTGCCGATATTTTCTTTTAAAAATCGGCAAAAAATTGCATTCAAAAAGCAATTCTCTCTTCGAAAATTGCATTTTTCTCCTATCAGTTGATATCTTGCTAATTATTACGGTTAATGTTATTTTTTTACATGCTGCGTTTCTGAATGTCGAAGCACCTGCGGTTGCCTGCAGAAATTTGGTATTTTGGAATGTTCAAGTGACATTGAGGATTATTGCGTGAGGTTAGATGGCTCCAGTCGAAAATGGTTTTCCATGACATAAGTTCAGTGAATGACCTTGACCCCCACATTTTCTCCAACGTGCTGATTCTTTGGAATGCGTTGAATGGTTGCCGTTCATAAACTTGGAATAGGTATAAAACGTTAACGAAAACGATATAGGGCATCCAAGATGCTCCATAGTCCCGACACTGTTGTGGAAGTTGACCATTTTGTAAAGCCTTACCAGGCTTTACAAAATGGTCAACTTAGTGACCTCTAGTGGTTAAACGGTTCGATGTACTGCCAACGGCTCTGGAAATGCGTTTGCGACGGTATTGGCTACTTTTTAATGCAGTTTTCATAAAATCACAATTTGTGACAACACACATCACGATTTTATCCATGCATCGATGATGATTTCATCCTAAAATCATTAATAAATAGTGTGGGATCTCAACTCGAACAGTGTGCCAAAAATCCGTAAAAATTGGCGCAGCGGCGGTCGGGCGGCGCCAGAGTGACGTCAGAGATGCTGTCTGTCGCTCCGTCCACGGGCTTTAGTTACCTGGGATACCGACGGGATACCGCTGCCACTGGGAGAACGTACAGGCGACTGTTAACCCACTTGCCGTTTGTGCCCCAGCTGTTAGCCTTTTGTGCCAATGAAGCAATTATTACGAAAAGTTACTGTTGTAATAGCTACAGCACTCAATATAGAGCAGACTTGGTGTATGTACACCTCCAAGGCCGAGGTGAAGCGTGTTAAATGCCGATGATATAATAAAAAGGCACACTATTTTAGGGACAGATGTCCCAGCTAATGCAAAATCGAATACATCGGAAGTATGCGACTTCATGAGGAAGACTTGAACTTGAATTGCGGGTGGCACTTTTCTGCGATCTGTCACGACAAAGGACCTTGTGACGAGATTGGCGACACAGTGGAGCGACTGCGCACGCCAGTCCGTGGCGGCCCGAAATGAACCAAATATTAACGCCACAGGCTATGTTTAAGCTCTGTCCAGCGTCCATTCCGGGTGAGTGCACACACAAGTTGTTAATTAAGTAGGCACTTCAAGGGCTTACTTGCGTTATTTTTGTGTTATTTATTTAGTACACTACATGCGTTATTTTCCTACATGACCGAGGATGCATGTCGAAGACATAACTATAATGCTGGGATTATAATCTGCCAATGATGTACTCTAAACCACGAGATAATTGCTACAGTCTCAATCTTTCACAAAATATTGGCATACACCACTTTGGGTGTTTACTGCACTTTGTTATATTACATCAGATATAGCTGCTGTGGGTGTTTGAGAAATGACATGTCTGTTTGCGAACTTACTGGGATAAACTTTCTCAATAGCCAGGGATGAAACTTTCTCGAAGGGAGCACCGCTGGGAGGTGTGATGGCAATGTGCTTTGTCCGATATTTCCAGTCAACGCCATAACTCCATGCTAAGTTTAAGCAACATTGGGATACAGATGGTCAATTTGTCTTCCAAAAGTATGGAAAGTTGTATCCTTGCCAACGGTGCGAAGGCTTAGGTGAGCCAACTGATAGTTACTCCTCTCTTTCTTCGATTGAAAGCAAAATTGAGGAATACTTTAAGTAGCATTGTTGTTTGCTTTACCTAGGAGATATCGAGATAATTCACACCAATTACTATCTCGCTTTCTGAAACACGGTTCCGGTTATGGTTTAAAAATGGCTATTGAATGTTTTCCCCGGGAATGGAGCTCATTTGCGTCAAATAAAAAGCTATAGTTTCAAGATTCGCGACATTCACCAACCGCTTCTCGTCGGCTGCCAGCACGATGAAAGGTACAAGGGGCTGCCACTCTGATTCTTTTCCCCATGAATGGAGCTCATTTACATCAAACAACAAGCTTGAACAGCCGCCACAGTCACCAAATGCGTCTCGTCGGCTGCCATAGCGATGAGAGGTACAAGGAGCTACAACTCGTTCAGGCCTAGAAACTCCATGAGTGTAGCGGTCTGCGAAAACTCAGGTAGCACATCATACAAAATGCTACCGTGTGTTGTCGTTCAAGCAGATACCTTCCTAATTGGAAAACACATGCGAGAGAAAAGGTAAGAGACTGTAAAGTGCGGTTTCATCAAGTGAAAGTGGATCGAAGAGGGTTGCATGTCCAATGTTTGCTTGCGCAAAGCTGAATTCAGGCCGTTCCAACTATCCGGATCCATCGTGGAACGGCAAGGAGACGAACAAAGGGCGGCGAGCCGTCTCTCCGACGTCGACCTGCCATCGCCTCGGGGCATCTCTGCCCGACCGCCGCCACGCTGCGCGCACCCGCCTATGTTTTTCTCACTTTTCGAGTGGAGGTCCCACTCTATTTATCAATGATACCAGGAAAAAATCAGGCACAGGATTCTAAAATATATATTTGATGGAAATCGAGAGCGGTTTTCAGGAAGCGATAGTTGATAAATATTGCGGTCAAAAATTGTTTCGGAACTGTTTGAAAATATACCGGGACATTTAGGTAGAAGTATTGCATTTTGTCACCCGTAGCAGTTCTCGGATAAAGAAATATGTCCCTGCTAAGATATATAGGAGCTTGAAAAGATGGGCTCGCGGTATGACGCCATTTTTTCAGGTCACCATGATGGAACAACCGATGGTCAGAAATGTCCACAAGTGTCAGAATCTCGTTGGCGGCCTGATATAAACTCATGAACAAAACATAAGCGAACTCTGAGTTGGCGGACTGATCATTTGTATTCACACCGGCTGAGTTGGCATGAAATGGCCCATAAACCTATGGGGAAAAAGTTAATGTATCTCATGTTGGCTACATCACAAGATACCGAAGAATGTAAAGCATTTGACGTTCGCATCGATTACACTGGTCTGCGTGATTTATAAGGTCAAGGGTGTCTCAGCTGTTTTAGGTCAGTTTTTTATGCTGATTCCGAAAATGGCATCCGTTTTGCTCGTTTAGCTCCATTTTTAAATATGTTTTTTTAAACTCATATGAACCAAAACATTGCTCTGACTGGTTTACTAGTGAATCCGACAGAAGTATAAATAAAGGTTTAAACTCCAAACAGATGGACCATAAGTGTATTCAGAGCGCATCCCAATAGTGCACACTACTGCGGAATAAATGGCCTTTTCAGGGACTTCCGACTGTGTTGAGCAGATGGGACATCCCTTTTCAGGCACCAACAACAGTCCGCCAGAAAGTTCACATCCCGCCGACCTTGGTAGCGTTCTTCCATCACCCGTATGTCTTTGTGGAAGCTCTCTCCCTGCTCTTCACTGTAATCTCCACAGTTATCTGGGAAATAATCTAGATGGGACCTAAGGAAGTGCATTTTTACCGATATTCGAGCACCAAGTTGCTGAAAATTGTCCATCAACTCATCGACCACCTTCACGTATTCCGCACTTCTGTGATTACCCAGGAAGTTGGTGATGATTGACTTCAAAGCCAGCCATGCAGAGCTCAGACTGTTCCAGACATTCTCCGAATCGAGTATCCTTCATGAGCTCCCTTATCTGAGGACCGTCGAATACACCAGCCTTCAGCTTCTCTCTGCTCACATGAGGAAATTTCTGTCCCAAAAATGCAAATCCTCGTCCTTCTTTATCCAGTGTTTTCACAAAGTTTTTCATCAAACCGAGTTTGATGTGGAGTGGTGGAAGTAGGATTTTCTGTGGTTCAATCAGAGGGCGTGACTGCACGTTGTGGGAGCCAGGTTCAAGTGCATGCCTGGATGGCCAGTCGCGTTTTACATAGTGCTGTTTGTCAGCCCGACTGTCCCAGAGGCATAGCAAGCATGGATATTTCGTGTAGCCGCCCTGGAGCCCAAGGACGAGACTTACTACCTTGAGGTCACCACAGATCAGCCAACCATGCTCTTTGTAGTTCAAAGCAGACAACAAAAGTTTCATGCTGTTATGCGTTTCCCTCAGTTGCACGGAGTGTCCAACAGGAATTGACGCGAACTTATTGCCGTTGTTCAGAAGAACTGCTTCAGGCTCCTACTCGAGAAGTTTATGAACAGCCTCCATTCTGCCGGGTTGTACCCTGTACCCATTGCTTCTACTAGGCCCGCGATGTTGTTGCAGTAGACTAGAGAATGTTCTTCGTCGAAGGTAAAGTATTCTCTGAATTCTTTTTCGCGATTCCGATACCAAAAGAATGTCGTTTCAGGCGCCAGCAAACGTTTCTCGCGGAGCCGTGAACCCAGCAGCTGAGCAGATTCCTTGGACAAGTTCAGGTCCCTCGTTAGGTCATTGAGCTCAGCTTGGTTCAACGGTACCGGTCGATCGTTCTCGGTCGGTTCATATGCACCAGACGCGTCTGCGTCCATTTCATCCCCACTAGAGTCGGAAGATGACTCGATGTCGACATCGGGTTCAGGGATGGGGACATCTGGACCATGAGGGACTGGCTTGATGGCTGATGGCACATCCGGATATTTTACATGCTTCTGTTTCTTTCGATTTACTCCTTTCAGACCTGTCATACAAAAATAGCAGTCGGTGGTATGATCCTTTCCCTCCCGCCACACCATGGGAATGCCGAACGGCATGGATTTCCGGGTCTTGTTCTTTCAGGCTCGTAGGCCTTCCACACATGACTTGCAGCAGATATGAGGGGCAAACGGCTTGTCCTGATCACCAAGTTTCACACTTCTCACTTCTCTCCGCTACTGATATATCATACTGCAGTATGCATACTGATACATCAGTGTGTGAGTTGTTATCTTTGACGTAGTGTGAAAACTTGAGCTAATCGAGAAAAATGGATAGTATTTTCGGATTCAGCACACGAAACGTGTATTAGAACAACTGAGAAACTTCCGACTTTTGAAGAAAAAAAAGTTTTGAAACGCAGGCCAGTTATTCGTGGTGATATACGCATCAACGAAGCGTGAATATTAGACCTGCTCACTTTTCAGTTTTTGTTACTTTTCCAAGAAACCCCCAGCGATTCCCGTGCCAAATTTCATGCTGAACAACGTGGTGGCGTTGGTTTTTGCAAAATCGAAATTTACAACCCCTCCCAAAGGCCTTTATTGATTGCATGTTTCAGGGATTTTTTTTGGGAATCTTGCACTCTTTGTAATGTGTAATTTGAGGTCAATGTATGTGCAAAACTATATGTTTTCTGAGTCCTCTCGTTGAGATACATCGATATATGAACATTCTGAGACTGGAAGCAGAAACGGTGGAAGCGACCCTTCTCAACGGAAGCGCAAGTGGAGTGTTTTTGTCCCAAATTATTCCTGAAGTCGATCCGTGTGCCAAGGGATCCTAAGCACTTAGATGATTCCTGAAGACGGTGGAAGCGCTTGGCTTTTATTGGAAGCGGATGCGTGCTTAAATAGTTAATTGGAAGCGGATTATGACTGTATTTTAATACCGCAGTGGCCCGCTGTTTGAGACACTTGAGAGACAGGTTGATTACATTGGTTGCATACAAAACAATTAATAAATACACGAGAAATACAAAGAGGCGCCAAAGGCGGGAGTACGGGTAATGAGTATTCCAGTTTAGAAGCATTTCAACACTAACCCTACGACATTCACCGACAATATTTGACTTCCGATGGTGGCACCGCGCCGTCCACTTCCATCCCCAGCCAAGCCTGCACGCCGTAACGACATCCTTGGGTTCCGACAACTTACTCAACCTCGCCTCGACATACACTGACATCCAGGCATTGCCAGTCATATAGTAGCATTCAGACGAGGACATTGATACACTGACACTAACAAGCTACAGTTCGCTCATCGTTGTCTTGGATAAATCACTGTACCGCTTCCGGTGCTGTTCTACGCTCTGTAGCAGCTACTGTAGGTTTGTCTCCTCCATCGTTCTCGTTCGAGCAAATCGCTCGATGAGTTGCACCCCTCACTCTGCTGTGTCATTTGTCACCTTCAACATCGCGACGTACTCACAGAACTTTGTATATTCTTCGTTAGCGGGCCACGTCTCCGGCGACTAACTGAGCCACTCGGCTTCTAGACCGAGAACGCGGAAGACGAACCACGAGTCTTCGTCGATTAATTCAGCGAGGTCGATGTCAGTATCGTCCTCGAGAACGACAGGGGTGCTGCCACCTACCTCAAACTCTTGCGGTCTCGTCGTACTGAGTAGCTTTTTGGCCATCTCCTCTTTGGCACTGATGCTCACCTGCTGGCTGCACAAAGCAAACACAACAATCTAGGTGCCAGGTACCGCAAGTGCCGTTTCAGTACCGCGAGCGCTGCACGGCCGACTTCGTCATCCACTTTCCTGTACAGCTGAAGTTGCGCGTAGAGCGCAGCATCGTTGAAAGGTGCATCGGGTGCAACTGGGGCTTTCAGCCAGGCAGGAGCGTAGATGAGAGCCAGGAAACGTGCCATCCACTCGAGCTGCGTTCACTTCCTGATCATGGTGGGCTGATGTCTGAAGCTGAAGAGCTTCGCAAAGTACAGCACCTGTAACGGATATTCTTACGAAACAGGTTGTATAAAAATGGCATGAGGGGATTCGATGATTAGGAGAGAACACGGAAATGGGCATTTATTTCATTTGGGCTTTAGGACACGCTTACCATCATTTGGTTATGGTTATGTGATTGCTAATACTGTAATGAATTATTGTATTAGTGCGCGGCTTATTGCGAGTAAATGGGAAACTCCCCACTTTGGCCATCCACCGGGCATTGTGCCTCGCACCGGGCCGTCTCCAGTGGATGCCTCGTGGTGGCGTCACTCCCAGGAGCATTAGAGCGACCTCAGCACACTCCAGATAGTCGCCACGGGGAAGCTAGCTGGGTTGGTGGTGACATGCAGCAGCTACTGCGCTGCTGATTTTCGTTGTTCCTGTTCCCATGCGGTTGGAAAGCTGAGTTCGCTCGAAGGCTCGCTCAAGTCCAAGCTTTCCCAACTGAAATAGGATGGGAGGTTACCAAAGGAATATTGCTGGACAAATTGGAGTACTAGATGGATAAACACCAGTTTTTTGCGGTCAAAATGTTTTCAAATGCAGCTTAAAGAGTTACATGTAGAAGCGGAAGGAAACTTTCAAAATTGGATACTTCAGCGAGGATACTGAGAGTGATTGCAGCACCCATTGAGAGGTTCATTGTTTAAGAGGTATAGAGAGTAGGATTCGAATTGTTTTCACCTGGCCTTCAGAGAGTCGAGCAGAGGATTCGAGGGTGCGGTTGAGCGACCAAACAGGGTGGTGGCCACTGATCCTACGACAAGCTCCATCACGTGGTGTCGACAGGCAAGTCTGAACAGCTTGCGGCCAAGTTCAGCCTCTACTCGTACTATGGCACCGTTTAGTCTCCCAGTATTAGAGGCAGTGGTGTCGAAGCACAATCCCTGTACTTGTTCTTCTATGCCCCACTCGTCCAGAGCCTGCATCGTCGCCTTTGCTTGCTCCCTTCCGGTTCCACCCACCAAGACGGGAACGGAAAGGAGTTTGCCCTCTTCACACCCCACACCGGATATCAGGATGGCCTGCCTGTGCTCCGGTAGGTCCAATGCGTCCTGCAATTGAAAGGAAGACGTGCTTACTGGTAATTTAATCATTTGTGGTACCATTAATGTTAAGTACCTGTTTTGAGCTATGTTTTATACCCACCCTGTGTATTGAGGATTGCAATAATGACTATATGGTATACTAATTAATATCGCTAAATGGTTATGATAGATAAAGCATGATTCTTATGTAATAAACACCGGGAAACGTCGTGATATTAAGGATTCATTAATTGACGGATAATAGGTACAGCGTTGTAATGGTTAGGTGCTCTTTCACCTTGATGGTTTTTCCGTCCCAATGGACGATCACATGTTGATGGGCAACGAAGTTGGTCTGGACTTCTTCAGCAACGGCTTCTCGGTTACGAGTTCTCGCTCGTCGGGCGGTTTCTCGCGACAGGCTGAACTGACGGAGATCTGCTGGAGGATCAGCAGCTCGGAGCACAGCGCTGACGACTCCAACCAGCTGGAGGAACCAATCATAGATTTGTCGCTTTTTATAACTTATTTTGCTTTATGAACACGCATCCATGTTTAGTGCAAATTTCAAAAATGCTAACAATCATGCTAGTTGCTGGTAAACTCATTGAATATCGTCATGATAATAATATTGGCATACGGCAACATTAATTTATTCCATGATGTATGTGCGTGGAACCGGTGCTCGCTTCTCGGCTATACAAACCTGACCTTATGGAATTAGCAATACAATTTACTTGCCTGGTTAGACGATAGTTGAAGACGATCTGCAATTTGGCATACGGGAGGAGCATGTAGGATTCTGCGTGATAGGCGAACCGCTATTGCGTCTGGCCATGGCCCCCTTTTGGCGGTGTAGTCTTCATCTCCGGTTTCATCATTTAGACTGTCATCGACGGTATCCGGGTCAGCATTATCACTTGCTAGCGATGCCGTCTCAGTTGAGGTGCTGGGTTGATCGGAAGCCGTTTTCTTCCGGCGACATTCTTCTGCGTCTTCCCTGGATCTCTTCAGCTCCACCCGGTACTGGTATGTTCTGTCTAACCTAGACATTGTGGCCTTACGCGGGCCTTTTTGGTCCAGATAAAAGGCCACATCAGTTTCTCTGTCTTCTGGTGAGAGCTGGCGGTTGTGTCGCATGAGTTCGATAGCATCCGGTCTCGACATATCGAACAGGCCAGCGCACATGTCTTTCAATTCCACTAGTTGTTTCTGGTTCTCTCGTTTCTTGTGCTTTCGTGTCACGTTGATGTATCGGTCAAAATATGTCTTCATCTTACGCCATGCGTTTTTGTATCGCATCGTAGGAATGTTTGACTTTTCCCACAACTCAAGAACTTCGCTGAGGATTTCTTGAAGGAGTGATTCAGTTTTGACATTTTTTGTTACGCCTGATTCTTTCTTATGCATTACGCGGGCAAACACTCGACCACTAGTGGGCGGCTTGTTCTGGGGAAAACGCTCAATACTCGGCCCGATTACATCATATTCCTTTTGCGTACTCATCATTGACCTCGAAAATGGATTGAGAAATTGAGTATATGGATTCGGGATCTGAAACAGGATGAATGGTTAAATATATACACATTGATTATGTGGTTGAACGCATTGTGCAGCATTTACAGGATAATTTCAACATACATGATCGTCGAAAAACTACACGCTTCGAAAAGAAACAAAGCGCTTCCGCCGCTTCCGGCAATCCTTTCAGTACTTTAGTATATACTTTCAGTGCTAAGTGGTTTTATCACAGCATCTGCCTGATATCAATCCGTATGCATGCACATACATATCAGACATAATTTGCGACATAAAACCACTCCGCTTCCTCCGCGGGGGCATCAGAACAGACCAAGGAAGCCAGGAAGAAGGCACTGAGAATGCTCGGGGCAATAAATAGGAATGTATCATGTATCAGGAATGTGAGGAAGTGATCAGGAAGCTTTACTGTGCATACGTCAGGCCACATTTGGAATACTGCATCCAAACTTGGTCTCCTAGCTATGAAAAAGATTGTTGGCTTTTAGAGAGAGTACAAAGGAGGGCTACAAAAATGGTTAATGGCATAAGCAACCTGGCATATGAGGAAAGATTGAAGAAATTGAATATGTTTTCACTTAGATATAGAAGGCTGAGAGGAGATCTCATCGAGGTTTTTAAATTTGTCCATGGTCTGGAGATGGGATACCTTGGGGAAATGTTTGAATTTAACAGAAATGATGCAATTAGAGGTCATAAATTCAAAATTAAAGTTAACCACAGCAGAACAAGGTTAAGGCAAACTTTCTTCACCAACAGGGTAGTAAAACACTGGAACCAGCTGCCAGAAAACATCGTCAGTAGCAGCACATTGAACATCTTTAAAAACAGCATAGACAATCATTATAAGAATAGAGGGCTTGCTTTTCAGTATTACAGGGAGGGCTAATTGACAGATTTGGTGGGCAACTGGTTCAGTGTACAGAGTGTAACCAAGAAGGGCCCTTGTGGCTCATAGTTGCATTAATCTTTTATGTCTTTATATGTCTTAAGTCCGATGAAAAGGACCGCTTCCACCGCTTCCGTTTCTAGTCTCAGAATATCGATATCGATTCATATATCGATGTATCTCAACGAGAGGATTCAGAAAATGCATAGTTTTGCACATATATTGACCTCAAATTGCACATTACAAAGAGTGCATAATTTCCCAAAAATCCCTATAACATGCGATCAAAAAAAACCTTTTGGAGGGGTTGTAAATTTCAATTTTTCAAAAACCAACGCCACCACGTTGTTCAGCATGAAATTTGGCATGGGAATCGCTGGGGGTTTCTGGGAAAAGTAACAAAAACCGAAAAGTGAGCAGGTCTAGTGAACATGTTCGAAATTCGCGAAAAGTGACTATTAATCGGAGTCTGGGAGGGTAGCCAGCAGCCCGAAGTATACACATCAAGTATAGATCGGCAAATCGCCAGGGTGGAGATTTGCGTAAGCTTGGGAGTTGGGTCCCGTGGTCGTTGGACTATGACACACCGATGGCCTTTCCAGTCACCAACGCCACCCAGTTCAATAATATTTGTCACTGAAGTGCCACTTCACAAATTACACCAAGCCGAACGGAAAAAACAACTTCCTTTGTCTGTGTATACAACCAGCGCACTTGTGCCTGACTACCTCCTGTGGCGTTTAATACTGCGTAAACCCATAAACAAGACAACATAGTTGGCCTGTTTTGTTTATGTCCAACATAAACAAAACAAACGTGATTGGCCTGACGAGGCGGTACGACTTGGATTGACCTCGCTGTCCTGTATAGTCGGTCTTACAGCGGCAATTTGCTCCCATATCGATTAGCCTTTGAGCCTTCCAGGTTATTCCTTCCTTCAGCTAAATATTCCAGACATGAACTAAAAAATTGAATCGAAAAGCTTATAATATTCATAATAATTGGTTTCAATCAATTTTCTCAGCTTTTTCACTTCAACAAATTGTTCTTGATGGTGAGAATTAAACGATTTTAGACGGATCTCTTTAGTATAATTTTCCATAAACCATTTTATATTCCGAAACCTATATCCCAATAGATGGCAAGTAACAAATCGGTCGGTGCGTGTGCGTTCTACTCATGGGGTGTGTTGTTAATATTTACTAGTTGTGCGGTGTGAGCATGTCGGGAATATCAGGTATGGATTGATAAACTTGGTTGACATCGATTAAGTGTACTTTTGTTGTTATTTTGTCTGCCGTTGCTCAGGAAGTTGGCTTACAACCGTATCCTTCGTTAATTTAACCATAGCGCCAATTTCCTCTCTGGCATTCAATCGTCGGCTGCCATACACAGTAGAGCTGTGTGTAGTCTCCACGTAAATCAGAAAGCGTATTGCAATTTACTGATGTTCGTAAGTTTAATTTTACTTACTTTAGCATTGTCGACAGTAAAACCTATTTCGTTATTAAAACTGATGTCATAATTATATTTGGTGGTCGCTTTTAATGTATGCGGATCATTATGCCAGGTCTTCTCCCTCTATCTCGTCCCAGGTCTCAGGAAAGAGACCTGGGACCTGCGAGCAAAGTTTCGCTGTAAAACCGACTTATGACGCGTGGCAAATCATTCCACTCCAGTTCCCCCGTTGTCACTGTACACAACGCGAGCGATTTCGCTAGTCTCTCTAACCATCTTCTACTGTGTCTGCCAATTTCAGATACTGGGGGCGGTGACGGGGCGCGCCACCAGCCGAAACCGCGGCAAAGGCGGCCCCATGCACATGTACGACCCGGGCCGCCACTTCTACGGGGGGAGTGGCATCATCGGCTCACAGGTGAGCGCTTGCTCGTCGGATGACGGCGCGGCTCTTCCTGAGGTTCACACGAAAAATAAACATTATGTGCTTTGACACGAATGCTAATGAATACGACACAACTATGTGGTTATTGGTTTGTACGACACGTCGACCGTTCAGTCATGTAGCGTCGCCAATCTGTCACGCCGATTGGTCGCGGGCGAAGAGTAGCGACAGGTGAGACTCGAACCCACAATCTTTCGATTATGAGACGGGCAACTTAGCCCTAGACCACTCGCAGACGACTAAGATGACTAAGATTACGACTAAGACGCAATTACTGGCAGCAGCGGTACGGCAATCGTGCCGTCTGCGACAGGGGGGGGGGCAAGTGCTCTCGCCATGTGTGTGCTTGGTCTGGTGCTGTCCGTGCCGCCAGGCGAGAATACACCTGAAGTACGCGACACCCGACCACATCCTGTCCCCCGCGGAGACCCGACGCCCCCGGCTATCGACCACATCGTGTCCTCCACGGAGCCCCCGGCTATCGACCACATCGTGTCCTCCACGGAGCCCCCGGCTATCGACCACATCGTGTCCTCCACGGAGCCCCCGGCTATCGACCACATCGCCCCCGGCGCCAATCGTGTCCCCACGGAGCCCAGCCCCCGGCTATCGACCACATCGTGTCCCCCACGGGCCCCGATCGCCATCGTTCCCCGGCCGGCCCCCGGCTATCGACCACATCGTGTCCCCCACGGAGCCCCCGGCTATCAACCCGTATCGATCACATCGTGTCCCCCACGGAGCCCGACGCCCCGGCTATCGACCACATCGTGTCCACGGAGCCCCCGGCTATCGACCACATCGTGTCCCCGCGGGCGGGCGGCTTCTCTTCCGCGGCGGCTCACTCGTGTCCCGGAGCCGAGTCCCCGGCTATCGACCAATCGTGTCCCCACGGAGCCCGAGCCCCCGGCTATCGATTACATCGTGTCCCCTGCGGAGCCCGAGCCCCCGGCTATCGATTACATCGTGTCCCCCATGGGGCCCCGACGCCCCCGGCTATCGATTACACCGGCACGTTTGGCGCCGGTTCTGTCCTCGAACACCAATACTGCATCGTGTAGCCTGTCTACTATTGCATATTGTAGCCTGTATTCTACTGCATATTGTAGCCTGTCTACTACTGCATCATGTAGCCTGTTTACTACTGCAATATGTAGCATGTCTATTACTGCACAGTGTGGCCTGTCTACTACTGCATCTTGTAGCCTGACTACTACCGCACCATGTAGCCTGTGTACTACTACATTATGCAGCCTGTCTACTACTGAAGCATGTAGCCTGTCTACTACTGCCTCGTGTAGCCTGACTACTACTGCATATTGTAGCCTGTCTACTATTGCAGCATGCAGCCTATTTACTATTGCATGATGTAGTCTGTCTATTGCTGTATCATGTAGCCTGCCTACCACCGCATCATGTAGCCTGTCTACTATTGCAGCATACCTAACTACTGAATGAGCTGTCTTTTGCATCATATAGCCTGACTACTACTGCATATTGTAGCCTGTCTACTACTACGGCATGTATGCCTGTCTACTACTGCATCATGTAGCCTGTGTCCACTACTGCATCATATAGCCTGTCTAATACTGCATCATGTAGCCTGTCTACCACTGCATAATGTAGCCTATATACTACTACACCAAGCAGCCTGTATAATACCGCATCATGTAGCCTGTCCACTACTGCATCATGTAGTCTGTCTACTACTGCTTCGTGTAGCCTGTCTCCTACTGCATCTTGTAGCCTGTCTACCACTGCATCATGCAGCTTGTCTACTACTGCGTCATGTAGGTGATATCATGTGGCCGGTATCCTGTCTCGAGTCAGCTCGTTTTGTTAGTTTATGAGAAAGGATGACTTTTTAGCTTCGTTTTGGAAATCCCTTGCTTACTATCAGACAAAGGGGAAGGACACTGAAACCACTGCCTCACGCCCCCTTACACACGAAGTGCCGGTGTACTTAAGTAACGTGAACATTTGTAGACTCCTTGGTATACAGGCATCGGCACATACAATCTGAAAATATCGTGTTGAAGCGACCCCTTATCAAATTGCCTTCCAAATCCAGAACGTTCCTTAGCTTTCTTGCCTTGATTGTGGCAACGGGCTGACGTGTGCGTCCTGCATGGCCGGGAGGATCGGCGCCCAAATTGGTGTAGATACGTCGATTCAGTTGAGTGCATCGCCAACCGTGCTTAGTACACAAACGGATCTCCATCTCTATCGACGATCACTCGATAAGTGTCAGCCTGAGGTGGGGTTACCATCACTGGCACGAGAAGCTCCGCACGTGTTATGGCGTACGGCCAAGCACGCCTTCACTCCTGTACATCCTGCACTGTAAGTCTGTCAAGAGCGTACAGTGAAGGAAGTGAAGTCTGCACACCTGCCGGCTACGGGTCAACGTGGGGGGCGTGGCCAACCGCTGCGGAACATCCGGGCACCAGGGAGGGCGACAGTTGAAACCGTGCGTTCACGGTGAATACGTCAGAGTGATCGAGGTGTTTGCGCCGCATTCCATCACTTGAGGGAGGGCGCGGCGTCCCCCCCCACACTGCTCGCTGACCGTGGTCCGAGATGCACCGGAAGTGGTGGCGAGCGAACGTTCGCTGACATTTACCATGAGCTGTGTCCAGTGGGGGACGGTGACGTACCTGACTGCTGTGTGTGCTCCCTGTCCCCAGTGTCCAGTGGGGGACGGTGACGTACCTGACTGCTGTGTGTGTTCCCTGTCCCCAGTGTCCAGTGGGGGCCGGTGACGTACCTGACTGCTGTGTGTGTTCCCTGTCCCCAGTGTCCAGTGGGGGACGGTGACGTACCTGACTGCTGTGTGTTCCCTGTCCCCAGTGTCCAGTGGGGGACGGTGACGTACCTGACTGCTGTGTGTGTTCCCTGTCCCCAGTGTCCAGTGGGGGACGGTGACGTACCTGACTGCTGTGTGTGTTCCCTGTCCCCAGTGTCCAGTGGGGGACGGTGACGTACCTGACTGCTGTGTGTGTTCCCTGTCCCCAGTGTCCAGTGTCCAGTGTCCAGTGGGTGACGGTGACGTACCTGACTGCTGTGCGTGTTCCCTGTCCCCAGTGTCCAGTGTCCAGTGTCTAGTGGGGGACGGTGACGTACCTGACTGCTGTGTGTGTTCCCTGTCCCCAGTGTCCAGTGTCCAGTGTCCAGACCCGGTGACGTACCTGACTGCTGTGTGTGTTCCCTGTCCCCAGTGTCCAGTGGGGGACGGTGACGTACCTGACTGATGTGTGTGTTCCCTGTCCCCAGTGTCCAGTGGGGGACGGTGACGTACCTGACCGTTGTGTGTGTCTCCAGTGTCCAGTGTCCAGTGTCCAGTGGGGGACGGTGACGTACCTGACTGCTGTGTGTGTTCCCTGTCCCCAGTGTCCAGTGGGGACCGGTGACGTACCTGACTGCTGTGTGTGTTCCCTGTCCCCAGTGTCCAGTGGGGGGACGGTGACGTACCTGACTGCTGTGTGTGTTCCCTGTCCCCAGTGTCCAATGGGGGACGGTGACGTACCCGACTGCTGTGTGTGTTCCCTGTCCACAGTGTCCAGTGGGGGACGGTGACGTACCTGACCGTTGTGTGTGTCTCCAGTTTCCAGTGTCCAGTGTCCAGTGGGGACGGTGATGTACCTGACTGCTGTGCGTGTTCCCTGTCCCCAGTGTCCAGTGGGGGCGGTGACGTACCTGACTGCTGTGTGTTCCCCTGTCCCCAGTGTCCAGTGGGGGACGGTGACGTACCTGACTGCTGTGTGTGTTCCCTGTCCCCAGTGTCCAGTGGGGGACGGTGACGTACCCGACTGCTGTGTGTGTTCCCTGTCCAGTGTCCAGTGGGGGACGGTGACGTACCTGACCGTTGTGTGTCTCCAGTTTCCAGTGTCCAGTGTCCAGTGGGGACGGTGACGTACCTGACTGCTGTGTGTGTTCCCTGTCCCCAGTGTCCAGTGTCCAGTGTCCAGTGGGGGACGGTGACGTACCTGACTGCTGTGTGTGTTCCCTGTCCCCAGTGTCCAGTGCCAGTGTCCAGTGGGGGACGGTGACGTACCTGACTGCTGTGTGTGTCCCTGTCCCCAGTGTCCAGTGGGGGCGGTGACGTACCTGACTGCTGTGTGTGTTCCCTGTCCCCAGTGTCCAGTGGGGGACGGTGACGTACCTGACTGCTGTGTGTGTTCCCTGTCCCCAGTGTCCAGTGGGGGACGGTGACGTACCCGACTGTTGTGTGTTCCTGTCCACAGTGTCCAGTGGGGACGGTGACGTACCTGACCGTTGTGTGTGTCCCCAGTGTCCAGTGTCCAGTGGGGACGGTGACGTACCTGACTGCTGTGCGTGTTCCCTGTCCCCAGTGTCCAGTGGGGGCCGGTGACGTACCTGACTGCTGTGTGTGTTCCCTGTCCCCAGTGTCCAGTGGGGGACGGTGACGTACCTGACTGCTGTGTGTGTTCCCCCAGTGTCCAGTGGGGGACGGTGACG
This sequence comes from Imbricaverruca yamaguchii, assembly GCA_034440575.1. Lineage (NCBI taxonomy): Eukaryota > Metazoa > Arthropoda > Thecostraca > Neoverrucidae > Imbricaverruca > Imbricaverruca yamaguchii. The sequence continues at coordinate 395,115 of JAOTOL010001607.1, read as the reverse complement.
TACCCGACTGCTGTGTGTGTTCCCTGTCCAGTGTCCAGTGGGGACGGTGACGTACCTGACCGTTGTGTGTCTCCAGTTTCCAGTGTCCAGTGTCCAGTGGGGACGGTGATGTACCTGACTGCTGTGTGTTCCCTGTCCCCAGTGTCCAGTGTCCAGTGTCCAGTGGGGGACGGTGACGTACCTGACTGCTGTGTGTGTTCCCTGTCCCCAGTGTCCAGTGTCCAGTGTCGGGGGGACGGTGACGTACCTGACTGCTGTGTGTGTTCCCTGTCCCCAGTGTCCAGTGTCCAGGGGGGGACGGTGACGTACCCGACTGCTGTGTGTGTTCCCTGTCCCCAGTGTCCAGTGGGGGGACGGTGACGTACCTGACCGCTGTGTGTGTCTCCAGTGTCCAGTGTCCAGTGGGGGAGGTGACGTACCTGACTGCTGTGTGTGTTCCCTGTCCCCAGTGTCCAGTGCCGGGGGGACGGTGACGTACCTGACTGCTGTGCGTGTTCCCTGTCCCCAGTGTCCAGTGTCCAGTGTCCAGTGGGGGACGGTGACGTACCTGACTGCTGTGTGTGTCCAGTGTCCAGTGTCCAGTGTCCAGTGGGGGACGGTGACGTACCTGACTGCTGTGTGTGTCCCCAGTTTCCAGTGTCCAGTGTCCAGTGGGGACGGTGACGTACCTGCTTGTGTGTTCCCTGTCCCCAGTGTCCAGTGGGGGACGGTGACGTACCTGACCGTTGTGTGTGTTCCCTGTCCCCAGTGTCCAGTGGGGGCCGGCATCGCGCTGGCCCACAAGTACAACGGCAGCGGCTCCGTCTGCTTCACCGTGTACGGAGAAGGCGCTGCCAATCAGGTCAGCTGGACGGCCAACCCGACCCAGTCGTCTCACCAAGTGCCGTGCTCTCTCAAAGTCCTGTTTTGCTTGGACCATTTAACGAAAAAAAGAAAACAGGAGTACAAAATTGTCTGAGTGCGGAAGGACTTCCCGAACACTTTCTGCTGTTGATTACCGCACGTTTGTTGTCACGGCTATCGGTGCAAGGCGGTGCTTCTGCACTATCCACCACACCAGTGTTGAGGTTACCCACCCACACCAGTGGTGATGCTACCTACCCACACCATCCGACACCAGTGGTGATGCTACCTACCCACACCAGTGTTGAGGTTACCCACCCACACCAGTGGTGATGCTACCTACCCACACCATCCGACACCAGTGGTGATGCTACCTACCCACACTATCCGACACCAGTGGTGATGCCACCTTCCAATACCATCCGACATCAGTGGTGATGCTACCTACCCACACTATCCGACATCAGTGGCGATGCTACCTACCCACACTATCCGACATCAGTGGCGATGCTACCTACCCACACCATCCGACACCAGTGGCGATGCTACCTACCCACACCATCCGACACCAGTGGTGATGCTACCTACCAATACCATCCGACACCAGTAGTGATGCCACATACCCACACCATCCAACATCAGTGGCGATGCTACCTACCCACACTATCCGACATCAGTGGCGATGCTACCTACCCACACTATCCGACATCAGTGGCGATGCTACCTACCCACACCATCCGACACCAGTGGTGCCACCAGTGGTGACTGTGGTGACGTCACCAGGGCCAGCTGGCGGAGGCGATCAACATGTCCGCCCTCTGGAAGCTGCCGGTGGTGTTCGTGTGCGAGAACAACCACTACAGCCTCCACACGAGCGAGGAGCGCGTCTCCGCCAACAGAAACTTCTACCGGCAGGGTGACGCCGCGCCTGGCGTTAAGGTACCCGAGCGAGGCCCTCACGTGTGTCGCCTGTGGCATGTGTGTCGCGTGTGGCATGTGTGTCGCGTGTGGCATGTGTGTCGCCTGTGGCATGTGTGTTGCGTGTGGCATGTGTGTCGCGTGTGGCATGTGTGTCGCGTGTGGCATGTGTGTCGCGTGTGGCATGTGTGTCGCGTGTGGCATGTGTGTCGCGTGTGGCATGTGTGTCGCGTGTGGCATGTGTGTCGCGTGTGGCATGTGTGTTGGTTGTGGCATGTGTGTCGCGTGTGGCATGTGTGGCATGTGTGCGTGTGGCGCGTGTGGCATGTGTTCGCGTGTGGCATGTGTGTCGCGTGTGGCATGTGTGTCGCGTGTGGCATGTGTGTCGCGTGTGGCATGTGTGTCGCGTGTGGCATGTGTGTCGCCTGTGGCATGTGTGTCGCGTGTGGCATGTGTGTCGCCTGTGGCATGTGTGTCGCGTGTGGCATGTGTGTCGCCTGTGGCATGGCAGCCGTTCAGACGGAGTGTAATGGAGTGTCAGCGAGCTTGTTGACAGTCCGGTGCAATGATTCATAAGGACAGAGACACAGATAGAGACAGAGACAGAGACAGAGACAGATACAGAGACAGAGACAGAGACAGAGACAGAGACAGAGACAGAGACAGAGACTGAGACTGAGACAGAGACAGAGACAGAGACAGCGTCAGGTTTTCAGTTGAATACTTTGCGGCTGAAGTTTGACTACAGCAAACCAGTCATCTTACAGTTAGATCCGGGTGCGCATCGCCTGTCTATGATATTGCGTATATGAAGTGCCACTCACCCTACCTGATATGCATATCGAGTCTTAATTGTTCTGCCCAGAAGTTACTCATGCATACGCAGTGGACCATTATTACCAGAACATGGCCCAATATAAGTGTTGCTTGCAATAGTTGCTCTCTCTCTCTCTCTCTCTCTCTCTCTCTCTCTCTCTCTCTCTCTCTCTCTCTCTCTCTCTCTCTCTCTCTCTCTCTCTCTCTCTCTCTCTCTCTCTCTCTCTCTCTCTCTCTCTCTCTCTCTCTCTCTCTCTCTCTCTCTCTCTCTCTCTCTCTCTCTCTCTCTCCCTCCCTCTGAGTGTTGACGGGTGTGCGGTGGCTGTCTGTTGGCAGGTGGATGGGATGGACGTGCTGGCAGTACGGGAGGCGGCTGTCTGGGCTACCGACCTGTGTCGCGCTGGGCACGGTCCGGTCATCATAGAGTCACAGACATACCGGTCAGTGTCGCGCTGGGCACGGTCCGGTCATCATAGAGTCACAGACATACCGGTCAGTGTCGCGCTGGGCACGGTCCGGTCATCATAGAGTCACAGACATACCGGTCAGTGTCGCGCTGGGCACGGTCCGGTCATCATAGAGTCACGGACATACCGGTCAGTGTCGCGCTGGCATGGTCCGGTCATCATAGAGTCAACATACCGGTCAGTGTCGCGCTGGGCAGTCCGGTCATCAAGATCACCCGGTCAGGTCGCCGGGCATGTCCGGTCATCATAGAGTCACAACATACCGGTCAGTGTCGCGCTGGGCATGGTCATCATAGAGTCACAGACATACCGCGGGGAGTACGGGTGTGCGGTGGCTGCCTGTCAGGTGGATGGATGGACGCTGGCAGTCGGGGGCGGCTGTCTGGGCAACCGACCTGTGTCGCGCTGGGCATGGTCCGGTCATCATAGAGTCACAGACATACCGACCTGTGTCGCGCTGGGCATGGTCCGGTCATCATAGAGTCACAGACATACCGGTCAGTGTCGCGCTGGGCATGGTCCGGTCATCATAGAGTCACAGACATACCGGTCAGTGTCGCGCTGGGCATGGTCCGGTCATCATAGAGTCACAGACATACCGGTCAGTATCGCGCTGGGCATGGTCCGGTCATCATAGAGTCACAGACATACCGGTCAGTGTCGCGCTGGGCATGGTCCGGTCATCATAGAGTCACGGACATACCGGCCTGTGTCGCGCTGGGCATGGTCCGGTCATCATAGAGTCACGGACATACCGGTCAGTGTCGCGCTGGGCATGGTCCGGTCATCATAGAGTCACGGACATACCGGTCAGTGTCGCGCTGGGCATGGTCCGGTCATCATAGAGTCACGGACATACCGGTCAGTGTCGCGCTGGGCATGGTCCGGTCATCATAGAGTCACGGACATACCGGTCAGTGTCGCGCTGGGCATGGTCCGGTCATCATAGAGTCACGGACATACCGGTCAGTGTCGCGCTGGGCATGGTCCGGTCATCATAGAGTCACGGACATACCGGCCTGTGTCGCGCTGGGCATGGTCCGGTCATCATAGAGTCACGGACATACCGGTCAGTGTCGCGCTGGGCATGGTCCGGTCATCATAGAGTCACAGACATACCGGTCAGTGTCGCGCTGGGCATGGTCCGGTCATCATAGAGTCACGGACATACCGCCTGTGTCGCGCTGGGCATGGTCCGGTCATCATAGAGTCACGGACATACCGGTCAGTGTCGCGCTGGGCATGGTCCGGTCATCATAGAGTCACAGACATACCGGTCAGTGTCGCGCTGGGCATGGTCCGGTCATCATAGAGTCACGGACATACCGGTCAGTGTCGCGCTGGGCATGGTCCGGTCATCATAGAGTCACAGACATACCGGTCAGTGTCGCGCTGGGCATGGTCCGGTCATCATAGAGTCACAGACATACCGGTCAGTGTCGCGCTGGGCATGGTCCGGTCATCATAGAGTCACAGACATACCGGTCAGTGTCGCGCTGGGCATGGTCCGGTCATCATAGAGTCACAGACATACCGGTCAGTGTCGCGCTGGGCACGGTCTGGTTATCATAGAGTCACAGACGTACCGGTCAGTGTCGCGCTGGGCACGGTCCGGTCATCATAGAGTCACAGACATACCGGTCAGTGTCGCGGCTTCGCGCTGGGCATGGTCCGGTCATCATAGAGTCACAGACAGACATACCGGTCAGTGTCGCGCTGGGCACGGTCCGGTCATCATAGAGTCACAGACATACCGACCTGTGTCGCGCTGGGCATGGTCCGGTCATCATAGAGTCACAGACATACCGGTCAGTGTTGCGCTGGGCACGGTCCGGTCATCATAGAGTCACAGACATACCGGTCAGTAGTCGCGCTGGGCACGGTCCGGTCATCATAGAGTCACAGACATACCGGTCAGTGTAGCGCTGGGCACGGTCCGGTCATCATAGAGTCACAGACATACCGGTCAGTGTCGCGCTGGGCACGGTCCGGTCATCATAGAGTCACAGACATACCGGTCAGTGTCGCGCTGGGCACATTGACTGTCATGCGTTTCGGTTCCGGTATTAACTCTTGTAATACGATTCACTGCATGGTGTAGGCTATATATAGCGACGAATAATAGGGCATGTCGTTGGTGCCACGGTGCTTGGTTTTAGATTGCCGAAACCCAACCACATGTTTGAAGTACGACATTGTATTGGTTAATGGGTAAATGATTTTCAGTTCGCCTTAAAAAATCATTGCGTTAGAGAATATAGCAAGGAAGCTTCGCTTGTTCAATTGTTCACCTTCTTTTGGTATTCCCCGTGTGTTCGTCGAAAACCAACGATTACCACTGAACTTACGGTTACCCTCCGGGCAGGTTTACTGGTCACTCGATGCTTGACCCGGGCTCTGGGTACCGACCAGAGCAGGAAATTCAGCGAGCGAAGAAGCACGATCCCATCGACATGTTCGCGAAGCGCGTGGTGGACGCCGGACTGGTCACCGAAGAGCAGCTTCAGGTACGTCCTGCCTCAGCCGAACTACCTTTAGAAGGGCGGCGTGCTGGACACAGAAGAGCAGCTTCAGGTACGTCCTTCCTCAGCCGAACAACCTTTAGAAGGGCGGCGTGCTGGACACGGAAGAACAGCTTCAGGTACGTCCTGCCTCAGCCGAACAACCTTTAGAAGGGCGGCGTGCTGGACACAGAAGAACAGCTTCAGGTACGTCCTGCCTCAGCCGAACAACCTTTAGAAGGGCGGCGTGCTGGAAACAGAAGAACAGCTTCAGGTACGTCCTGCCTCAGCCGAACAACCTTTAGAAGGGCGGCGTGCTGGAAACAGAAGAACAGCTTCAGGTACGTTCTGCCTCAGCCGAACAACCTCTGGAAGGGCGGCGGTCTGGAAAATCATGCTGTGAGAGGTAGAATCGTGGAAGTCTTTTGCTTTCGTTCATTTGTCTTTGTATGTTTCAAATTCATAAGTATTTTCCTTTTGTATGCCTTCGATATGTGTCCTCAATAAACGCAACTTATAATTATAATTCAACAAGCTGTTTGTGCTGATATTTTGTCATGCGCCAAAAACGTCGTTGTTTTCATGGACCCAAAAGTCGCTTAGAGCCATGGAGCTTGGATTAGAGCCATCTTGGGATTTGTATGGGGGGACTATACTCCCCCTGTATATTGATGCATATCAGATCCACAGAGTTGATAATAGTTTCCCACCCTTCTAGTTCCCTTTCACAATTCATTGAAAGCATTGTTTCCCCAGACTTATCGTAATATATATATATATATATATATATATATATATATATATATATATATATAAATAAATATAATGGTATTCATCAATGCGTTTCGTATTTTGCAAAGAACTCGGATTGTTGGAATAGTTCGATCAACTTCAATTCGGTTTCCATGTGTCTCCTTGTGGTTTCTCATTGGCAACCAAGGCTTCATGCATAGCTCATTGGTAACGTGAAGTGCTCTATTTGACTCCCATCCTGCTGCAGACTGTGGAGGAGGACGTGCACCGTGAGATGCCCTGTCTGACTCCTCATACTGCAGACTGTGGAGGAGGAAGTGCACCGTAAGATGCCCTGTCTGACTCCTCATACTGCAGACTGTGGAGGAGGAAGTGCACTGTAAGATGCCCTGTCTGACTATCATCTCAACGTGAGGAGGAAGTGCACCGTGAGACACCGTCTGACTCCCATACTGCAGACTGTGGAGGAGGACGTGCACCGTGAGATGCCCTGTCTGACTCCTCATACTGCAGACGGTGGAGGAGGACGTGCACTGTAAGATGCCCGTCGACTCTCATACTGCAACGTGGAGGAGGAGTGCAACGTGAGATACCCCTCTGACTCCTCATACTGCAGACTGTGGAGGAGGACGTGCACTGCAAGATGCCCCGTCTGACTCCTCATACTGCAGACGGTGGAGGAGGAAGTGCACCGTGAGATACCCCGTCTGACTCCTCATACTGCAGACTGTGGAGGAGGACGTGCACCGTGAGATGCCCTGTCTGACTCCTCATACTGCAGACGGTGGAGGAGGAAGTGCACTGTAAGATGCCCCGTCTGACTCCTCATACTGCAGACGGTGGAGGAGGAAGTGCACCGTGAGATACCCCGTCTGACTCCTCATACTGCAGACTGTGGAGGAGGAAGTGCACTGTAAGATGCCCTGTCTGACTCCTCATACTGCAGACTGTGGAGGAGGAAGTGCACCGTGAGATACCGTCTGACTCCTCATACTGCAGACTGTGGAGGAGGAAGTGCACCGTGAGATACCCCTCTGATTCTTCATACTGCAGACTGTGGAGGAGGACGTGCACCGTGAGATGCCCTGTCTGACTCCTCATACTGCAGACGGTGGAGGAGGAAGTGCACTGTAAGATGCCCCGTCTGACTCCTCATACTGCAGACGGTGGAGGAGGACGTGCGCCGTAAGATGCCCTGTCTGACTCCTCATACTGCAGACTGTGGAGGAGGACGTGCACCGTGAGATGCCCTGTCTGACTCCTCATACTGCAGACGGTGGAGGAGGACGTGCACCGTAAGATGCCCTGTCTGACTCCTCATACTGCAGACGGTGGAGGAGAAAGTGCACCGTGAGATGCCCCGTCTGACTCCTCATACTGCAGACTGTGGAGGAGGAAGTGCACCGTGAGATGCCCTGTCTGACTCCTCATACTGCAGACTGTGGAGGAGGAAGTGCACCGTAAGATGCCCTGTCTGACTCCTCATACTGCAGACTGTGGAGGAGGAAGTGCACTGTAAGATGCCCTGTCTGACTCCTCATACTGCAGACTGTGGAGGAGGAAGTGCACCGTAAGATGCCCTGTCTGACTCCTCATACTGCAGACTGTGGAGGAGGACGTGCACCGTGAGATGCCCTGTCTGACTCCTCATACTGCAGACGGTGGAGGAGGAAGTGCACTGTAAGATGCCCTGTCTGACTCTCATACTGCAGACGGTGGAGGAGGAAGTGCACCGTAAGATGCCCCGTCTGACTCCTCATACTGCAGACTGTGGAGGAGGAGTGCACTGTAAGATGCCCCGTCTGACTCCTCATACTGCAGACTGTGGAGGAGGAGTGCACTGTAAGATGCCCCGTCTGACTCCTCATACTGCAGACTGTGGAGGAGGAGTGCACCGTAAGATGCCCTGTCTGACTCTCATATGCAGACTGTGGAGGAGGACGTGCCCGTAAGATGCCCTGTCTGACCCTCATACTGCAGACGGTGGAGGAGGAAGTGCACCGCGAGATGCCCTGTCTGACTTCTCCTACTGCCGCAGGCCGTGGACGAGGAGATCGCGCGAGAGATCGGGGAGGCGGCGCGGGCGGCGCGAGACGACCCGGCAGTGTCCGCCGAGATGCTGGCCCACGACATCGTGGCTGACGACCTGGGCCATAAGGAGGTGCGCTCGGCGTCGCCGTTCGTGCCGCTGCAGCACCAGACACTGGGCGAGTCCATCCACAGGGACTGACTGTAGCCGGCCGCGTGTCTTGAGCATTGGCCGATGTGTGTGTGCGAGTGTGTGTGTGGGTGTGTGTGTGGGGGGTGGGGGGGGAGGAGGAGGCCAATTGAAAATGGCTGAGTATTGGGAGGGGTTGGTGTATGTATTGAGGAGGAGACCAATTGAACCCGGCTGGTAGCAGAGACTGGTGCATGTATTGGGGAGGAGACCAATTGAACCCGGCTGAGTGTTGGGAGCAGGGACCGGTGTATGTATTGAGGAGGAGACAAATTGAAATTAGCTGAGTGTTGGGAGCAGAGACTGGTGCATGCGTTGTGGAGACCGATTGGAAGCATCTGAGTGTCGGGAGCAGAGATGCTCTTCTCTGCTCCCGAGAAGGGTACACTCAGATCCGACACTCAGATGGATTATCTGAGTGTCGGGAACAGAGATGCTCTTCTCTGCTCCCGAAAACACTCAGATCCGACACTGAGATGGATTATCTGAATGTCGAGAAAAAGATGTTCTCTGCTCCCGAGAAGAGGACACGCAGATAGATTGCCTTAGTATCAGGGACAGTGGCCGATGGAGCCGTGTAACATTGCGGGACATATTGCGGGACATATTGCGGGACATATTGCGGGACATATTGCGGGACATATTGCGGGACATATTGCGGGACATATTGCGGGACATATTGCGGGACATATTGCGGGACATATTGCGGGACATATTGCGGGACATATTGCGGGACATATTGCGGACATATTGCGGACATATTGCGGACATATTGCGGACATATTGCGGGACATATGCCACATTGGGACATATTGCGGACATATTGCGGGACATATTGCGGGACATATTGCGGGACATATTGCGGGACATGTTGCGGACATGTTGCGGGACAGGAGCCGGGAGAGCGGCTCGGAGCGAGCGGGCCGGGCCGGCATGCTCGGCTTACACTTAACGTCGCGTTACCCACCATTTCTGCGAGTTACGGGACGGGAGCAAACGCCGGTCATATGACGGGAGCGACGGTCAAGGTGACCCGTCACATCGCTGCCGATCTCGCGGGACCAGTGACAGATGCAACCGGTCATAATCCTGGAGCGGACACAGACAATGCCCCAAGGCGTAGATGTTCGCAATCGCGTTGTGACGTCACGTACGCAACGGCGCTGGCTGTGGGTGATATACACGTCCGTAACATAGTTTATAACGATTCTGGCGGTAGGTGATATACGACTGCACGGCGGGGCACGTCCGCGGGACAGCGGCGGTAGGTGATATACACGTCCACAGCATGGTCTGCAACGATCCTGGCGGTGGGTGATATACACGTCCGCAGCATGGTTTGACGATGCTGGCGGTGGGTGATATACACGTCCGCAGCATGTCAGCGGCGGTGGGGAATACCGTCCGCAGTATGGTTGACGAGCGGCGGTTATATACCCCGCAGTATGGTTTGTGACGATGCTGGCGGTGGGTGATATACACGTCCGCAGTATGGTTTGTGACGATGCTGGCGGTAGGTGATATACACGTCCGCAGTATGGTTTGTGACGATGCTGGCGGTAGGTGATATACACGTCCACAGCATGGTTTGTGACGATGCTGGCGGTGGGTGATATACACGTCCGCAGTATGGTTTGTGACGATGCTGGCGGTGGGTGATATACACGTCCGCAGCATGGTTTGTGACGATGCTGGCGGTGGGTGATATACACGTCCGCAGCATGGTTTGTGACGATGCTGGCGGTGGGTGATATACACGTCCGCAGCATGGTTTGTGACGATCCTGGCGGTGGATGATATGGTTCTCTGCAGTATGATCAACAGTGTGGTTTGTGTGGTAGGATGCATGACGTGGCGTACTCTGATTGGTCAGCCAGCCGACCCCTGCGGCCTTGACCACTCCGTGTGTTGAGCAGCGTGGGTTCAATACAGGAGCCGAGATCGGAAGCGTGAGTCTGCAACATTGGCGGCGGGAAGAGCAGCACGCGGTAGCGCCGTTGTGGCAAACGCCTGCGACCGGGTCCCAGCGTTTGACGTGAAACCCGAATCGTTCCAGTTGTTCGTGTGCCGGTTGGAACAGTTTTGTGTGTGGCTTGCGACGTACTGGCTGAGGCGGGAGCGAAGCGCCGAGCCATCTTGTCACACAGCCGGGCATGAGCACATGTGGCATTCTAGAGGATTTGGGATCGCCGGAGGGTTACGGTGGGTGGAGCCATGGTGCATTTGTTAAAGCACTTTCGATTCGTTTCGAGCCAGCGAAGTAGGAAGCAATGAAGCGGTTTATTGTTTAATTTGTTTGTTTATTGGGCAGTTCCCGACACACTTTATGCACGTTCACGGCTGATGGCGCCGCCCACACTGTTTCGCCGGTGGGCCGGGGGATTTAGAAATATCCTGAGCGGCGCTAGTGTCGAACCCGGGACCTTTGCTACCCAGAGCCAAACACCTTAACCACTCGGCCATCCTCGCCTTCCATGACATGACATCGGCCTTCCATGACCGCATGGAAGGGTATCGCTCGCATTCGTGCCGTCCGGGCGACGGCGAAGCTGTGACCGAGTGTTTGACTCGCTTTCGAAAATCAGCCGAACGAACCTGTAGCATAGGAAATGGTATAGGTATTAGGGTGGAGTGATTTTATGCGTTTTTGTAAAAACGCTGGGGGATAAAGTCTTAAAACTTGCGTTTGGTTCTAAAAAGACGATCTGCAAAGTTTTAGAGCAATCTGAGGCCGGGAAGCCGCCGCGCCTCAGGGCTTTCTGAGACCGAAATGACGTTTTCTAACGAACTTGCGGGATAAATCACCATTTCAAGAATTCGAATAATTAGATAGAAAATAAAGAGTTGTTTCATTGCATTCTACAGTCTTTTATTGGCCGCTATGCCAATTTTCACTTCTCTGACTTTAAAATTGTGCCCGTCATTACGCAGAGTCTCGTAAGGTGCACCGACCGCAGCGACATCACTGCCCTCTATCGGTGGAAGTGTAAACTGTGTGTATTGGTCGTTTTTCCCGTTTTAGTTCCTCTCTGTGACAACTGAAGGCAGGGAGGGGGCGGATCTAAGACAGGGTATATTCGGATGGTTGTTATGCCTACAAATAGGCACACGAACAGAACGAACTAAGCGCAGTTAGTCCTAAGACCTACTCATCTAAATAAGATCCTGGACCACCATACGACTACGAATTGCACACGGCTATCTCTCTGTCTCTGTCTCTGCCTCACTGTCTATGTCTCTCTCTCTTTCTCTCTCACTCTCTCACTCTCTCTCTCCCCATCTCTCTCACATTTACCGCTACACGAAGTCACTTTTCTTGGCGGATTTCGGTCTCGAGGCACAACTGGCCTGGCGCGATACGATAATGCCGTGTCGCCTGTCCTCGCCGAACACACGCGTGGACGCCGTAACGCATCGCTCGATACTCTGTGCGTGGCATGGGAATTCCGGTAGCGAGAGAGGTTGGTCGACGGCTGACATAATCTCGTCGTTCGACATGTGAGCGGTAACTGGCGGTTCGGTCACCTCGACATGGTCCCATTGAATCATGTCGGTGTATGTGGCCGCCTCCCAGTTCAATGGGGGTACCATGAACTGTCGGCACCGGGATCCCGAGTTACTCCGCGCACTCATGCTCAGTTTGACCCCCCCCCCTCTCCCGGATCGACCTCTCAGCGTCGACAACCATGGCCGCGATTAGGTTCTTCGGGTGGGCGAACCACGCGTTTCGTTGCACTGAACTTTTCGCCACTGTCTGCACTTCAGGTGTCTGTGTCTGAATAAGTCCCATCGTTCTGAAGAGATGCACGACTCCTTGTGTGAAGAGTGGGCGCGCCTTGATGTCGAACCACATAGGGGCATACACCTGCTGGACAAACTCTGTCATCTTTGTCAGAGCCAGGGTTGGCGACGCAGTTATCGTGTACAGTACGAGCACTCTGATGCCGAGAGTTAGCCACCGCGCGTGGTTAAGCGGACCCGGCCTGGAGCGTGCCAGCTCAGCACTGACAACGCCGGTGGCGACGGCTCGGCAGTACCGGAGAAGGTTGCGCTGGTCAGCAGACAGGTCCGCGACAACCTGCTCCGCGATGTCAGGTGCGTTGAATGGTATGGGACGGAAGTCCACCCCCGGCTGGCGGTTAATGTCACCAGCTATAGTTTGTCCCAGCGGGCCCTTGAAGGAATTGGACCCACTGGTACCGTGGCCTTCATCCAGCTCCACGAACACATGCCTGCGAAAAAGCCCAGGACAGAATGGGATTGGGACAAGGAAGGAATTGGATTAACATTTATCAGGGTCTAAATGGGAAAATGGCATGGCAAGTGTTTGGATTGTACTACGGACTCACAAATTGCCATGGTTCTAGATAGGTATGCAGATGACGCAGTATATTATTGTATGTCATGTAATTTGTAAAGATCAGGTGGATAGTGGCGATGTATTTCAGTCAATTCTTGTTTTGTTATAAAAACAAGCGGCACATACCTCATCGGGAGCACGTTGCCATGAAGAAGGCAGATGAGCCACTGGAAACTACGGCCCAGCTGGCGCTCCATCCTCGTGAGTGCACCGTTTTCGCGGCCTGTGTTTACGGCAGTGCCATCGACCAATACTGCCTGCAGGGATTCTTCTGAGTCGCACTCCCGAATGACTTCTAAAGCCTTGCCAGCAATTGATGCACTATTTTCTGATGTCAGTGTTCTGTGAGCGATGTAGGTTCTACCTGGCTCGCTCACAAATACCAGATGCTTCTCTTTTCCCGTAAGCCGTACGTCTTGCTCATTTGTTTTCTCTCGTATCTTTGTGATATCCTGTCTCCCATCGAATCCCATGCACTGCACCTTACCGCCTATGCCCTCCTTTAGCTTTAGTTTTTATTTCTCCTGTGCCCTTTTTCTGGCTCTTATCACTTTATCTCGTGTGATGACGTGCCTCGTGTCGTTCTCAGTGACGAGGCCAAGGTCCTTCAAGAGAGCGGTGCCAAGGGCCGCTGCAATCCTATCAGTGACCTCAATGTACCGGTCACACTCCTTAGCGAAATTCTCCAGAGGCATCATATTGTACGGAGCCCTAGTCTGTGTTGGTTCGTGGACACTCCCTGTGTCATATGCATCGTCACCATTGCTTCCCTCGTCCATGCTTTCGGGCTCGTGTCCCGTGCTGTGCTCGGTCAGACCCGAGGGACCAGGATCCGAGTTGTTGGCGTCCGTCTGAAGGAAAACCGGGTCAGGCCGCAGACGGTTCTGATCTCTTCGCCTCCTCACCAATGCATTGGAGGCCTTCATGTCAATGCCGCCGATGCTTCGCTTCCTCTCACCTCGCTGGTCTTGTAAGAAATTCCACTCGCGGTATGGAACCTTGTTCTCGCTGGGGCAGCTGCAGGCATTTCTCGAATGACAACTGCACGCGCAGATGTCAATCAGCTCATGGAGGGGAATCGTTTTGCTTGCGCCAGCGCGTTTCTTTATTGGGGTCTTTGTTAGATCCTTTCCTTTCTTCATAATCACCAGGACACCCCGGACAATCGACTGAAACGATTTAACAGGGACGCTTGCTTTCCCCCAAATGTATACAACGCCCTTGGCAACGCTCGTGGCGATTTGCCTTTCGCCCGCTGCATGGTTGTCGACAGCCCGAAGTCTGTTAGACTGTAGTCTGTAGAAGTTGTATACATGAATCTGAAGTGGCAGTTGGTTCTTCGGCAGTTCGCAGGGATGGCCCAACGCAAAGCGAGCCGTCTTCGATCGGAATGAACTTCCCTTAACCTTTTTTACTTTCATACTCGAAATCTGATAGGTTCACTAGTCTGGAAAAGAGGCAAAAACTGGTTAGGCAACTGGTAAGTTTCAAAATTCATCATTCGCCATAGGATAAAAATGTATCACAAAGTTTTTTTTGCTATACCAGGAAGTTCAGGGTGCATAACTGCATTGGAAATTCCGCGTGCGACACACGCCCTCGTAGATCCTTATTTTCGGTTTCAGCCATGGTCATGGTTGGAGAATATGCCTCGGCCACCCCGGCCGTGGCCGCGCAATATATTGGCCGCCAGTGGGGTAGCTTACAAAGCAACTCTTTACCCATGATCATGGTGGTGATGGTGAGCAAATGTAACAGTTGGTGGGCAATCGATGGTCGGAGTACACAATTATCGCCAGTACTGCTAAATTTGAGCGGTATGCGTTAGTCGTGCAACCGAGTACCCACCCAGTAAGGTGTGGGATTGTCAGTGTTTCTGCCAAAGTAAATTAATTAAGTTCAAATATCTGCGGCAACAATTCACATTTATCCAAGAAAACATGCTAGCAGGGTATCTCAGGTAAACATTGTGAGCTTGGAGGCTGAAAGGCAGGCCACAATATGCCAAAGCCGGCTGTGGCTACGCTCCAATCATGTGTAGCTGTCGATAGAAGTCGCTGGAATCGTAATAAAATGGCGCTGTGCCCATAAGAAGTCAGCACACTGTGCACTGTCTCAAATCCGCCACCTACCTGCCCCCCCAGTTGACCAAGAAAGATACTTATATTGCGGAATGAACGGTGAATGGTCGCAGTTCATACTTCTGCCGATAGAGGGAGTGGTGGCGCTGCGGGCGGCACACCTTCCGGAACTCTGCGTCATGGCAGGCACAATTTTCAAGTTAGGGAAGTGAAAATTAGCACAACGGTGGATGAAAAACTATACAATGCAATGAAATAAATATTGATTTGCTATCTAATGATTTAAATTCCTGAAATCGGGCTTGATCCCGCAAGTTGGTAGAAAAACGTCATTTCGGCCTCAGAAAGCCCTGAGGCGCGGCGGCTTCCCGGTCTCAGATTGCTCTAAAACTTTGCAGATCGTCTTTTTTAGAACCAAACGCAAGTTTTAAGACTTTAACACGAAAAATTTTGGAAATCACTCCACCCTAATAGGTATAAGCTGCATTTGAAGACCGAAAACTGAGGCCAATCCCTGGGTCAGTCGTCTCTGGAAATAATCAACGCAGAATATAGTTGTTATACTGGACGTACCTACTCTGTGAGATGATGCCGTATGATTGCAACTTGATATAAAGCATCTTGTCACTTGCTCTTCTTGGAAGGAAAGTCTGATTGATATTATATAAATATCCTTACAGATGGAAATTCCTGATCTCCCAGTTGATTAGATATAGTTTGTATGCTTCCATTCATGATCGAATAATAACAAGTTATACGTTAACACTCGCACGTCCGGCCGTCCGCGCCAACTTCGAATATCCGGGGGGTAGATATCTGCGTGGGCAGATATCTGCCCTCTAAGATCTCTGGAACTATGTTAGCTGGCGACAAACGGAAAACGGCGTTGGATAGCTGGTGGCGGGCTCTATCGGAAGTGTTTCGGTCATATTTTTTCACTCAGGTCAACAGGTGACGTTGTCTCAGGTCTCAGGTGACGTTGTCCAGGGCTTGCTTGCTCGGAGCGATTTGTGCTTACCGTTTGTGCTTGTACAGTTTGTGCTTACCATTCGCAGAATTCCGACACGCCGAAGGGCATTAATTAGTTTGCGACACGTGTACATGTGTACCTCATATGTAGGAAGTGACCTCTTTCTGCGGTGCATCACCAGTGGCGTACCGAAGGTACAAAGGGAGCGAACTGGGACCACAACTGGGACCACAAATTTGTGTGGTCCTACCACCTCCACTGGGAGGTGGTAGGACCACACAAATTTGTGTCGAGGCCCGAAACGTCCTCTCGGTGCCTTCAAAAACTTGCACCTGAGGCATAAAAATAGTACAACCCTCAAAAACTCGAGCACACGCAAGGGAAATAGCGCCGAACCCACACCAAATCGCGCTGGGAAACAGAGCTGCCGTTCGGATCCCCACACTATCGCTTCGAGGCCCCAGATGGGTACAGCGGGCCACGACCACTTGGACAGGGGGCCTACAAGAAATAATGCCGGAGCACCCGAAAGTCGCATCGAGACCCGAGAAACATTGTGTCAGTCTCTCAAAACTTGGCAACGAGGGCCTCAAATATACACAGCCAGGCCCGGAAAACCCGTGATGGGGCGAAACAACCGCGCCCGGCTCCCAAACATCACACTCGAGCCCCACACAATTCTCTCAGACCCCAAACGTTTCACATTGAAGCACAAATTAAGCACGGGGTACGGAAAACTCGCGCCAAGGCCCAAACATATTCCGCCTCCCCCAAAAAAAACAAACAAAAATCGCACTGTTCCCCAAATCACAGCAAAGCTTCCGAAGAATTGCGCTGGCGTTCTACACGTACATGTCGAGTTATTGGGAGTTGGAGCTGCGGCTCGCAAATAAACACAGCGGAGCACCCAAAAACTCGCAACCGGGCCCGCAGACTTGCGGGGCCCGCTCTGATTCCCTTCGGTGGATCCAAATAATATCGCGGGGCTTCGCAAGCCTCTGGAAGGACTCGACAACTCGCGTCTGGGACTCGCGAATTCGCGTTCGGTCTCGAGAGATCGTGCCGGGGCCTATAAATCCTACTGAGTCCTACAATTATCGCCGGCGTTACCAAATTAATACAGCGGGCCAACAACAATCACATCGGAGCCCGAAAAAAATCCACCAAAATCAGCCACAAAATAAGAAGGGATTCAGAAAAATAATGTGTGGGCTAAGAAAATTTCTCTTGAGACCTAAAATCGCAATGGACCTCCAGATGTTGAGTAGGGTCTCGACATAAGGCACCGGGGTTAGATAATTGCGGCCGGAAAAAAAAGTTTGGCGCTGGGTACCAATCAATAAGTCACGCTGGGATCGGGTCTTCGAAAAGTTCAGACTTGGTCCAAAAAACGAGTCAAGCCTAAAAGAACAAAAGTCGCATCGGGCACTCATATGCACATCGGGCCTTTGAAAAGCCGCGGGTCCCAAAAACTGTGGGTCCACAAGAAAGCAGCAAAGCTTCACAGTGGTCCAAAAGACGTGACGGACTACGAACGCCAATGCGTTGGGGCCGAAACACCCATCAGTAGACGATGACAAAGACAAAGCATGAAAACAATGAATTCGTGCCTCAGTTCCATAGGTAATCTTTGAGCATGTTAAATGCGAAATATGAGGTGCATCAAAGCTTTGCGCAGTACCCGGGTATCATAACACCGGCAATACTGGAATATGAGAAATAATAATCGCAATTAATTCATCCATTTTTTATGCGAACAGCCATACGGAGCATTCCACAACGTCAAACATGGCAGACACACGTGGCAGCAATTAGCAAAATGTAGAAGGCCGAGTAGAATCCGCAGAATCGCACGAAGTGTGGCAAATGCACCGAATGCTAATGGTGTGTATTCTCGTGGTGGAACATTGCCGTTGTGGTAACTGGGTGTTATGAACTGAATAGCGTCAAATACAATTGTTTGTCATTGACAAGTTATTTGTACAGGTGTGATTTCAGTAATGTGATCCGACTTCTTACGGATTTTCAGAATGGAACCTTGAGTATGGGAATGGAGTGAACTCCGGTGATTTGGAATCCATGTTGGTGGGTATGATCCCCTTCCCAGTAACGGTAAGGTGGTCACTAAGTATTTTAATAAAGCTAACACAAATTCGCCCGTTTGCAAAATAGTGGGGTAAATCCGGCGACACGTCAAAAATGGAGGTAGGTGGGCTGTCTAGAACTCGGCCCCCTCCCTATCCTGATGCTAATCCTGGGTCCGCCGCTGTACATTGCTCAGTCTATCTTCTAGATGGAGGAGGTGCTACACGACCAATGTAGTCGATGCGCCCTAAAACCCCTAGATGGAGGAGGTCATTGAGCCGCCTGGGACGTCACAACTTGGCATTGTTCTCACTCATCGACCACCTGGGTTTGCGTTAATTCTACGCATTCCATGTACAGTGCACCCCTCCCTCCTGCCTCCCACCACTCTAAGTGCGGGGATGAGGAAATTTAACTCCCAGTTTGTCTAAGCTAGATGGGAAAGTGGTGAAAACCACCGGGCGTGACTTGACAGAGGAGACTGTGATGGAACAAGTGGCAATCCAGTGGGAAACGTAACTCTGTGATGGAACAGGTGGCAATCCAGTGGGAAACGTAACTCTGCGATGGAACAGGCGGCAATCCAGTGGGAAACGTAACTCTGCGATGGAACAGGTGGCAATCCAGTGGGAAACGTAACTCTGCGATGGAACAGGTGGCAATCCAGTGGGAAACGTAACTCTGCGATGGAACAGGTGGCAATCCAGTGGGAAACGTAACTCTGCGATGGAACAGGTGGCAATCCAGTGGGAAACGTAACTCTGCGATGGAACAGGCGGCTACGTGGTGGGACCGCTGACCATACGATGGGACAGGTGGTCTGCAATGGGACAGGCGAATCTCTGGTGGAACAGACTGCCCTTTGATGGGACCGGTGGGCCTACGATGGGACAGGCGAGTCTCTAGCTCGACAGACTATCCTTTGATGGGACCGGTAGGTCTGCGATGGGACAAGTGATTATCTGGTTGGACAGGTTACTCTGTGATGGGCCGATGGGCTGCGATGGGAGAGGCGAACTTTGCGTTGGAACTTTGGCAGCTACCCTGTGGTGGGACCGCTGACCATACGATGGGACAGGTGGTCTGCAATGGGACAGGCGAATCTCTGGTGGAACAGACTGCCCTTTGATGGGACCGGTGGGCCTACGATGGGACAGGCGAGTCTCTAGCTCGACAGACTATCCTTTGATGGGACCGGTAGGTCTGCGATGGGACAAGTGATTCTCTGGTTGGACAGGCTATTCTTTGATGGGACCGGTGGGTTTGCGATGGGATAGGCGACTCTCTGGTGGGACAGATTACCCCGTGATGAGACCGATGGGTCTGTGATTGGACAAGTGATTCTCTGGTTTGACAGGTTACTCTGTGATGGGACCGGTGGGTCTGCGATGGGAGAGGCGACTTTGGTTGGACTAGTTGCCCTGTGGTGGGACCGCTGGCCATGCGATGTAGCAGGTGACGCTGTGATAGGACACATAACCGGGCCGAGTACTATTGTCTTTTTTCGGTATCTTGTCACTCTTTCCGAACACTTTCTTTCCACGCAGATTGGAATGTCACGCCATCGTCCAGAAGATCACTCAATTTGACACGTTGTCACGCTCGATTAAAGCCACCACTCCTCCAACCTTTCCTGCCCTTACATCATCATCTGATAGCCAATGCCGAAGCCCTTCAAGTTTTTCAAGATCGTCGTGTGATTAACTGCTGCCCTGGCGCTAACCACAACACGTGGTGGGACCCAAGATAAATCCCTGGATATCATCGTCGGTGTGCCACTAGTTACCAGCTGCAGTGTCCCGGTATCCTTGCTTGCTGGAGCCGGCAGCGAAGTTAAGGTCGACCGACCAGGCTTCTTTTTCCGCCGAACTGAGACCACCGTCCGAAAGGTCTGTTACCAGGCCACGGCGACCAGTGTCTTTGCATAGGCTGCTTTGCTTCCGGCGCACCAGCTTGGTCTGGTGGTCACGTTTTCGTTCACAGTTCCGACGCTGTAATCTCACCAGTAGATGGCGCTGACGGAAGATGAGGCCATTGGCGCGGCTCTCAAGCACTCGACGATGGTTTCTTAAGGTCGGCAGTATCGTCCTGCATATATGCCCGAGCGCCGGCCGAAAATAGATCATCCACCGGGCCGTGACATGCTGGTGCAAATCTTGGCGGAACAGATCTTGGCGGAACTAGTTCGCAGATACGATTTGGTAGAGATATCAGGCTGGACAAAAACATCTTTTTATGAAAACATAATGTTCATGTTAGAATGTTCATAACAAAACATTGTTTTTTAAACATTATGTCAGTTGCTCTGCTGCATTATCTTTTTGTACTAGCAATTGTGTACCGTAAGTGGAAGTCTTGTGACGTCACGTCATTGTGCTAGACATTGCCACTGAAGGATATACTTGTGCTAGATGAAATGGAATGACAAATTGCGGGAGTGGAGAGTAGTGCGAGCATAACTTCAACGGTGACGCTTCGGTCCAAGCCTTTGTCTGGTTAACCCCCAGGTCATGGCGATGCGTACGAATATTTCATACTTCCTGATTTATTTCTGAATGCAGATCACGAGATAAAGCCTACGCAGTACTTGCCTGCACTGACATTCTGCATACCAAATAACTAATTACGTCATATAATGATGATAAGGGCAACACAGGGTGTATGGGTAGTAGTTTTAAAATCACACTACTATGTATCAAAAACGAGTGTTCATCATTCTAGACAATGCCGTCACAGATCAATCGGTACCAATGGGAGGTGCCCAGAAGGAGAACGATGAGCCTTGGGGAAGACAGCTCTCTCGTACACACCATTCTCATAATGTCCGCGAGAGCAAATTGACTCCAAACACCGAATATAATAACTCCAAGCTCAAGGATGCATATATATATATATATATATATATATATATGTATATATATATATATATAGATATACATATATATATATATATATATATATATATATATATATATATATATATATATATATATATATATATATATATATATATATATATATATATACATATATATAATCTATATGTACACATACATATATAGTTTAGACATATAGGTTATTACAAAAGATATATATAAGATACAAAAATATATAAATATACATATATATATATATATATATATATATATATATATATATATATATATATATATATATATATAAAGTACGACAATCATATAGTCAACATATAGGCTATTACAAAAGATATATATATATAAGAGTCAACGACAAGGTCCTAACGAACACTTTGGAATACGCCGCCGCCACCGGCCGACTGACCTCGGTCCAGGAGCTGTCCGGCCGCAGTTCGGCCACCGCTCGACTTCAGCCAGAGCTCAAGTGGTCGCCGAGTGCGGAAACTGCCGCTCTCCGCCGTCCGTGTCATGGGCGGACCCTCCAGCTCAGCTGACGGACCCTCCAGCTCAGCTGACGGACACTCCAGCTCAGCTGACGGACCCTCCAGCTCAGCTGACGGACACTCCAGCTCAGCTGACGTCGAGCGGCCGACGCCCCTGCTGTCGGCGCAGTGGCAGCAGCAGCTGCAGCTGACGCTGACCTGGCGAGAGAGCGCGCGCAGGGCGGCCGCGGCTGTTGCCAAGCGCTGGCTGAGGTGTCACTAGTGGACACCGGGCGGGTGATGAGGCGCCGCACTGTGGGTACGCTCGCGCCACGGCCCGGAGTGCGGCTGAGTACCAGTACATTGGTACCAGTGTATTGGTACTAGTACGCTGGTGCTGCTGGGCTGTGTACCAGTACACTGGTGCTGCTGGGCTGGGTACCAGTACACTGGTGCCAGTACACTAGTGCTGCTGGGCTGTGTACCAGTACACTGGTGCTGCTGGGCTGGGTACCAGTACACTGATGCCAGTACACTAGTGCTGCTGGGCTGGGTACCAGTACACTGGTGCTGCTGGGCTGTGTACCAGTACACTGATGCCAGTACACTAGTGCTGCTGGGCTGGGTACCAGTACACTGTCCAGTACACTGGTGCTGCTGCGCTGTGTACCAGTACACTGATGCCAGTACACTAGTGCTGCTGGGCTGGGTACCAGTACACTGGTGCTGCTGGGTTGGGTACCAGTACACTGATGCCAGTACACTAGTGCTGCTGGGCTGGTACCAGTACGCTGGCTGCTGGGCTTGTGCTGCTGGGCTGTGTACCAGTACACTGATGCCAGTACACTAGTGCTGCTGGGCTGGGTACCAGTACACTGGTGCTGCTGGGCTGTGTACCAGTACACTGATGCCAGTACACTAGTGCTGCTGGGCTGGGTACCAGTACGCTGGTGCTGCTGGGCTGTGTACCAGTACACTGATGTGCTGCTGGGCTGGGTACCAGTACGCTGGTGCTGCTGGGCTGTGTACCAGTGCACCTGTGCTTCGGGGCTGGGTACCGGTACACCAGTATAGGCTGTCGTGATTGTTGTGTCTCATGTGGTTGATGAGTTTGTCGTGGCTATTGTGTCTGATGTGATTGTTGTATCTGTCGTGGTTATTGTGTCTGATGTGATTGATGTGTCTGTCGTGATTGTTTTGCCTGATGTGGTTGTAAGTATGTCGTGATTGTTGTGTATGATCTGATTGTTGAGTCTGTCGTGATTGTTCTGTCTGATGCAATTGCTGAGTCTCATGTGATTGTAGCGTCTAATCTGATTGTTCAGACTGATGCTGGATGCTGAATGTCGGCAAACCCAGTCGTCGTCTCTTTGTATCTCAGTCGTTCTATCTTGTTCCTATTTTCTCTGTATCTTTTCACTTTTTATCCAGTGTATTACTGGCAAGATTCTGGGTGTTCTAGCTATTTCAACTTCTTGTGCTTCTCCGGATATTTGGACAGCTGCACGGTATTGCATCTTACGGTACATTGCATAGTACGGTTTTTATACCGTGTAAAACAAGAATGTATTTGTAGTTGACAACGCTATCTATCTAAGCCAGACGTTGTCGGAGACTGTCTTGGCAGTTTCGAAAGCGCTCCTCTCTCACTTGATGTGCATTCATTCGCTGCAGGGGTTTTACCACAGCTTCTCCTCAGCCACCACACCGTCACCAGGTGACTATTGTGTTGGAGAAGGACGCGACGGGAATGCTACATTAGCGTAGCTGGGACTGTTGTGTTGGAGAAGACCGCGAAGAGAATGTTACATTAGCGTAGCTGGGACTATTGTGTTGGAGAAGGACGCGAAGAGAATGTTACATTAGCGTAGCTGGGACTATTGTGTTGGAGAAGGATGTAAAGGGAATGTGACATCGTAGCTGAGACTATTGTGTAGGAGAAGGACGCGAAGGGAATGTTACATTAGCGTAGCTGGGACTATTGTGTAGGAGAAGGACGCGAAGGGAATGTTACATTAGCGTAGCTGGGAATATTGTGTAGGAGAAGGATGTGAAGGGAATGTGACATCGTAGCTTGGACTATTGTGTAGGAGAAGGACGCGAAGGGAATGTTACATTAGCGTAGCTGGGACTATTGTGTAGGAGAAGGACGCGAAGGGAATGTTACATTAGCGTAGCTGGGACTATTGTGTTGGAGAAGGACGCGAAGGGAATGTTACATTAGCGTAGCTGGGACTATTGTGTAGGAGAGGGACGCGAAGGGAATGTTACATTAGCGTAGCTGGGACTATTGTGTAGGAGAAGGACGCGAAGAGAATGCTATATTAGCGTAGCTGGGACTATTGTGTTGGAGAAGGACGCGAAGGGAATGTTACATTAGCGTAGCTGGGACTATTGTGTAGGAGAAGGATGTGAAGGGAATGTTACATTAGCGTAGTTGGGACTATTGTGTTGGAGAGGGATGCGAAGGGAATGTGACATTAGAGTAGCTGGGACTATTGTGTAGGAGAAGGACGAGAAGGGAATGTTACATTAGCGCGGCTGGGACTATTGTGTAGGAGAAGGACGCGAAGGGAATGTTACATTAGCGTAGCTGGGACTATTGTGTAGGAGAAGGACGCGAAGGGAATGTTGCATTAGCGTAGCTGGGACTATTGTGTAGGAGAAGGACGAGAAGGGAATGTTACATTAGCGCGGCTGGGACTATTGTGTAGGAGAAGGACGCGAAGGGAATGTTACATTAGCGTAGCTGGGACTATTGTGTAGGAGAAGGACGCGAAGGGAATGTTGCATTAGCGTAGCTGGGACTATTGTGTAGGAGAAGGACGCGAAGGGAATGTTACATTAGCGTAGCTGGGACTATTGTGTAGGAGAAGGACGCGAAGGGAATGTTGCATTAGCGTAGCTGGGACTATTGTGTAGGAGAAGGACGCGAAGGGAATGTTACATTAGCGTAGCTGGGACTATTGTGTAGGAGAAGGACGCGAAGGGAATGTTACATTAGCGTAGCTGGGACTATTGTGTAGGAGAAGGACGCGAAGGGAATGCTACATTAACGTAGCTTGGACTATTGTGTAGGAGAAGGACGCGAAGAGAATGCTACATTAACGTAGCTGCGACTACTGTGTTGGAGACGGACGCGAAGGGAATGTTACATTAGAGTAGCTGGGACTATTGTGTAGGAGAAGGATGTGAAGGGAATGTGACATTAGCGTAGCTGGGACTATTGTGTTGGAGAAGGATGCGAAGGGAATGTGACATTAGAGTAGCTGGGACTATTGTGTAGAAGGATGTGAAGGGAATGTGACATTAGTGTAGCTGGGACTGTTGTGTTTGAGAAGGATGTGAAGGGAAGGTGACATTAGAGTAGCTGGGACTATTGTGTTGGAGAAGGATGCGAAGGGAATGTGACATTAGCGTAGCTGGGACTATTGTGTTGGAGAAGGATGCGAAGGGAATGTGGCAGCGTAGCTGGGACTATTGTGTTGGAGAAGGATGCGCAGGGAATGTGACATTAGTATAGCTGGGACTGTTGTGTTGGAGAAGGGTGCGAAGAGAATGTGGCAGCGTAGTTGGGACTATTATGTTGGAGAAGGATGCGCAGGGAATGTGACATTAGCGTAGCTGGGACTGTTGTGTTGACGAGAAGGATGCGAAGGGAATGTGGCAGCGTAGCTGGGACTATTGTGTTGGAGAAGGATGCGCAGGGAATGTGACATTAGCGTAGCTGGGACTACTGTGTTGGAGAAGGATGTGAAGGGAATGTGGCAGCGTAGGTGGGACTATTGTGTAGGAGAAGGATGCGAAGGGAATGTGGCAGCGTAGCTGGGACTATTGTGAAACTGGAGCTAGATGTTGCTGCTGTTCTAGTGAAAAAAAGCCTAAGAATGCATAAAGAGCACCAACACCGATCGGGGGTTCAAGACCGCTCTGGTTCAAGGAAGGATTGTGATCCACTAACTCCACTTCCTCCCTTCCGACTGCAGTTTGCTTTCTCCCCGACTTCTGGACAAGTGATTGTGCATGGTTTCCTTCTGCAGGCGGCGATCGTGAGGGCTGCGTTCGCCTCGTTGCGATTTCCGGACCTCCGCCATGGGTTCAGTGTGGTTTCGGGGACCACGTTTCAGCGCCGGCTCGCCTTCCGCCCCTCGGACATTCCTTCCCGCCTCCCAGATGATTCCTCCCGCCTCCCAGACATTTCCTCCCGTATCCCAGACATTGTCTTTCTCCTCCCAGATACTTCCTCCCACCTCCCAGATGATTCCTCCCGCCTCCCAGACATTTCTCCCGCCTCCCAGACATTACTTCCAGCCTCCCAGATAAGTCATTTCGCCTCCCAGGATTTCTTCCCGCCCCCAGACATTCCTTCCCGCCTCCAAAATAATTCCTCCCGCCTCCAAGACATTTTCTCCTGCCTCCCAGACGTTGCCTTCCGCCTCCCAGACATTGACTTCCGCCTCCCAAATAATTTCCCCCGCCTCCCAGACATTTCCTCTCGTCTCCCAGACATTCCACCTGCCTCCAAGATAATTCCTCCCGCCTCCCAGATAATTCCTCTCGCCTTCCAGACATTGCCTTCCGCCTCCCAGATAATTCCTTCCGCTCCCAGGCATTTCCCGTCGTCTCCCAGACATTTCCTCGACCCGGCATCTTCAGCAGTCGGCCGCAGCTGCCACTCGTACCCGGATCGATGCCGCGGTGACGACCCTCATGTCAGCGGCAGGTCACAGCCAATAATTACCGGCACGGAGGCATGGCGGGTCGCCCGCGCCGACAACTATCCGAGAAAGCCACGTCGTGTCGGGCCTGGGGCCCTCAGCAGGCGTCTCAGCCTCCGTTTCCCCGATACCGGGCCTGGTGCGACCGGACCTGGGTCACGTAGTGAAATGTGCTATGAGGGGAAAACAGAGAATCTGGATCTATCTGTATATATCATGTACAAGTACGCATGCCTGCATATGCATCCGAATGAAACATGTACATTTACACGTACACGTACGTCACATACATAGACATGTATGCTCCCACGCATGCCATTTATAGAAGTATACATACATACACATAAGCCGACATGTACATACATGAACATACGTACACATTTACTCACATACAAACGCATGCATCATCACATATGCACACACATGCTATTGTTATACATACGTGATTGACCTTCACTCTCACATACCTGCATAACCACCTACATATGATCCCAGCTGTTCTTTTTATTATGTGCAATTCTTCGACATGAATATTTGCTTGTCGGTTAGTATATGAAATCAGCTCTGAGAACCCCACCAATGGCCTATCGAGTCAGGTTGGATAATAGCGTCGGCTTCTGGGGTGACGTTTAGCATTGTTTATTACAACGAAGAATGGCTCTTAAGTACTCCTGGGTTTTAGACATTGCGTGAGACGAAATGTACGACCCTCAATATACCAGGAGGTGCTGAGTTTACATCAAAAGTAATGTTAGGGATTATGCTATATTACTCAACGTTTCGGCCAGGGGCCATCGTCAGGAGTCAGGCCATCGTCACTCCTGACGATGGCCCCTGGCCGAAACGTTGAGTAATATAGCATAATCCCTAACGTTACTTTTCATGTAAACTCAGCACCTCCTGGCATATTGAGGGTCGTACATTTCGTCTCACGCAGTGACGTTTAGCTGCATAAATAATGCGCGTGGCGGTTGTGGTCGATGTCGGTTTTTGCCCTTTGCACGCACCAATGTAGTCAACTTCGGTACGACATTTTTCCTTTGCTTAATTAGCTTTCGTCGAAGCGGCCTCAAAATTCATCGATCAATCGCTGGATGGGCTTCGGCCAACTTAACCGGTTGAAAATAATATAGGCGCACGTGCAGCCACACCAGTAAAGCTCCCATGGTAGGGATTGGTTGTGAGAATATAGATACTAATATCGGCACACCTTTCTCAACATCAATTTGGCATATTGTGTGAAAATGCTGCTGTCAGGTCATGCACGGTCAATGAGTTTTTCAAGGGTCAATTGAGGTCACTTCCAAAAAAGTTCGACTAGACACCACGCTTAAACGGATAGCGATAAAGAACGAAACTGCCACCGTTTGCTTATCTTTAGAGATTCAACAAAATACATCAGATTATTTTTATTTTTTAATAGTAACCAGTTTTGCATATTTTCCCATTTCGGGCAAATGGAAGATTTGGGATAAAGTAAACATTGTATGACGGCGAGTTAACTTAAAGGAACTTTTCACGGTACGCACTGTCCAATAGAAAAAGAAACATTAAACAACTGAAAGGTTAAAATTCTGAATTTTTCATAACGTAGGTTGATTTTTGGGTGGGCAAAAATTGTTGGGCCATTGCCGATTTCACCTTCCTTCGCTGATTCAATATTCTTTGGTTAAAATTTCCCCAAGAATGAACTCCCCAGAGACAAAGACAAGATGTCGGTCGTGATCACGCAGACCCCCCTAATGACGCAATATTTTTTGGGTGGAGTTAATTTTTGGCGGCTATTTGGGGCCATGCTCGTAGGGCGCATTCTGATCAGATCTCTTTATTTTCCATGCAACGCTTTGTTTGAAGAGCAGAGGGTGTACAAAAGGACGCCCTACCCAAGACGAGGTGTGAGAATTTCATCGGGAAGTATAAGTCTCCAACAAAATGAACTCTCAGAGCTAAAAACATGACGTCAGTCGTGACCACAAACTCAATAGTGACGTCTTTTTTTCAGGGGACAAAATTTCGAGGTCGTTCCGGACAACATTCGTCGAGTCGCTTCCACTGAAACCTCTTTCGCTTCCGCGCGATGCTTAGCTTGAAGATTAGAGGGGCATTTAACGCCTCCGAGACGGGGTGTGAGGATCTGACTGGAAAGAGGGGTGAATAATTGAGCATCCAGGTTCATCAGTAAGCGCATTGTGGACTGGTTATGACGTCACCAGAGAAGAATCGGTCTTGAACTTTCATGACCTGGTGCAGGCCTAACCATAGCTGGGGCCGCAGCATCTTCCATCAGGATGGTGGCAGATGACTTCCATTTTCAAGGACGTCACGTTACCACAGAAGCATCAAAGTTTTCTCCCGAGTGCCCGGCCACAGAGCCTACTGGAAATCCCGGGCTCAAGGAAGCGCACATGATGGAGCTACACTTTGCGGAACATACATGATCACAGGACACGCTGGAGAAATACGACATCAACGTGAAGCGGCTTTCCCAGCTTGCTGCCGGTCTTAATACGTCCAGAGAACGGTACAACGGCGCTGGAAATCGCCGAGTCATGAACGGATTCCAAGCCTCGTGAATACGAGCGTCATTCAGGTGCTTGTCGCGCCAAGCTCACAGCACCAACGCCGCGACCGATGAGTCACGCGTCTCTTCATGTTTCATTCAGATATCCATGCACAGCGAGGCTGTCGGCGCGACGTTGACAACGACCGGAGTCGCAGAGCGAGTGAAGCTGCAAAAGAAGGCGGGTCTCAACATCTCGCCCCAGCCGAAGCCGGAGGACAAAGAAGGCGGTCCACATCTCGCCCGGCAACGACCGAGGAGAATGACGGATCAAATGGAGGCAGATCTCAGCATTTTATCCGGCAACGGTCGAAGCGACTGGGCTTCCGAACCACCAGGAGGTTCAGACTGACAACCGATCCGAAAGATCGTGATGCATAAATTATAAACGCAATATTTCAAATTCCAACATAATTTTGTTACTTCCCCTTCTTCGTATATTATTTTCATGTATGACTTCAAAGTTGGGTGTAAAAACGTGGTCAGAAGGTGTGACTTCATCAAATTGCTAGCTTGAAGTGACCTGTCCAAGCTAATTCCATTGGTTGCTGAGGTGCGTCTTGGCGTTAGGAGCCCCATCCCCTTCAGTCGATTGCGTTCGGCAAAAACCAGCTACTGACCAGCTACTGACCGGCAGCTACTGACCGGCAGTGTGGTCGGGCTTGGGGCTGAGACCACTCCTGACCATCCCACCATGGAGGAGGTTTGAGGCGGGACCACTCCCGGCCATCCCATCATGGAGGAGGTTTGGAGGGGGACTCCTCACCATCCCACCATGGAGGAGGTTTGGCGCGGGACCACTCCCGGCCATCCCATCATGGAGGAGGTTTGGAGGGGGACTCCTCACCATCCCACCATGGAGGAGGCTTTGAGGGCGAGACCACTCCTGGCCACCACATCATGGAGGAGGTTTGGAGTGGGACTCCTCACCATCCCACCATGGAGGAGGTTTGAGGGCGGGCCCACTCCTGACCATCCCATCATGGAGGCAGGTATGGGGGGACCACTCCTGACCATCCCATCATGTAGGAGGTTTGAGGGGAGACCACTCCTCACCATCCCACCATGGAGGAGGTTTGAGGGGGGAACTAGACCTCACAATCCCACCATCATCATGGAGGAGGTTTGAGGGCGGGACCACTCCTGACCATCCCATCATGTAGGAGGTTTGAGGACGGGGAACTCCTGACCATTCCATTATGGAGAAGGTTTGAGGGTAACCACTCCTGACCATCCCATCATGTAGGAGGTTTGAGGACGGAGAACTCCTGACAATCCCATCATGTAGGAGGTTTGAGGACGGGAACTCCTGACAATCCCATCATGGAGGCAGGTTGGAGGGCGCGGGATTCCTCACCAGCCGAGCATGGAGGAAGGCGCATATTAACATGCCAATGCCACCATCACACAAACACTCCCCAAGAAACCAGATCCGCGATGATATCCGTACCAATGCCAAGCTGACGTCTGTCATCACTGCTGACGTCAGAAATCACTGCTGACGCCTACCACCACTACTGACGCTTGCAATCACTGCTGACGTCAACCATCACTACTGACGTCTGTCATCACTGCTGGCGTCTACCACCGCTACTGACGTTTGCCATTACTACTGACGTTTGCCATCACTGCTGAGTCTGCCATGTCTGCTGACGCTAACCATCACTACTGACGTCCGTCATCATTGATGACGGCTACCATCGCTGCTGACGTCTACCATCACTACTGACGTCTGCCATCACTGCTGGCGTCTACCACCGCTACTGACGTTTGCCATCACTGCTGACGTTTCCATCACTACTGACGTTTTCCATCACTACCTGAATCTGCCACAATGACTGACGTTAACCATCACTACTGACGTCTGTCGTCACTGCCGATGTCTTCCATCGCTACTGGTGCATTTCTTCTCTGCCGTCACGTATGTGCCAGGCGTGCTAAACAACCGCCTTGTATCGAAAAAGTAGAAGTTCCTGCTGTCTTGTTTGCATCCGTAATATAATTGGACACACTCATGTGCCTGTACGTGTTGCACGGCTGCGCAGCGCATGCGACTGCTTGCATGCATGTTTGCATGCGTGATAATGTCCGATATCTGTTGACATTGTTGACATTTCTTCTCCCCTTCCAACCATCGTCGCCATCGCATCTAACGTCCGCCCCGCCGGTCGCTGTGAAGATGATGCCATTGAATTTAGTGCATTGCGCCTGAGAAGGGTCCTCAACCTGGTCCGCTTGCGTGTGCGGCTTTTTTGCCCGGCCACTATGTTGGTTGGTCATTGGTTTTACAACACATCGACCGGTGAGGCATGTAGCGTCGCCAATCTCTCACGCCGATTGGTCGCGGGCGAAGAGTAGCGACAGGTGAGACTCGAACCCACAACCTTTCGGTTGTGAGACAAGCAGCTTACCCCTAGGCTACTTGTCCCCCCGGTCGTTATGTGTGTAGTGTACATTAGTTACGGTATGTGTGTAGTTATGTTATGCAGTTACTTTATGAAGGCAGGCGTGCTCACTTCTGCATTGTTTGCTATTTCTGTCGTGACCTACTGATACCCTCAGTGCTTCAGCCGACCTAGCACCAGACTGTCTATTCTTGTTCAAGCAACTGGCCACGAAGTTTTAACTGTTTTGTGTTCGGCATGAGCTTTGCATAGTGTTTCACAATAGAAGTCTTCGCCTTGTGGAGACCGAGCTAGAGGCCGCCGGTTTCACAACTAATTAAACAGGGCGATTCCGCCAAGAGAGAAAAATACGACAGAATATCATTCCAGTTTTATCATTTGAGAGGGATTACAGTTCCATAACAAGTCCGCTGATGCAAAAGAAAAAGGAGTGTTACAAGAAGGAAAGTGGAAAGGAAGGATTTAGTAGGAAAATGATATTTCATGATCAACATAATAAGAACATAACACAACCACAAAACGATGAACGGCGTCGATACATGCTTCTTGTCAGAACATCATGTATATGTGGTGCATATACCATAGCGGTCATAGACGGCACCAACTAGCTCAGCATCCAGCTCATTCTAAAGACAACGACAGCTCAGTCGAAAGACAATAATAGGTCGCGTGACCTTAGGTCACGATGTGACGATTTCAATTATCCCGTAAACGAAATTTCAAAATAGCGAAAAGATGCAGTTGGTCGTTGTAGGTTCACCGATATATACTTTTGCATAATTCGGATTGTTCTTCATTGAGTTAAAGAGCTCAAAACACACCCTTGCTATGTGACATCACAACAATTCCCGAGCCTCTAACTCCTTGACTGTTCACCTGATCTTTCTAAAAACGGCACTACTGTATTCTGCGTATCAGACAAACCCACACAAATATTGCTATCAAAATATACAATATTGGGTGTAAATTTCGCCCTTTCATTTGTCAATTTGTTGTGGAATGCTTTCTTCCAAAGTTTAAAATCAGAATGTGCATTAAATCGTTTCACGGTAAACCTAAGGCAAATTATCTCTTTCGCTGTATGCTTCACTCCCTATCCCTTTTTCCTCTTTCTCTTTCTCTCTCTCTTTCTCTCACTCCCTCGCTCTCTCGCCATTTCGTTTTCTCTCTCTCTCTCTCTCTCTCTCTCTCTCTCTCTCTCTCTCTCTCTCTCTCTCTCTCTCTCTCTCTCCCTCTCTCTCTCTCTCTGTCGTTCACTCTCTCCCTCTCTCTATATAGACTTGACGATATAGAGAAAGAAACTGGCAACAAATTTATGCGGCGATAAAAAGGGATCTATTGGTACTAAATGAAGGCAACAATTTCGGTCGTGTGCTCCTGGTGTATATGCTGCATGCTCAAGCAGCACACACCATCGGTAGATTCGTGCAGACACTGAACAATATAGGCACGATTTATTACGTTCATATCTAGAAACACTGTTATAGTCATATTATAAATATGAAGAAATTCATTCCCCTAATGCCAGAATCACACCCGCGCGCCCACAGCCGCACCACTGGGCGTCAGTCCCCTGTGGGAATCACTGTTCTAGACTAAACTGAATGCTTCGCGAAATTGTTCACCAGGACCTGATGCATGGAATATAAAATTGAAGGTAAAATGGCATATAAAATGAAATATAAAAAGAAGTATGAATTTAAATATTTAATGAAAGATGTAATTAAATATAAAAGGAAATATAAAATATAAAGTACAAAATAATAAACTGAAATATGAAATCAGCTCGTGAACACGACGACCGCGGCGAAGTTTACGACCGCAGCCATCAGTCAGCAGCTGGCTTCCGCAGTGTGCCAGGGGTGATTACAGGACGCATTTATTATGTCTGTAAGCGCCGAACGTCCCGCGCTTCAGCGCCCGCCAAAACGCATTGCTCGTCAGCGGCCTGGCCGGGACGTGCGATAAGGCAACAGGCCAGACGGTGAGGTAGGATACGCAGCGGATTGATGGTCGTGAACACGAATAACTTGGCTCGAGTGTTGCTCCCAAAGACGCGAGTCTGATAGATAACCCGACACCAGTAGCCTGTTCCATAAAGCAAAATTATCGGCTCTGTGAATTTCATAACTTCGGCTCTGTGGCAGCGAGCGGTCCGGACGCATAAGTATACGGGGTATAAGCGGCGCACCGGTAGATCAAGGCATAGATACAGACTGTATTGTTCTGTTTAAAAAAATGATTCTGTGCTTGGGCTGCTACTGGTAAATTAGTGGGTAAAACTAGACTAGGATTATAAACACAACTGATAACTTACTAGCTCATATAGATTAAATTGGGGACCTGGACTGGGTTGTCATGGAGGATGTAAGCGAATTGTTACAAGAGGAAATAAAGAAAATTGAAATGGAGTTTAGAAGGGAGATACAGGACATCAAGGAAGAATGCAAAAAAATCAAAGATGAGATGAAACAATTAAAGGAGGAAAACAAGCAACTAAAAAAGGAACTCGTAGACACAAACAATCAGATGGATGAACTTGAACAATACACACTGAAGGATTCTCTGATACTGGGTGGGGGTGGGTTCCCATTTGCCCCACCGGACACATATGAGGAACCGGGAAAAACAAGGGAAATAAAAAAAGGTCATAGAAGAGAAACTTGTAGTGAAAATGAAAGGTTCAATCTCAGCATGCCACCGCCTGAGACAAAATAAGAGGGTGTTGGTAAAATTCAAAGACCTTGATGACAGGAGTGCTGTTTATGACTCAAAATTCAATCAGACAGGTGACAACAAGACAAAAATCATAGTACATGGAAATATGACAGCAAAACGGGCAAAACAAATGCAGGTATTAGGAGACCTATGGGAGAAAGGCCTCATAGTAAACTACCAGACAAACAAATGGAAGGATAATGGCACGAAAGAGTAGAGAACAGAGGTATGTCCACATTCATCAGAACTTGGCATATCATGAAATAACACAAGCAACTGAATAGGCACCAAACAAGTCTGCACCATACTACCAGTCCCAAAAGTCCTTCCATAAAGATGAATCACCTGCAGTGAGGCAGAACATCCCAGAGGGTGGATCTTGAAGAGTTCATGGCACGCACAACCAGGAGTGGGGCAAGGAGTGGAAGAAATAAGGTGCGGGGATCAATTGCAGAGCAGTAAATGGAAAGGATATCATATGCATACCACAAGAAGATCCATTGTTGTTTGGACCACCAACAATTTATTTTATTTCTTTTATGTATATCTTTTATTATATATGACATGGGGATACATTACAGGGGTTCATGTTCTGTGGGACTAAACATATGTAGATGATGTGAGACATGGTAGCTTTTTGGATGACAGTTTAAACTCACATGCATTGAAAACTACTAAGACACCCCTGACTATTAGACACCCGCTCATACTGCCAAGGTGCTATTGGTATGACGTGGGAGTATGGAGAATGAATGTGAGTGTGAATGAAAGGTGAAGTCTAAGCTGACTTGCTTCAAAGAAGCTTTTTTAATCTGAGACTTCAGGGGTGCCATGTGCAAAACTCCAGCACACTTGTGAAATTATGGAGTAACTTACAAGAGTGAACTGTAAGTAATTACAAGCTCATACACATAGTGGCATATAATATACAATATGTCCACAGAGAGTACACAATGGTACCAACCCACCAAAGCTGACCATTAACATTACAATCGTCTGCTGTGCTGAGGTCCCTCACCATGTATCCTCATTGTATTTCCATGTTAGTCTCCTTTCGATATTGCACTGAGTGGTCCACACAGCAGCGTTTGCATCCTAAAAAAAATAAACCTAGCATATGCACCTTTATGAGCTGGAATTGATTCCCTGTGCCCATGGGTATGGATATCTATGTATATGTAATTGTGTATGCAGGTATGTGGATGTATGTGCATATGTACATATGCATGTACCTATTTACATCCATCAATGCCATGGCATCCATTCTCACCTGGATGCAGATCCACCATCTGGCTGTTGTTCTGTTGACTGTAGGCTGGATCTCTAAATCAACCAACTACCTAGATGGGTGGCTACCTACCTACCTATCAATTTATCCTCTTTCAGCATCTGTTCTGTCATCTCATTACAATCTTATTACATACAACCTACCATGCTGCTATGATAGAGTTGCATTAGCACGCAATAACCTCCTACCTACCCAGGTGCCTGGGAGATCAGAAATATTATTACAGATCAAGTCATCATCATTAGCAAGTTCACTTAAGCATGTTAGCCTGAACAGGTGGCCACTTGCCCATTTACCTGAGTGGGATATCATTCATTAAAGCATTTATAGGTACCACACAATAAAACAGTGCACTTCATAGCAATACCTAGTAACTGCCTAATTTATTATACAGCCAATCAATCACGACTATGAATGGGTATAAACAGCACTCCTGCATACGACCTTGAAACACACCATCAATGAAACTCCTCCTCGCTTACAAACACTGCGCACGTGTAATGATAATACGTAAAACTGCAAGATCTATTATATTATTCAGCTTAGCAATCACATAATCCCAAAACTATTATTCAGCTTTGCAATCAGAAAACTACAAACAATTTTATGAATAGCACTTCACTTTGTTTGTCAAATCACTTCCTAAAAACTATATTCTAAAGCATAGCCATTATCCATTTTATTTTTGATGCTATTTATTTACAAGCCACCCTCTATGCTCAACCAGACGGCGACATAAATGAAAAAGAAATGTTTGTTGAATGTTTGAATGCTTAAAAAAAAACACGAAACACGTGTGACTCGGTTCGTAACTAGAATGAAATGAATACTGAAATAAATTTTCAAAATAAATAGACCGTAAAAACATATTTATTTATATACATGTTTCTTTCTTTCTTTTCTTTTTTCCTTGTGACACCCCAGTCTGGGTCCAGATGAGAAAAAGGTGAAAAAATATACTGGTATCGGAATCAGGTTAATTAGGTGAAGCAGAAAACTGAGACAAGGTAAGGTAGGAATCTAAGGAGTATTACGGTGACCGGAGACATATATCAAGGGCAGGCCAGTTTTCTCAACTACTTAAAACAGGGACTGGGAGATGAATTTTGTGCATGTGAAAACACCCTAAGACAATGTGATTATGTACTTCCAAGCAAACTTAGAGCAGACGTACAGGGGGGGGTTTTCCATAATACACTTAAATATTAGGTCTGTCAAGAATAAATTTGATGACTTAGAAAACTTTTTAGCTACAACAGGAATCAACTGGTCAGCTATATGTTTATCTGAAACATGGCTTAGCAAAGATACAGAAAAGTTCTTTAAAATGAGAAATTATCAAATGTACGCAGCAAGTCGAAGGCAGGGAGAAGGGGGAGGGTCTGCAATTTACATTCATAATAGTTTGGAATCAAGAGAAAGAAAAGATATTGTAGATCAACTTGATGAAGCTGCTGCTGTTGAAATCAAACTGGAGTCTCGAAATAGCACTAGATCATTAATCATTTGCCAGATTTATCGTCCACCAAGTTTCTGCCACGATAATTTTCTTGAGGGCACTGAAAAATTGCTGCAAATAATTGAGAATGAGAGGAAGCTTACAATTATCACAGGAGATTTCAACTACAATCTATTAAATATTCAAAATGATAGAATTGTGGAAAGATTCTCAAACCAATTATTGTCATATAGTTTTCTACCAACAATCACAAATGCTACTCGGGTGCAAAATACTACTAGCTCCCTATTGGACAATATCTTCATAAATGATTTTTCATGCATTTCCTCATCAGGTATACTGATAGAAGACCTTTCAGATCATTTTCCAGTGTTTATAACATTAACTGCCCAGACAAAAAATATGGAGTCAAATTATCCCAAAGAAATACTTGATTACAACAAAATCCATCTCTTAAATGACTATTTAGTGTCAAGGTTGAATAATTTTAATCAGCACAATGATCCAAATATAGCATGTAATGATTTGCTCTCAGCATATAAAGATGGCATGCATCTTATTACAAAAAAGATTTGCCCAAGTAGGAGGAAAACACCAATGAAAGCCTGGATTAGCTCTGGCATATTATGTTCCATAAATCGTAAAAACAAACTATATAAGAAGTTTATTAAAAATCCAAATCCAGACAACGAAGTCCAATACAAACAATTCCGGAACATCCTTATCAAGATACTCAGAGAAGCAAAGAAGCTACACTATTCAAATGCCCTTCACTGCAGCAAATCAAATGGAAAGAAAACTTGGAAACTACTACATGAGCTGATAAATAAACATAGAACAAAGCAAAAAATCCCAGAGACCATGTTAGATGAAGAAGATAATGAATATCAAACAGAACAAATTCCTAATGCCTTCAACAATTTCTTTTCAACCATTGGCTACAAGTTAGAAAGGAATATCACTATTTCTAACAAAGACCCAATAGAATATATTGCAGGGCATGACTATGCTAATTGGGAACAAGAAATGTATACTAATGAAATCCAAGTCGAAACAATTATAAAGTCACTGAACACTGTTGGAGGAGGGGCTGATGGCATTAGCACAAAAACTCTCTTACTGACATATAAAAATATCCTGACACAAATCACCCACTTCTTTAACCTCTGTCTCAGAAGTGGAGTTTTTCCTAAGCAACTAAAACAAGCCATAGTTATCCCCATATTTAAATCAGGAGAATTGAACAAATTCACAAATTATAGGCCAATTTCTATGCTTTCAGTATTTTCAAAAATCCTTGAAAAATGGTATATTCTTATCTCTTATCTTATCTAGAGCTGAATAATATACTCAGTACTCTCCAATTTGGATTTAGAAAAAAAAACATAGCACCTACATGCCGATTGCTCACATGTATGACCAAATTACAACATCTTTGGAAAAGAAAGAACTTACATGTGGTCTCTATATTGACTTGAAAAAAACCTTTGATACTGTGAGCATTGACATTCTACTTAAAAAAAAGCAACATATTGGCATATCAGGAACTCTACTCATGATATTGCATTCTTATTTAAAAAATCGCTATCAGCAAACTAAAATTAATGATGTAGTCTCAGATGCAGAGTGCATTATTATGGGAGTTCCACAAGGCTCCATACTTGGTCCACTACTCTTCCTTATATACATTAATGATTTGGGTAATTCTTTGGATGGAACATTCTATTTATTTGCTGATGATGCTGCTGTCATGATAAAAGCTACGAATATTGAGGAATTACAAATTAAAGTCAATGCCAATGTATCAGGAATGACTGAATGGTTTCAGGCCAATAGATTATCACTGAATGTCAATAAAACAAACTACCAAATTTATTCCAGTATGCCTTGTACTGACTTAAACATAGCAATAAATTCTCAAATAGTTCATAGGAAACAGCAAATCACATATCTTGGAGTAATAGTTGATGAAAAATTAACATGGAAATTTCACATAGCATATGTTGCTGCAAAAACTAGCAGAAATCTAGGAATAATGGGAAGAGCAAAATTCTTTATCACAAGTCGTGAATTGAAATATCTATATAATACTTTGATTCTTCCATATTT
This sequence comes from Imbricaverruca yamaguchii, assembly GCA_034440575.1. Lineage (NCBI taxonomy): Eukaryota > Metazoa > Arthropoda > Thecostraca > Neoverrucidae > Imbricaverruca > Imbricaverruca yamaguchii. The sequence goes on along the minus strand of JAOTOL010001607.1, from coordinate 356,488 downwards.
CAATTATTGTGCATTAATATGGGGAAACAATTTTCCAACACGATTAGACAGAATTGTTAAAATACAAAAAAGGGCATTACGAATCATAGATAATCAGCACTATTCATATCCTACAAATGAATTATTTGTCAAATATAACATATTGAAGTTCCCTCATATTGTACAGGAACAGAACATACTACTACTTCACAGATTCTTTAATCAAACATTACCAATCACTATAATGAATATGTTCAAATACTCATCATCAAGTAACTTAAGGCATGTTGATCATTTCCATGTACCTTTTTCATCAAAAACCTATAGACTTCATTCCATACCATTTATAGCACCAAGAACTTGGAATACTATCATTGGTACAAAATTTCCTTCCTGTAATCATGTACCTATTAAGAAAGAAGATATAAAAATAGTTATCAGAGCATATTTTATTGACTTATACATCACAAACTAAATGGTTAGTAAAATTAACAATTTCGCATTATAAAAAGGAGAAACTATATGTAGGTTGATATTATATGTATGTATGAGTAAAGCTGGATAAACAAGTAAATGCATATGCGATGATGCATTTGTACCTATACATGTGATTTCAGCTGTGTGCTACTGTGTGCATGTTTGTGCATGGATGTGCATGGATGCATATCAGTGTATACTTATGTATGTACATGCTAGTATATGTGTATGCATTTATATTTGTATATATGTGTGAGTGCATGTGTTTATGTATGTGAAGTAAGTTTAGGTGTACATGTTTCATGTGTGTGGATATGCTGTGACACTGTCACACAGATTTGTGTGATAGTGCACATGAATGTACACTTTTCCCCTCATAACACTTTTCACTTTGTGGCCCCAGGAGTTCCTTGGCGTTACTAGCTTGCTACCTAGCTGAGGTGCTCCTGGGGCTACTTCTACTAATAACTGGTGGTGGCCTATCTGCAAAAAAAGACAAATAAAAAGATGCAAATAGTTATAGTGAACTGTAGGTATGAAGAGAAATGACATGTATATTGGCATCCTGAGGCATTCCTAAGCTGGCTGTCCAAACTTTTGAATAGTTGGCGATAGGAAAGCCCAATAGCAATCGAGCCTGTAACAGTGCGTGTAGCCAAATAGGATAGGCTACTGCATACGAAACAGGGGTCGACATTAGAAAAAAAAAAAACTTTTTTTCAAATTCTCCCACCAAATTAAATAACACACACCATCATGTGCTAAATTCAGGCAGGCTGTTTCATAAAAGTTACTAACTACAAGTACTACAACTTGTAGTAAAAGTGAACCAGAATTTACTACCAAAGTTTCCTGTGCCGCATTCATTCCTGTCTCAGCATTCCGTGCAACAAAATCGCATACTGGGAAAACGCACTTAATTTTGGTTCCAGGAAAGTTTCTTTTGAACGTTACAATAAACTAAAGCAGTCTGGACGGCTACATTTGTTTCTGGCGTTTCCATTCCAATTTCCATGTCGTACCAGCAGCGTT